>CM055825.1:16428119-17028119 GCA_029582265.1 Zoroaster sp. YZ-2022 | reverse complement strand
AATAGCAGAAATGCATTTGGAATTGTATGTATGCATTCTAATGTGGAAATGTTATATGGTTTAGTTTGTATTTACTGTTTCAATAATTGCAACATGTCAGACGGAATAACTTCTCAGGGGGATGTACCTTTACGGCATTTCTTAGAGTGGGGGTAATCTTTCAGTCAGGTGGGAAGGCTCTAAGTATTGACGGAAAAGCATCAGGTGACAGCAAATATCAACTTTTGAGAGAATTATTTATTTTTTTCTACTTATTTATTTTATATATTTTTTATTCTCCCCCCTCCTCGAGTTCTAGCCTGCACTTTGAGTGGCATTTTAAGAGCCTTGTGTTATGGCAACCTTTCATAACAATTTTTTTTTTTAATTCCATCTTACAACCAAGTAAGCTTTAACTAGACAAACAATTTTTTCATTTTGTTTTGGCGGTATAACCAATAGTGTACGCTTCCTTTAATACACAGTCGTTCCCAGCGTCTGTGTTCCCATGGAGAGGGTTCTCACCATTGCATTGCGTTCCCAGGTACAAAACAGAACGGATCCCTGTGAACGAGGTTGGATCAAGGGCGAACAAGATTATGTTAGGTATTGTGGGGTCCAGGGTTGTAACTCAAAAGGGTCCCATGCAGCTTGAAAGGGGTGACACTACCAAACGGGGTCACTCACACAACACCCAAAATGAGGTTAATGGGCACTTCGTGACAATACAACAGAGGGGTGGACACCTTGCACCCTGGAACATTAGAACATTCAATTGTAATATCGATAGACGCGGTTCAATACATTATAAGCCAGTCAGGGATGAAAACGAGTCACCACAGAGTGAGTACTCGTACTCAGATGCAGAAAAAGATGTACTCGATACTGAGTACGATTATGAATAATCAAACACTGGTTAATGTCGTGTAGTTTTTAATGAACACTAGTACAGGAAAATATACTCGTGTACGAGTGTGTGTTTTGAGACGAGTCTAATCTTTTTTTTTAAATCGATTCAGTGGCATGCTAAGGTCGAGTAGAGTCGATTCACCTGAAACTTGAGTCAGTTCGAGTTATTAAAATCGAATACTTCATCTACAGTGTAGAGTTCGATTGATATTATGGAGATACAAACAAATATAACATGACAGAAATCGTGACCTTATACTAAAGGACAAGGGAATAATTATTCTACAAAATATCACTTGTTTTAACTCATTCTTCTCAATAATTCATTATCATGCTTTTCACTCATCACTACGATCGTTCGGAACCCCAAGAAGGCAATCCCGCTGTTTTCCGCCGCCGTCAAATAAAGATAAAACACCCGTCTGTCACCACGAGACTCGCTGAAGCTTGTTAGACCGAGACCCCTTCGCACTCAAATATATACAAAAAGGACAATATCTGTCTTAGAAAATGTGGTGAGAGGAATAAACCAAAAAGTGATTTCCTGGGTTTATTTTTTA
Source organism: Zoroaster sp. YZ-2022 (assembly GCA_029582265.1). Taxonomy (NCBI): domain Eukaryota; kingdom Metazoa; phylum Echinodermata; class Asteroidea; order Forcipulatida; family Zoroasteridae; genus Zoroaster; species Zoroaster sp. YZ-2022. The sequence goes on along the minus strand of CM055825.1, from coordinate 17,026,671 downwards.
GAGGTCTGTATAATGGGTGAGAGAAATATACACTACAACCAGACGGTTCGTGCGAGCTATGGGGACGAGTATGGGGGTGTTTTAATGGATGGATTCATTTCACTTGGCGCGAGAATCCACTGAGAAATTTGCAACTTCAATTCAGTTAGGGACACCAATTTGGCATGTGATGGCCGTCTAGAAAACATGATCCAGTGTCGCTTCGTACAAAACGGATCCCTTACGATTGGAACTTGTTTTATAGCACTGCAGCAAATGAACGATCAAAACAGCTTTATCTGTTTTCATCATTACGGTTTAGGGTAAGATTAACAAACATCATCTACGGTAAGTAAAAATACGTCGTCTAATTTCGCGCCATTTTCAAAATTATTCATGAGCGTTGTGACCTGGTGAGACGCTGGCGTCATAAAATCGTTGTTTATAAAGTGGGGAAAGATGCAACTCGTCCTCGACTATCTTGAGAAATTGAACAAGCGGAGACGGCAACATCATCTTGGAAATTAAACGGTGCATGGAAGTGGGCACGCTGGCAATGAACAGAATGGTGCAAGGTTTATGCTTAAGAGCGCAGGTAGAACAAACAGTTTTCGATGGGTATATTTTGAAAGACATGAAGTCTACATCGTCCAAATTGTGTGCATTACACTTCACACCGTTTGGAGAGAAAGTACTTTAGTTAAAAACGCGATTGGAAAGATTTTGTCCTTAATGGAAATAAACAAATCGTATTTTTTCGAGTACAATTTCGTAGTTTTGAAATAATAAGTTGTTTTTAATAAATCAATGTTCAGTTTTTCCCCAAAAGGAGGTAAACTAAGTAAGGGATGGCAATTGGTAAAATAAACCTCCTTCATAACAGAACAGAGTTATATACATAGGCCTAATACATATTATATTTATGAAAGCAGTTTTTAAAGATGCTGTACTGGGTGACAATTGCCACCCCTTAGAAACTTCCTTCATAACAGAACAGAGTTAAATTTGGTTGCTCCTCAAATAAAACATTGGTTTTTCAAGATTAAAATTAATGTTTGTTGGCAGGAGTCTTGTGGATTTGAAATGAAACTGAAATTTATTTGAGAATCGTTACTTCCAATAAGGACAAAATGTTTCCAATTGCGTTTAAAATAAAAATGCATCCCTTATGAAGATGAATACATAATAAGCTTTGTATAGAAGCTGACATGTGAAAGGTTTAACTAAAAATGTGAAAGTTTCATCTGAATCGGTTTACAGTTTCAGAGATTATTGTGGACATTCAGTAAAACTTGTAGCTTAGCATGGTGAAGAGGATAAGTAAAGACTATGCGATGACACCATGTGAAATTCTCAATTGAGTAGTAATTAGTTCTGAAAGGAACTGGAAGTGTATCTGTTGTGGAAGTCTATCTGTTGAACTGGAAGTGTACATTCAGATACACTTTTCAATCCCAAATCTATAGCTTCATGCATGTACGTACAACAAACGATCCCCGCAATGGCGATCGATTGAAACTTGTGTATTGTTCGTGTTTTCTTTGGAAATGAATGAATGAATTTACTTCAGAGGGAATAATTCCTGAGAATGATTGGTATACATTTTTATCAAGTTATCATTTAGTTAATAATTCGGTAGCTTTGTAAATGAAGTAATTAACAACAGTGTACACAGCCTGTAATGCCCGGTCGGTCACCCACATCTCTGTCCATCCCACCATGGGGAAGATCTCTCATATGCCTAATTGTAATATCATGCTCTGAGCTTAAATAAAAAGCCCGTGGACAGGTAAACTGAAAGACAATTCCTTCAAAACAGTTACCACAAAGGTTAAGTTTATCATGTACCCCTCTGACAAAATGTCGCCCGGGGGTACAAACATTATTACGCAGTAGTCCAAACCTGGATTGATTTTAAACAAAAAGGATTTCATCTCCTATCCATCCCTCAACGCGGAGCGGGCTCTTCCCATGTGTGGCCCCGGGAGCTGGCTGAGAATTCCCGGGGGCAGTTGAGCAAACTCTCGGTCGGGGGGTGATGAAGATGCACCAGTGATACACAGTGATGACCAACGCACAACGAGTTCCGCTTTGCTCTCCGAGGCAGGGCTGGGTGATGACGGGGGTGCTCAACGGTAAAAACACCCTTACGATCATTGGGGGGTCTCCGCTAGGTGTGAAAGTAACTCCAGATTGGACCAAGATTTAGAGAAACAAGACTCTTCAATTCCCTTGGTTTCAACCTTAAAGAGAAGATTTATCACTGGTAATGTTGGCAAAACTGTTTCTACGAGTATAGGCTCCCTTTGAATAAAAATGTGCATTAAACAACCAATCTGTGAAAGTTTCAGCTCAGTTGAGTTGAGTTGAGTACCGGTAGTAGTGAAAATAGTGAACATGCATTCAGATTAGTTGTGTTAATTCTTATGTGGAATTTAGTGAAAAGTATTTCTTTCATAAATTCGAACTGGACATTTTTGTAAATTTTCTTTAAAATGACAGCACCTCGGATAATATAAGTTCTAAGGAAGATAAATACCATCATCAGATTTACATTAAGTAACACTATAAGTTTTATATTAACATTCGACCATTTTGTTACTTTTAAAGGGACAATATCGTCACGGTCAGAGCAGACATTCAATAGGGCATGGAATCGGTGTCCTAGTGTAAGATAAACACAGTGAACGTCAATGTCTTGCTCATTTATGCAGCAACTTGGGTATTATTTTCAGTCACTGGGTTAATGCCCTGTTGATCGTGACGATATTGTCCGTTTAAATTCTTACACCTCACCTTTAAAAAGATGTATTCAAGTAATAATACTTGCAGAAAACGATAATACTTAGGACTGGTAAAACTCGTGTGAACGACGAAGAACGAGGCCGATGTTTTTGTTTTTAACGTTTTATGAATGTCAAAGAGAACACGATTCTAAAATCCGTTTATTGTAAGCAAGCAGCAGATTCACCAAAGAGACTGATTAGATGGAGCCTCCATACAACAGAGGCAGGTAGAGAGAGAGAGAGAGAGAGAGAGAGAGAGAGAGAGAGAGAGAGAGAGAGAGAGAGAGAGAGAGAGAGAGAGAGAGAGAGAGAGAGAGAGAGAGAGAGAGAGAGTTAGCCTTGCGTATAAGATACTGAAACGAACCCCTGATGTTATGAAGTCTGGGGGTTTTGGAATGACAACTGCGCGATGATGGGATGTATGAGATGACTACCTGCTAGAACGGTAGGATGTTAACTGAGGTTGATTGGAACTGTTCAGTGGATAACGCGGCAGGAAATATTGTATTTTCTGATAGATTGGAAGAATTTGATCATTTATGCAATCGCAATGTTGAAATATATGGTACACAATTTATCAGTAAAATGGCTAAATAAAATTGCATTTGTTGTAGTGAACAAAACAATTTACAGTAGAATAGGGACTTGAATCTGCGGCCTATAAGCTACAATGTCTGTTCTCTATAAACTGAGATATATACTTGTATCCTACATCTAAAAACAGCTTTGTTAACAAACAACCAATCATTGTGGGTAGATAATGTGCCCAAGTGATTTGATTGGTCAATTCAACCGAGCATCATTGCCCATGTCTTATGAGAATGGGATGGTTGTGCATTTAGCGTGGTTAGAATCTTGGTTAAAGGGACAGTAGCGTCACGATCAGAGAAGTCTTTCAACAGGGCATTGAATCGGTGTGCTGGTATAAGATGAGCACACAGTGACTGAAAATTGCCGTCTCATTTATGCAGCAGCAACGGTAGTATGGCCTTATGTGAGGTATTATTTTCAGTCACAGGTTTCTGTCACAGAGTTAATCTAAAACTAGCACTCCATGCCCTTTTGGTCGTGACGATATTGTCCATTTAGTAAAATCAATATCGTAGTATAAACCAACCGAATATCGGTTTAAGGGGAGGTACAACATTGGTTATTTCAGCTCAATTATTAGTCTTAAATTTTTTATTTATTTTTTATTAATCTTTTTTTTTTGTTGGGGGGGGGAAAGAATGCCAATGTTTATTTTACAATAATTTTTGTACAGTAATTATTTCTATCACAATATTTTTTTATAGTACCATATTGTCTCCCTTCAATACAAATCAGCGTGTCCAAACCGAGGCTGGAAGGGAAAAATAGTCTGGTCTCTTGTATGCAGTGACATTTAGCTTTATAATCACACGTGTGATGCAGGTCTATTTGTTCAACGGTTTAATGCCTTTTAATTCAATGAAAGAAAATCTAAGAACAAGTAAAAAACAAAAAAATAAAACCTTTTAAAGAAATTTACCTTATTATCTTATAGTTTGAATAGTAGGTACAACATTTTGACAAACTACTTTTATGAGTATGCTTACTTTCATTGAATCAACATACCTTAAACAACGACCCTTTGAAAGTTTCAGCTTAATGTGGATCATGAGAAAAATGTGAAAAAAAATTCACAAATTATGTAGATGGGCATATTTTTTTTCGAGTTTTCTCTGAAATGTGAGCACTTTAGACAGTATATTTTTGCAGGATTACATTAGAACCTGTATACCAACTTCATATCAAATAAAGTTTTGTATAATAATCCTTACATTAAACCTTGAACCCTTTGTGTTTAAGTATTTCTCTCTCTGTAAATCACAACATGTGGTTTAGTCTTGCTTTCCCCAAAAAGGATTCCCTTTTTTTCAAATCATAGGCCTATGTTACTTAATATTTGTGCTAAAAGCAAGATCATTTACCAAAAATTGCTAGGAGAGTACTGTACCCCTTTTGCTTCCACCTCGAGCACTAAGACATGTTATTAGCGAGTTGTGCATATATGTCTATTTGGGAATAAACAAATTTACAAGATGCACTCGCCCAGATTCACTTTCCCTTTTTTCTTCTATAAAATGAGGCGTGTTCGCAGTGCTTGATTTATTGGTAAATACTACATTCAAATGTCGATAAAAAGTGTGAAATAAAACTGTAAAGATTCATTCCTTTTTATTGCCATGATCTTATCGAATGGAATTGAAGACAGTTCTGTTTAACCACGGCCCACCACCACGTGACTGTCACATATTCGTGTACTTATTCAGTTAGCTTCGATCTACACGCGTCCGTCTAACGAGGAAGAAATGTTGCAGACCTGGTTATTTTTTATGTTTGATTTACATGTGTATATTTGATGACAAGGCGTTTAATGCAAACAGCTGCGGATCCAGACTTTTGAAAAATGGAGGAGGAGGGTGACACCTCCAGAAACGTCCAACATTTAAGATTTCCCCCTGTTGTTCGCCCGTGATGATGAGCGGCATTTCGTGTGCCTCAAACGGCTTTCCTTTTTCTTCTGTTTGTTTAGTAGGGAGGTGGACGGACCAGTGGTTTCCCCCTCGCTGGGGGATAATGGTATTTACATATCATCCCGGTCTGATTATGAGAGAATACAGGTCTTTGAGTGGTCAGTTTATTCATTCATTTATTTATTCGTAACGTAATAAGTTAAAACATGAATATTGTTATCCTGTGTGCATTTACAAGTCATATACAAATATTTAAAACATGAGTTTTACATACAAAACAACATTAGACCCTTTCCTGTATATAGAGGTTACATGGGGTTATGTATCAACAACATCACAAATGTTTCTATATAGACTTAGGCCTACCCGTGTTGGCCATGATGAACCCGTCCCCCTCTTTGCACACATGGGTTCACGCCCTGGTTTAGGAGCATCTATCTCACGAGGACAGCGTCATCTTAGAATGCATAAGAAGTTTCTCTGAGGTTAATCATCAGTTTGATATTTCCTCCCTCCCTCCCCTCCCCTCGCATCGAGAAGAGCGCACCAGTGCACCGTCTGATGCAAGATAATGCGCACCGAGGATGGTAGGCGAGTTGTTAGCAGACTTCTGCCGGTGACTGTGATGGGTTGGGTGTGGCGTGGAGACAGGTCCTTTCCTCCCGCGGATGGATTGAGTGGGGTGCGCTGAAAGATGCGAGGTGGCATTTTCGAAGGATCTCTACTCATGTCAAAGTGATACAATGATCAATGGGTCTTGTGGGTATTTGTTAAAGGGTACACGATACATGAATGATTTCCTTAAGGGGTTGCGCACCATTGGTAATTGCACAACAAGAGACGGAGTGATCTAGCATTCATGATGGCTTTGGTTTTGTTGTTGAAACATTCATTCAGTGTCCAACTGCATCTCAACGTCAAATTAAAATAATGTACACATACTTTTTTACAGTTTTTAAATGATCTATTACCACAACATCAATACATTAAAGGAAAGATACACCATCGGTGTTTTTTGGCAAACCTGCTTCTACGAGTGCTCTTCTTACGTATCAATACAAGCATTAAACCAACCAATCTGTGAAAGCTGAAGCTTCAGCTTTTCACGAACATAGTTAACATGCATTCAAATGTGCCGTATTCATTATATGCCGGGAAGATTGATACCATCATCAGCTTTACACCAAGCAAGTTTCACGTTACCAGTTGACAATGTTGGCATTTTTTTGAATTACCATATCTGTGCTTTACTTGTAATGCTATATACCAAATTTTGAGATGGCACCAAACACGCTGAGAAGACTTTCCATCTGACATTCACTTGTGACGTGTTTTCTTTGTTAGAAAACGTGAATAGAAATTCAAATTCACATTCCACATTAGAACATGAACAACAGATAATCTAAATAAAATGTAAATTTTGTTTCTCTTTCTACATTATAGCCTATCCTAACATACCTGTTATCAAAAGTGTGAAGTTGCCTTTAATCTTTTTTTCCTAACTAAAATAGGATTTGAAACTTTGCCTGAAGGATGAACGTATGTCATCCATGTGTTTGCAATTGCCTAACCAGAAATTCCTAGTTAGTGAGACTGCTGCTCATAGAAGAGTAGGGGATGGGGTGATGCCCAATTCTGACGTACGGTACCTTACTGGGGGGGGGGGGGGTGGTTAACATTTGACTCTACTTATAAAAAAGAAGGTACAACATAGGTGTTAGGTAAAGTACGTTCATTTCAACTCTCTGGTTTTTAAAGAAATATATCAGAAAAGTTTCATCACAATAGATATCTCTCTAAAAGTTTTAGATTGGAATTCACTCTAACCGATTGAAACTAGTGACAAATTGATAAATATTTGTCCCTAGTTTCAATCAACTGGAGTGAATTTCAATCTAAAACTTTTAGAAAGATACTCTCGTTGGCGAGAAACGATGACAATCCGTTATATGTTTTTATCATTTTTGGGGGGGTAAATTGGACTTAACAATTCCTGTTTTCTCTAAGATGAAATCACTTTAGACGGAATCATTTCTCAGGCTGATTGATCATCCTGTATTAACTTACACGAGTTATGCATTGGATAACCCATTGTAGAAATGTATGTAAACAATGGTAAACATGTATGTAAAAGTATCAGGCGAGGTGTAGAAAATCTATACAGCTCATTTAATTGTGCCATTATCGAGAAAATAATAAGAAGAAAAAAATCAATCAAATTTGTTTGTAATTCATTAACACTGATCAAGGCCGAGATCCATTTTAAATGTGGAATACATTTCACGTTTTCTCAAAAATGATATATCAGACGGAATATATTCTTATTATTCTCACCAACTTCACACCGAGTTAGTGTTCAGATAACAATTCAGCAGTTTTGTAATCAGGTAATTACCACATGTATTTTTTTCTCTTTTTTTCTTTTGTTTTTAATTATATTTAAGTATAATGTAAATAAGTGTATTGTTTTTTGTATCTTGATATTTAATCATCTTTAATATTTTAATTCCTATTTACATATTTTTATATAATTGTAATTATCACTGTAATTCAGCCTTTTTGGCTGCGATAGTGAAACAATAAAAGAATAATAATAATAATAATAATATATATATAGACTCCCTCAAGACAGAACTATTTCAAACGATGTTTGATGTCACACCAAAGGAAGCTTGCATCATTGGTAGTTTTTGAAATCTGAAATACTGGACATGTCATACCGTCAAATTGTTTATATTGTACAGTGGTTTGAATTTTTTTGTAAAAACAATAAACAGAAACAATTGTTTGTAAAGCCCTTATGCGTAGGCCTATCTAAACACATAAATAATTCATTTCAATACAGTTCAATTTATTCGTCCATAAAAATGGAAATTTTCACTGTCGACAAAGCTCACAAAGTTAGGGTAAAAATATTATTACAGTAAGGTTATACTATGTATTTCCAAAAATTAAATATATTAAATATTAAATAAATATAGTAACGAAAACACTAGACACATAAAACAAATTGCACGTGGGAACATGAGAGCAACAACTGCAGGGTGTATAAAATACGTTAAGGACATGTATAAAACACAAATAAAATTAGTAAAAAATTGGCAAACATTGGCAAATAAAAAAATAGGTCATTACCACCTTATATTCATTTTAACTCATTATTCCTGTAAAACCAAATTTCTGACTAATATGCGAAATACTTTTTTCAAAGTATTTGTTTTCCATTCTTAAAAGGAAAATTACAATTATTCGATTCAAAAGAAAATGCCGATAAACACGGGCAATACATCTTAAATCTGAGGACATGGGATTTTTTCATGCCTCTTTCGACCTTTCAATATACAGTCCTTCACTATTATGTCAACAAAATCAGAACAAATAAAATGCGAAGCCTCAATTTTTCAAAGAAACTAATCTTTATTGTTACATGTCACTTGCATCAATATTTCAATGCGCGCGGAAATTGACAAATGAAAATTTCCAATCGGATGGCTTATCACATACATGGTTGCATCTGACTAACTCCTAAGATGAGCATGACATCTTGTTATGGGGGATCAATCACAAACTGCACCAGTCAAAGTTTGCCACGAGTGATGCTTGCGCATTACACGCCAACTGAAGCAACACAGCGCCGATTCACCTTCAACAAAGAAAGGGGCATTCATTTCGGTAAAAAGCAGGTAACCCATCTTTTTATGCTTTTCTTACAGAAGGCACCGGTATTTAAGATGGTGTAATCTGGGTCGGAACAAGATTGAAAAGCGACCCGATGATAGAAATCTGTCAGGTGTAAGCAATAGAAAAACAGATTTCAGGTCAGAGGAGACATGGAGAAGAAAGCCCATGCGGAGAAAGTGGGGCTCGGTTTGACTTCTTGAGCCGACTTTTAAACCGAAATACAAGCAGGAATTGTGGCAACCCTAAATACAACTGTGTGAGAGAGCAAATAATATGCTATCTATGATATTTCACCTCGACGGCTTTTAAGATTTATTGCAAAATTGAAACTCCGCTTCAGGGATAAAAATAAAGTTTTGTCAAGTTGACGTATAGACTCCGGTGCATTGTGGCATTGTGACGGAAGAAATAATCATAATTTTAAAGGCGATAAACTGTCAGTATATGTGTGCAACACGGGCGTGAAACCCGGGGGATGGGTGGGGATATATACCCCCCAGAATAGGATCACCCCCAGAATAACAATATTAATAATAAACGAATAATTTGTGAAGAACAAGCAACAAAGGGGAACATTTATTATTGTTTGTTTCTTTGTCCGTTTGGGTGTCATCTTTAATATATCCATGGGATTCTGATTGGTTGTACGCTGCAGTACTTCGTTGTACATTATACACACAAATTTCAATATCATCCCCCCATTTTTCGACATGGATTTACGCCACTGGTGTGTAATGCTGTGCAACATCGGCGATTTTTTATGTGAAACTTCATGCGTTGATTTCTAGCAAAATTGTGCTAGATAGTCCTTTTAGTCCTGTTTTGTTATTCCTGGAGAGAGAGAGAGAGAGAATATATACATCGAAACAATTGACTTGGAAGAACGCTGACAATTAACATCCATTTGATTTTTGTTTCTAGTCCAATTGAGAACTAGGCATACCCTTGGAAAAAAAACCGCAGAATTAACCTTGATCGAGGATGCAGCGACGGGGCGCCATTTTGATTTTGAAAACAAGACACGAAAAAAGTGGTGATTGCATTGTCTCGTGAAACTGCAAGTCGAACCGATTCGAAGCCATTATGCCCTACTAAATTGACCCTTAATTTAATATTTGCTTCTCTCAACCGATGTTTAGGATAAGGATCTCTTTGTCGGCAGATCCATGAATGGAAAACCACTCTCGACCACTCCGCAGACAAGACAGCATGATGCATCCGGGACCTGTATTCCACACAATTACAAACTTTGATCTGCTTCGCCGGTTTACCGCGCTTTTGAACACCTCTCAACCCAAACGATTTGGTGACGTCACCTAGATAAAAAGAGCCCAACCAAACAATCACCGCTGTGGTTGGAGAAGGAACATACATTAAAAAAAAAGGTGGGGGGGACGTGTCAATTTGGTACGAGTGATTGAGCAGTTGTCTCAAAGAATGACAACCTTTCCTTGCAGTTGTGATTGCTACGATCGATCACGAGTAGGTAACAAATAAAATGCGTGAAATTTTGCTGGTGGGTATGAAACCGTAAAAATTCAATTTCAGACAGGCGTTTTATTTGTATGGATACGGAATGTTCAAATTAAACATTTTGTGTTCCCTTTGTCGTTCCCGAAAGCGGCATCGTTGTCGTTGCTGATATTACTGTTTGCTATTTACATTATTGTCGCTATCGTTGTTGTTGTTGTTGCTGCTGTAGGCCTAATATCGCAGTATTTGTGGGGGGTTTTCTCGGGTATTACACACTATTGACACAATGAGGCAAAGTTGCCAATTTACTAAAAGATACTGACACACATAACAAGAAGTCAATTCGGTACAGGTCTCGAGAAGGTTATTTGTGTTACAGATTGATGAAATTCTTGCGTCGGGTGATAAACATTTGATTTAATGTTTGCCCTGCACCAACGTGTGTATAATAGCACTGCACACTCAGTGCTTTTCGAGTGTCGGGCGTGATTCGAACCCATGCTTACTAGTGCAGACATCTTAACCTCTCGACCACCGAGCTTGCCAGATGACGATTGCATGGCTAGAATCCTATATAGCAGTGGGTTCCGTGATGTTCATAGCAGTGCTATACATACGTCAGTGTACGGAAAACATGAAATCAATTGTTTATCACCCGCCGCAAGAATTCAGGCAAGCTCGGTGGCCGAGAGGTTAAGACGTCTGCACTAGTAAGCAAGCGGTCGTGGGTTCAAATCCCGCCTGAGTCGCCTGTGAAGTTTTTATCACAGACACTCGAAAAACACTGAGTATACAGTGCTTAACACACGTCGGTGTAAGGGAAGGCACATTTATCTCTCTTAAGTTATGTAGCGCTATAGTGAGTAAAAAAAATTTGTTTACAAAACTACCGAATTCTAAGCCTTCTTGATGTAAAGTTGCTAAATGTATTAATCATTATTAAACAATTGTTTTGTTTAAATTGCTCTAATTTCAGGAAAAAAAATGTATGCACATTTTCAAAATGTTTTCAAGACGGCGACTTTGTGCGCCAAGTGTTGTCTGCAATGAGTGTGAATGTTGTTTTCACACTTTTCTCTTAGACTTCACATTGAACTGAAACATTCACAGGCTGCTTGATTAATGTATATATTATTTATACAAAGAAAGTAAGCTTACTCATATTAGCAATTTTGCAGACATTACCAATGTTGTACCGCAAGGACTCAAGTCCATTTTATCCGTGGGTGGGGGGGGGGGGGGGGCGGTGATTTCAGTCAGTTGCGATGCGAAGCCAAAAAAGGCGTGGGGTCTTGGGGCCCGGCCAAGGGCCCCAATAACTAAATGTTTTAGATGCTCTGTGATGCAATCTGGGCCATATTTTAAAACATAAAATCATGAAAAAGTGTCCTAATATTTACAGAGACTAATGTATACAGAGAATCTTTGCAAAAAACATTGTCTATCCCCTTCTAAAGGTAGTATAATGCCATCCCTGGGATATGTTCCCCCATGCACCTTCCATTTAAAGTGCTGCCTTTAAGAGAAGACGTACGGCGTAGAAAACCAAACCAAACAGATCCTCTATCATATTTAGCTTCGATAAACATGGATCTGTTAGTGTTAAGTCAGGGATTTATAGACGATAAAGTTTCACCATGTCTCGGTATAATTATAACGTTTGCACTGACTTAAAAGCTGGTTTTCATAAAGTACGTTTTAAACAAAGTGACATGATTTAATATTTAAGCAACCTTTTATTTGTTGATGGGTGGATGGGGCCTACCTTCATTTTGTTCAGTGATCGTCTTGAGATCAGCAGTTTGATGTACTTGACAGGCAGCAGCGAACCAGACATCCGACCTTGCGAAAGGATGTCGCAAGAACAGACGTCAATAGCACAAGCTCACATGCTCTGAAATTGTCGATCGAAAAAAAAAGGGTAAGTTTTCCCAGACTAGCAGGACACCCCCACAATTTATAACCAAATAATACCCAGCATGAAGAATCACCAGCTTCCTGATTTATTTGTCTAATAGGGACACATTACACGGTTGTGGACGGAGAAGACAAACAACGACACAAACACGGCGAGGTGTTATAGAAAAGAAACACTGGACGTTGAATCCAAGCAAGTCTGCTCTTGGCGACGGATGCAGGTTTTTGACAGACCGTTCGAGTTTATTGTGCGAATTGTTTCCAGAATAGAGCGTTCAATAATATAATGGAGAAGGACAAACTTCGGTTTTTTGGTGACGTGCATTGATTTCAATCTGCTAGTTTTCAACAAATCTATCACAAAAAGAGTGAAAGTTTTATTACAAAAGTTACTCACGTTTTTGACAAAACGGAAAAAACTGTCACAGTTTTTGTTTGTTTTTGAACTTAAAACAAAAAGTTGACCAATTGCAGTTTTTTTTCTCATAAATTCTACTTGACAATTCCATCTTTCCTTAAGATGAAAGAACGTCAGACAAAATGTTTTCTCATGATGATTGATACTTTTACCAGTCTAAGTAAATAGTTATTCGTTGATTTGATAATGCTCTCATTTAACATGAGAAGATGAACTCCCGTCTGACATGTCATTTTCGAATGGACGTAAATGCAAATGCACATCTGAAACGGATCATCCGCCGATCATTCATTTCCCTAAGCAGATATATGCTGTCTGCATCTTTACTATGTTTTCGTTAACGACACAACGGAATTAACCGAAACTTTCACACGTTCTGTGAATATCTTTGGATTCGTTTAAGCATGCATGGATACATTTACCAAAGACAAAATTGTATATAGGCCTAATTAACGTGTGCAGCGTTTAAAGTTTCATGTTTTGAAAAAAACATTTTTTTCCCCAATTTTTTTTTTAATTGCACATCACTGACGACACCTTGTTCTTATGAAAAAGTGTACTGCAGAAAAAAATAAATAAATAGCATCCTGATAGTAATTATTGCACTGAATACAGAATATTGGTAACTCTGTCCTTCATATAAATTGACCCAAAATTTTCAGACATAATGGCTTCAATTATGACACATCTTGATGGTTACAAATTGGTTAAAAATGGGATGGATGTGAAATTACTGGCAATATTATAAAAAAGTGGATAATTTATTGGAAGAAAGTGTAACCGAAGAACAAACCTTATTATAGAGAATGGCCAGATGAAATGTTGATGGATTTAAATGGGATTTTTTTTTGCGTCCAATTTGCTGTGATTTGTGGGGAGCTGCGGTCGTAAAAAATGTAGGGTAAAATATTGGACTGTGGAAATATATACTGCAATGAGCTATGGGGTATTATGGGATCTATATTACTTTCAGTATCAATCGATGTTTGTTCAATCATTTTAAGAAGCCTTGCAAACCTATATATAGGGCCTAAAGTTACTTTTGTTCTCGTCTTTAGGGGAAAAGACTAGACTTACATGACGATGCAGCTCATTGTTGTCAGATTTCTTGCATGCTTATGTGTGATCATAGTGTTGCTCCCAAATATATAAAAAGGGACTATAGTCTGCTTTTCCTTCCAGCTTCGAGTTGGTCACGTGGGGTTGTTTGTAGGAAAGACAACGATGGCCGCTGCAAAGGCAACCGTACAATAATGTGTACAGGTCGAAAGTACTCGACGTTTCGACCAGAGCTTCAGCATATAATGGGCAAAACGCGGAGTTAAAGTAATGTGTTTTTTTCTGACTAGCACTATACATAACGTAAAAGAGATAACTCATCATTTTACATGGAATCATCTTAGCATGAACAATGCATATTTCTAGTTAGGCCTACTGATTTTTTTGGTCATTTCAAATTTGAAGAATTGACCATTGTTTTTATTTTTTGTTGGCCAGCGGGTATGGAAAGGTCTCTATATAGGCCTATGATTAAAGTCATCCTGATTATGATAAAGGTTACCCGTCACATACCTCCCTTCAACTTTTTAAATTAGTGTGTGTAACAGCATAGATAATGATAACATTATTTAAACACACCACGGATATGCGTTGCTAATCATTTGGGTGGAACATGGTTCTTTTACACGATTGAACTACTTTCTCCAAAACCTAGATCGATTCGAGGTTTCCGGGATCAGACTCGGCACGCCCATACATGTATAGGGCATTTTAAGGTTCACGTGATACAAGATAAACTGCCGACTTGATTTTTACACAAGCCGTGAAGGTGACACGGACACGGTCCACCGATAGAGCTCCCCGTTATCGTCTGGCCTGCCTCCCGAGCGAGCGTCCCCAACGGACCCAACCTGGCAGGGCGATACCCTCTTAAAGTTCCAGTTCGCGCCGGTGACCGTACAACCACAACTTCTGGTGGAACTCCGCGGCTGGGTTTTCATGCACGCCTTCGTCCACAACGGGCGCAAAAACTCCCGCCCGGGGGCGTTTGGAGACGGAATTTGCGCATTAAACGCCAAATTCTGTTTCATTGATATGTCGACAAGTCTGTACGAGAGTGGTTGTGACGTGGCCTGTCATTAGATTAAAGGGGATATTTTGAGAAGGGTTACACAGCCCTAATCATATAGATCAAGAACCGTGTGGTAGCCAGGGATTTGGCAATTTTACAAGCCATGGGACACCTCTGGGAGACCAAGGCGAAACTCAATGGGCAAGATAAGATTATCATAATTAAAAGTTCTTGTGGTAACTCTTGAAAGGTCATTTATTTCTGAGTATATTTCTTATCTGTTAGCAAATACAATGAGCAAAATCTTCGCTAATAGCGTCGTGGGTAAATCTGCACGTTTAAGGTAAAAAAAAACCAGCAAAACGAGGCTGGAGTGTTTAAACAACACTGGTGGTGTAAACTTTATTCTTGCATAGTGTTTATATTGGGTGACCTGTCCAATTTAAACACCACTAGTTTTCTTTTTGAACACTCCAGTTGTTGCAGTTTAATAAGTAACACCATTTATTGAAGGGGAAAAACAACACAGGAATCCTTCATAATTTGTTCTAAAGTGCGTGGTTTTATAAACAGTTTGTATTCATTGAATACACGTGTAGAAAACATGTTGAAATTGTATTTGCGGCTCATGTATATGGGTCTAAGTTTAGTTACCATCCACTGGCGATTTAAACACATTTCATAATAATCAAACATGTAAATGTGGCATACGACTTGATTGCATAACCACCATTACAGTCAAAAGCAATGTTTTATTCCATCAATGACGATAAAACCCGTATTTGGCGTAATATGGACATTTACTCTAGTTGTTAAAACGATGAGCGAAGAACTCATCCGGGTTAAAAGTACAATTAAGTTGCACTCAACAGTGTAACCACATTACAGCCGACTGTATATAGGGCGGTGTTTTTGTAAGCGGAGAAATGAAACCTCAAATGTTGGAGTGATTGTATTGCTTTGAATTTGCATCGATTTTGTTGAAAGATGTGTTCAGAAGATAAAAAAAGAGTGAACTGTAAGAACTATTTTCGACGAAGGGTTAGACAGTATAACCAGGACTTGTTCTCTCTTTACATCAGCCCCCAAGCCGCAGTCCACAAACACATTAAGTATACCCTAATTGGGTTACAGTGAAACAGGAAGTGCGGAAATACAACTGCTCCCTAAAGTTGAATAACTTTTGCCAGTGTCTGTCCAAATATTATTTAGGGGTCAGAGGCTCCATAGGAAATTCTGGGATCAGACTTTTCAACCGAAAGATTTACAGATGGAAATGTTACTTAATTCCCGGCGCCGGTAAGTATATGGACAAACGAAGTGGAAGGATCCAGGCAGTATCAGTCAAAATCGAGAACATCTCGGAGGAGCTGTTGACAAGGTGCTTCAATTAATTAATTAAAGATAAATTATCCAATCAGTTCCAACATCCCATTAGTCCGACATCACATCTATGTACACAAATCGTATCACTCGGACCAATCTGGGCTGTTTAACTAAGGACCACTCAGCGAGGCAGCCCATTGATACGACATCTTATTGGTCCTCATATCAAATCAACTGGTTGTCGGACCAATGGGTCATTTAAATAGGCCTAGTGTAATATTAAAACCATGTTTAAAAGTTTTGGTGACCCATTAGTCTGACACCCTATTGTTTTGATGAAATAGGCTGTTGTCAATGATGACGACTTCAGTTTCGGACACATGGGCCATTGGACAAAATGATATCAGAAAAAATGAACTGTCGGAGTAAATGGATTGTCAGAATCCCATCCAATAGTCCCATCCAACAGAATCATATTATTTTTATATTAACCACCAAATTAAACTTATATACAATAAGTTAAATATTCATCCAAGCGGTGACAAATTTTAGTGGAATTTCACTATGTGTGCGTGTTGTGCAAAACACAACTCTTATGCACTGCTACAAATAATATATAACATTTATTTTAATCATGACTGCGATGTATTATTGCCATATTGTTGACATTATGAATATGTTTTAAAAACAGCCCGATAAAAACAAGCTTGATTTTAACCGAGTTCGACCTTTCAAAGCCTGAGGCAATTCGAAAGAATAAGTAAAAAGAAAGAATTCCAATAATAGAAGCACCTAGAAAAAGTACACGTGTTGACTCCAAACCAAATGGCATATCCGGATGCGTAAATTTTGTTAAAAAGGTGCAAATGTGTCCAGGTGATGAAATGCGCGCGAATTCGGTTTGGAGTTGAGTCACTATCGTCTGCTCGCAAAACCACACCTATTGCTGCATAGCCGAAAGGGCTGTACGCTGCCAAAAGATAATTTTGTACACCTGGGAACCAATGCAGAATGACCATGATTGTGTCATGGTTCACTGAAGAGAAAATCCTGAGTTTGTTGTTACTCTATAATCTATCATTTTTGCCCACCTAGGAATTGTTTTGTACCAATCAGATGTCCCAAAAGTGCACGAACACAAATGTACGTGATTACCGACAGAGGACATATGACCGTACGGGAGTAGGGGTAGCCACCTATCTCAGCATAGCATTCACCGGCAGCCCGGCTCGGTGCTTCCGTAGACAAACAACCGATGATTGGAACTCCATTTTCATAAACTTGGGTAATGGAGAAACTTCCTTCCAAGCCTGTCTGAAATTGTGACATGCGCCCCGGGCTACATGCGTCATGTACTGTAGGGGTGAGGAGGTGAAATGCTTGGTTCAGGTGATGGACTAGGGAGGAGAAGGGGGTAGGAGGAGAGAGTCAGGAGGGGGACTTAGCTAGTGTGAGAGTACTGAGAGGAAGGGAAGAAGCTTTAAAGAGGTGTAGATGAATAAGTTGGGGAAGGAGAGGGAGCTATTTGGTGTAGGACAGGAATTGACAAACTAAGAAGGGATGATAAGGAGTAGATGGGTACAGTTTACATATGAGTGGAGGGGGGGGGTAAAGAGAGAGAGAGAGAGAGAGAGAGAGAGAGAGAGAGAGAGAGAGAGAGAGAGAGAGAGAGAGAGAGAGAGAGAGAGAGAGAGAGAGAGAGAGAGAGAGAGCAGAATTAAATGTCAAAGTTCTCTATAATCACCATAATCGCAGAGACTCTAGCTTGCCCCCTGCTATTCCCCCAGCAGGCGATCTAGGCGGACTCGTCTTCACTCCCACGCCAGCATTGCTGCCACTAGCGAGTACAGAGCATGAAGATGAGACTATGCAAGCGTACCAACCTTCATATTCCTGTTGGCACCCCCATGATGAGAGGACCATGATAGAGGGGATAGAGTTAAGAAAAGGTAAGGATGGGAGGATGGTGCCAATTCTCGTAGACGGGGAACGGAAGGGGGTACATGGGGTTCGAATGACCCTCCTTCCTTTAATTCCATTTGGCATATACAAATATACACACAATATTTTCATATTTAGTGTATGAATTTTCCTCAATATAGAGGCCCCCACCCCCTAAAACCAGTTGGTAGAACTGGTAGGCATATACGAGAAGACATAACGGATTTTGATGGGTAGTGGTTTAGAAAACGGAAAAAGGGCTAAACGCGAGGTGGCTTTATTTCGGGCATTTATGATGCTTAAAGGGGCAGTATCGTCACGATCAGAGCAGACTTTCAGCAGGGCATGGAATCCGTGTCCTAGCTTAAGATGAACACAGTGACACAGCTGTAGTATGATTCGTTTCTGGTTTACTCTAAAAAAAAAAATAAAAAAAAATAAAAAAACACTGAACGAAATTGATTTTGTCCTTGTCCTGGAAGTAACGATTGTCAAATAAATTTCAATTCCATTTCACATCCACAAGACACCTGCCAACAAATATTTCACTCTGTTCTGTTATGAAAGAGATTTATAAAGGGTACCACCCCTTACTTATTTTGCCTCCTTTTGGGAAAAAAACCCCTGAATATTGATTAATTAGAAACGACTTGTTATTTCAAAACCACGAAATTGTACTTGAAAAAAATGCGATTTGCTTATTTCCAATAAGGACAAAATGTTTACAATCGCGTTACTGATACATTTTAATCTGAATTGGATCACTGGCCGCTGACCCATTTGCACATAAGAATGCAAACAAACAAACTGTATCTTCTCGTTAACAGAAACATTTCTACATGTTGGTTTCAATTTATATTTTGTTCGTTGTTGTAGAATTGTCGTGAGAAATGAGGCGGCCTGTTTGTGAGCCAAAACCCAATTCACACTGTCGGTAAAATGTTTGTTAAGTGCATCCATAAAAATCAAGACAAATTCACCAAAACCAACCAGTGAAAGCTTCTGGTTATTGTGTTGTGTCGTGAGAGAATAGTGCAAATGCATACAGATTTAATCCTAGTTGTATTCATTCGAATGTGGAAATGGATGATCGGTTTAGGGCCCCATTTCAGATTTGAATAATTATGTTGTTCACGTTTCCCTATTAATGACAAAATGTCAGTTGGGATAATTCCTTGGGATTGTTGATACCATTTCCGTTTTTAAAACAAAGCTTTTAGATAATCTGCCGCTCAGTTTCTTTTTTTAAATTACCAATGTGGTGTACACCATCTTTAAGACGCGTACTGGGGGAATTTATAGGAACCGTCTGGCTTAAATGCAGTGGTAAGAAAACAGAGTGGGGTTTATATAATGTGAGAAAATGGTCCGGATAAAGACATTGTTTTTGAAAGGTTAAACAAAAGAAGTAACTGTGGTCATCAATGTTGCAACAAACAGCGACAAAAAGTACTGAGTTTGACCGCAGGATGACCTATATGCAAATGAGATATTCATGCTGATCATTAAGTTGAGTGGAGCTTCCGTCAAACCCTGATTGACTTCCAAAAGCAATTATTAAATAACTATTTTGATAACCTATATCGAAGCTTACTTGGGGGCAACTAGGTCATAACACTTTTCGTTGAGTTGAAACTGTGGTTTTGTCTTACAGGATTTCAGCTTTTAGGCAGAATGTGTCAGGATGTTTAAAAACTTCACATCAACTTAGCTTTTTGATAATAAGCCTTCTTCCGTACTGTCGTACCTTCCCTTTTTGTAATAGGACCTCTTTAGTACAAAGAAATGTATTACCACGTTGTTGTTGTTGTTGTTGTTGTCGTTGGTGTCGTTCGTGTCGTTGTTGTCGTTGTTGTTTTAATTGATATATTAATTCAAAGGATTTTATTTCTGGTTATTGTTTTTAAGTAACATTTGGCAAACACAAATTCAAAATTTGTTCACGATTTAAAGGAGCAATATCGTCACGATCAGAGCAGACATTCAAAAGGGCATGAAGTCGGTGTCCTAGTTTAAAATGAACACAGCGACTGAAAATTACTGGCTCATTATGCAGCAGCAATGGTAATATGACATTATCATGTGGGGTATTATTTTCAGTCACTGAGTTAATTAATCTAAAACTAGCACTCTGATTCCATGCCCTGTTGATCGTGACGATATTGCCCTTTAAACTTCATGGTTCTTGTTGTCAAACAACGTTGAAGTAACATTTGACAATTGTGAGAACAGCACCCTTTAAAGGGAAATTGTCGTCACGATCAACGGGGCACGGAATCGGAAACCCTAGTTTTAGAATAACTCAGTGACTGAAGATAATACTCCCACATGATAAGGTCATATTACCGTTGCTGCTGCATAAATGAGCCAGTCATTTTCAGTCACTATGTTCATCTTAAACTACGACACTGATTCCATACCCTGTTGAAAGTTTGCTCTGATCGTGACGATATTGTCCCTTTAACTAAAATGGGTTCAAACAGTACAGAGTCGATCAGTTATTTTCAACCCCTTGTATGAATTGATATAACATCAATATATTTTTTTAAATTAAAGACGAGCAACGGAAATTAAAGCCAGTACATTTCACTACAACTACTGAAAGCATGACACATAACAATGTGGCTTTCCGCCAAAAAATACCTCTTTAAAGACAAGGATAATGTTGGCAGAACTGCTTTCAAAATCGTCAGTTATGCTTTCTTTATTTGAAATTAATATAAACATTAAACAATCAAAACGTGAAAGTTTGACAATGTGTCGTTTCCGATATTGAAAATGCATTCAAATGTTGTGATAGGCAAGACAGTAACTTCACATACATTTTAACGTGAAATCTTAATATTATTAAGATGATAAATAACTGTAAAATTAGGAAATAGTTTTACGAACACGACAACCGTGATAATATGTATACTTAGGCATTGGAACCAGACCAAATTTCCCATACACAAAGTATGGTGGCTAAGAGAGGCCTCACAAATCGGGCAATCTTTCATACCCCTATGTGAAAAAGTCGGTTAAAACCCAGCACGACAGAATTCCAATCGATCCAGCAATTTTGGCTGCAATTGGACATCGTTTCATAGCAAACAAAAAGAAAACTAAAATACTTACGCGCGGGTCTGATGTGACGCGCACGGAGACCAGAAACCGGAGATTTTATTTGTTTGACCTGATGGAAAACTTATATAATTTATGTATTTTGATAATACCAAATTTATATTGTACCCTATTTTGAAAGCATTTCTTAAAACGCGCAATCACCTTGAGAAGTCTAAAAAAAGACAAATATATACAGAAATGACAAAATAAGTGTGCCGATGTTTCGCCACAACTGGAGATATATTTCTCGTTAGCGCATCCTGTGTATACAAGGACCCATCATTTCCTGCAGTCTCCCAACGGAATGTCATCTTGGCTGAGTTACGGATGTTCAACCAACTCAATTGCGTGACAAACACTTCCAAAAACGATAAGGTCTCTATTGTATGTCTAAAATAGCCTCAACTATATAGCTATGATGAAGACAGTGAACTTATAGCCTGCCGTTAAATATAAGATATGTAAAACTTGTAGCTTTGCATGGTGAAGAGGATAAGTAAGACTAATTGCGGTGACACCATGTGAAATTCTCAATTGAGTAGTAATTAGTTCTGAAAAGAACTGGAGGTTACAACTCGACGTTTCGATCAGTATGCTCTGATCTTCCTCAGGAGAATATAAGATATGGAATATGAAATATAAGATATGGAATTGGTAATTCATCAGTAACCACAATGGTCGGATTTTAACCTAGAACTAGCTGATAATGGTATCTCCCATAGAAATGATTTTGTTTGAGGTGCTGTCATTTCTAAGAAAAGTTGAATTATTGCTGATATCTTCCAATTCGAATTTAGGCAAGGGTATTATTTCTTAAAATCCACATTAGAATGAATGTAATAATCTGAATGCATTTTCATTATATTTTCTCGTGTTAACAGGTTAGTTTTTTTAAATGATGAACATTCCCTTAACCCTCCTAGGAGGGTGATGCTATGTAGCTACAAACATTTACAATGATGAACCTTCCCCTTAACCCTCCTAGGAGGGTGAGGCTATGTAGCTACAAACATTTGATGTACCTTCCCCTTAACCCTCCTAGGAGGGTGATGCTATGTAGCTACAAACATTTACAAAGATGAACCTTCCCCATAACCCTCCTAGGAGGGTGAGGCTATGTAGCTACAAACATTTACAATGATGTACCTTCCCCTTAACCCTCCTAGGAGGGTGAAGCTATGTAGCTACAAACATTTACAATGATGAACCTTCCCCTTAACCCTCCTAGGAGGGTGAGGCTATGTAGCTACAAACATTTACAATGATGTACATTCCCCTTAACCCTCCTAGGAGGGTGAAGCTATGTAGCTACAAACATTTACAATGATGGTACCTTCCCCTTAACCCTCCTAGGAGGGTGAGGCTATGTAGCTACAAACATTTACAATGATGAACCTTCCCCTTAACCCTCCTAGGAGGGTGATGCTATGTAGCTACAAACATTTGATGTACCTTCCCCTTAACCCTCCTAGGAGGGTGAGGCTATGTAGCTACAAACATTTACAATGATGTACCTTCCCCTTAACCCTCCTAGGAGGGTGAAGCTATGTAGCTACAAACATTTACAATGATGGTACCTTCCCCTTAACCCTCCTAGGAGGGTGAGGCTATGTAGCTACAAACATTTGATGTACCTTCCCCTTAACCCTCCTAGGAGGGTGAGGCTATGTAGCTACAAACATTTACAATGATGTACCTTCCCCTTAACCCTCCTAGGAGGGTGATGCTATGTAGCTACAAACATTTACAATGATGAACCTTCCCCTTAACCCTCCTAGGAGGGTGAGGCTATGTAGCTACAAACATTTGATGTACCTTCCCCTTAACCCTCCTAGGAGGGTGAGGCTATGTAGCTACTAACATTTACAATGATGTACCTTCCCCTTAACCCTCCTAGGAGGGTGATGCTATGTAGCTACAAACATTTACAATGATGAACCTTCCCCTTAACCCTCCTAGGAGGGTGAGGCTATGTAGCTACAAACATTTACAATGATGTACCTTCCCCTTAACCCTCCTGGGAGGGTGAGGCTATGCAGCTACAAACATTTACAATGATGAACCTTCCCCTTAACCCTTCTAGGATGGTGAGGCTATGTAGCTACAAACATTTACAATGATGGTACCTTCCCCTTAACCCTCCTAGGAGGGTGAGGCTATGTAGCTACAAACATTTACAATGATGAACCTTCCCCTTAACCCTCCTAGGAGGGTGAGGCTATGTAGCTACAAACATTTACAATGATGTACATTCCCCTTAACCCTCCTAGGAGGGTGAAGCTATGTAGCTACAAACATTTACAATGATGGTACCTTCCCCTTAACCCTCCTAGGAGGGTGAGGCTATGTAGCTACAAACATTTACAATGATGAACCTTCCCCTTAACCCTCCTAGGAGGGTGATGCTATGTAGCTACAAACATTTGATGTACCTTCCCCTTAACCCTCCTAGGAGGGTGAGGCTATGTAGCTACAAACATTTACAATGATGTACCTTCCCCTTAACCCTCCTAGGAGGGTGAAGCTATGTAGCTACAAACATTTACAATGATGGTACCTTCCCCTTAACCCTCCTAGGAGGGTGAGGCTATGTAGCTACAAACATTTGATGTACCTTCCCCTTAACCCTCCTAGGAGGGTGAGGCTATGTAGCTACAAACATTTACAATGATGTACCTTCCCCTTAACCCTCCTAGGAGAGGTGATGCTATGTAGCTACAAACATTTACAATGATGAACCTTCCCCTTAACCCTCCTAGGAGGGTGAGGCTATGTAGCTACAAACATTTGATGTACCTTCCCCTTAACCCTCCTAGGAGGGTGAGGCTATGTAGCTACTAACATTTACAATGATGTACCTTCCCCTTAACCCTCCTAGGAGGGTGATGCTATGTAGCTACAAACATTTACAATGATGAACCTTCCCCTTAACCCTCCTAGGAGGGTGAGGCTATGTAGCTACAAACATTTACAATGATGTACCTTCCCCTTAACCCTCCTGGGAGGGTGAGGCTATGCAGCTACAAACATTTACAATGATGAACCTTCCCCTTAACCCTTCTAGGATGGTGAGGCTATGTAGCTACAAACATTTACAATGATGGTACCTTCCCCTTAACCCTCCTAGGAGGGTGAGGCTATGTAGCTACAAACATTTACAATGATGAACCTTCCCCTTAACCCTCCTAGGAGGGTGAGGCTATGTAGCTACAAACATTTGATGTACCTTCCCCTTAACCCTCCTAGGAGGGTGATGCTATGAAGCTACAAACATTTACAATGATGAACCTTCCCCTTAAGCCTCCTAGGAGGGTGACGCTATGTAGCTACAAACATTTACAATGATGTACCTTCCCCTTAACCCTCCTAGGAGGGTGAGGCTATGTAGCTACAAACATGTACAATGATGAACCTTCCCCTTAACCCTTCTAGGAGGGTGAGGCTATGTAGATACAAACATTTACAACGATGGTACCTTCCCCTTAACCCTCCTAGGAGGGTGAGGCTATGTAGCTACAAACATTTACAATGATGTACGTACCCTTTAAAGCAATTTTGTTTTCCTAGGATGACAATGGAAGATCGTGAAGTGTTTAATGACTTTAAAACCACTATACACCATTGATAATCTAAAAAGAATAGCTTGACTTAAAATGTAACTATGGGGCACAGGAGTGAACGTGCCCCATCCCCTGCCCGAGGGCTGTGCCCCCAGCTCAGACTTCTGATCCCGACAAAAAAACTAAGAGCCCGTAAAAAGGTGCCTCATGTGTCCCCTGAATATCCTGGTGCCCGCAAATTTGCCCTACTGAACCAATCCTATAGTTACCCGACTGATTCCTTTACTAATTTTACCAAAAGTTCATACTGTCCAGCTTTAAGGTCTTAATGCTACTCTACCTCAGAGGGCGCTCTTCAGGATAGTTCATAAACAACCCGAAACTCGGTTACTTTGGATTGGTAGGATGTTATTGTACAAGTTGTATACAATCCACCAAGGAAGTAGGTCACGTTTGCAGAAGGGCTTAACCCCGTTTGAGATATAATTGTTCGGGCGGGGTGAACTAAAGGTGACTTTCCAGAAGTTATTGTACCCCTATTTGTTGTTACTAAGGCAAGAAACAAACATGCTCAGATAGCATTTGTGCCAAGGATTAATCTGAATTTAAAACCCACTTATAGGAGGCAATAGGCCACTACGTAGCTACGTTCAAAAAGTGTTATTTTGTTCTCGATTTGATTACGGATTAAGTTGCTTGTTCCCCTTTACATCCTGATATGTGCATTACACCCCTTTAAGTTATTATAGAATTGATACGACACCGAATGCTTATGACTGTGTTATATAGCAGCACGTACACTATGATAGTATGAATACATAAAACATTTACGTATACAAAGTCACTTTATAATTAGCCCGAATAAAGTGTTCTTTATTAATCTAAGATCTTTTTTTTATAAATCTTAATACAAACAAGACATGGGATACAAGAAAAATGAAGACTAATTGCAGTGACACCATGTGAAAATCTCAATTGAGTAGTAATTGGTTCTGAAAAGAACTGGAGGTTACAACTCAGGCGACGTTTCGATCAGTATGCTCTGATCGTCATCATGAGAAACGTCGAGTTGCAACCTCCAGTTCTTTTCAGAACTAATTACTACTCAATTGAGATTTTCACATGGTGTCACCGCAATTAGTCTTTGCTTATCCTCTTCACCATGCAAAGCTACAAGTTTTACCTGGATACAAGAAAGCCCCTCCCTCCAGCACAGTTATCTTTTTTTGTTAATTAATGTCCGTAGATACTAACTATGCCTTCGCGCTATGTATCCACTACTGTGGCTGTTGGGTGAAAATTAACAACTGCCTATCGGAGATCATGATAAATTAAAGTTAAGGTACAGCGTTGGATATGTTGGCAAAAATCATGAGTGTGCTAATACTCTCTTGGAATCATTAAGACCAAATGGCGGAGCACATCATTAACACCTGCACACTGCACACGTGCACCAGCAACCTGATTGATGTCGATGACCAGGCCAGAACCTGGCTTCACAGACTTCCACTGGAACTATGACTTGCTGTGTCATACGCTAAATAATAAGATAAACGTTACACAACCAACCTTTGAAAGTGTCAACGAAAGTTTCGTTGTATCAATCACGAGAAAAAAAAAGTGAAATGCATTTACAGATTTATTGTATTCATTCTAAGGATGGCAGAAAAGATTACCCTAATCCTTATAAATGATAGCACCTCAGACAAAACTATTTCGTTGGAAGATTAGTCCAATCAACAGCTTAAAACTAAGTAAGCCTAAGCTTCATATAAAACTAGAACATTTTTTGTTATTTTTGAATTTCCAGTCCTAATAATAATAATAATAATGTGAACTTATATAGCGCACGTATCCACCAAACTGGTGCTCAAGGCGCATTACATTATTACCCCTGCTCATCAAGCGCATAAATCATTCCTGAAACCATCTCAGCTCCCTGGGGAGTAGACAGCTCAATTGTTGCCATTACAGCGCATATAGGGCTAATCAAACACAACAACCAACTCTGCCCTCACAGGTACCCATTTACCCCTGGGTGGAGAGAAGCAATTATGGTAAAGTATCTTGCTCAAGGACACAAGCACCGTGGTCGCGGTTGGGATTCGAACCCACATTCTGACGACTCAGCCATCAGAACACAAATCCGATTCACTAAACCGCTCGACCATAGCACTCCACATGGGCCTATAGGCCTACCTATACGTTTATGGTTGCGGGTATAAACAGTATTATTGAAATAGCATAATGGGCTTAATGATACATGCATTGCAAAACCACAAGTGGAAACAACGTCAAGAAAAGTTGAATTATTTTTTAGTCAAGTACCCCTTTGTAACAGAACAAACGTGTGGAATATCTCGTATACATTTACACGACGAGGGGTGGCTGGCTGGCTTGGGGGTGAACCCATGTTATTCCAGACTTAATATAACGATATCAAATTGACAAGTGAAACATTTAAGTTGGCTCGAATAAGGAATGGAATCTGAAAAACTGGCTCGACACTTCAAATGGAAACGTTATACCGGTACTCTCCAAAAACTCCCGGGTCAGAATTGATTCGTAAAGGGGTCAGAGGGCACCATACCCATTTTGGGTCAGACTAGACTGACCCTGAAATGGGTCTGACACGTTTTCTGAATATTTTTTTCGGGTCAATTCTGATCCGGATTTGGATTTATTTATTTGTATTTTTTTAAATGATGTTAGGATTTATCTGACATCTGACTCCGAAGTTCCGTAAAGTATCACAGTATATAAGTTATGAAAGTACATAAGTTATGAAATAAACTGAATATGTATTTCAAGCCAAGTTTAAATCCAGTGTAGGCCTACACACTAGGTCAGATGTTTAGACGTTGAATGAATTCATACTTTATATAAAAATAAAAAAATATTGTGGAAGTTATTCAGTTTATTTCATTGTGCCGTTACCGAGAAAATACTGAGAATGCATCGACATTCTTCGAATTCATTCCAACGGCGAATTTCTGTCTTCGGCTGTCAGAAATTAAATTTGGAAATTATTTCACTAAAACAAATAGCTCCTTGAAACAGAAATATTTCAAGGGATGTTTGACACCAATCATTGTCTTTTAAACAAACTGTGATCACTTATGCTTTTCGAGATCGCCATTAAAGGATACGGCTTTGAACCTAGCCTAGTAACGCCATTGGCTGTATGTAGACTACGACTTGGACATGAACACACCGGATTCAGTTATATAATAATAATAATAATAATGTATAGATTTATATAGCGCACGTATCCACCAACTAAGTGGCGCTCAAGGCGCATTATATTATTATCCCTGCTCATAAGGCTCATAAGGCTCATAAATCATTCCTGAAACCATCTCAGCTCCCTGGGGAGTATACAGCTCAATTGCTGCCATTTCTAGCGCATATAGAGCAAACCATCTCTGCCTTCACAGGTACCCATTTAACCCCTGGGTGGAGAGAAGCAATTATGGTTAAGTGTCTTGCTCAAGGACACAGGTGTCACGGCCGGGGCTCGAACCCACACTCTGCTGCTGGCAACACCAGAACTTGAGTTCAGTGCGCTAGACCGCACGACAATCCACTTTACGTGCATTATACAACACACGGGACCTACGGCTTTACGTCCCATCCGAAGGACGAAGCAATTATGGTTAAGTACCTTGCTCAAGGACACAAGTGTCACGACCGGGGCTCGAACCCACACCCTGCTAATGGTACCGACCGGTCGTGGTAATCAAATAGTATCTTTGCTGTAGTCTTCAGGGATCATGACATTGATTGTTCTGTTACGATTACGGATGGCATTCATGTTTCTTAAATTCTTTGACACTTGTCCCCCCCCAAAAAACGAACAATCTAAATAAATATGATAAAACAAAATAAACAGAAAACACCAAACTAACGGTGGGTGTACTACATGTCTTGAGTTTGTACAGTACTGTGTAAACATCATGGTTTTGCCTAATATCCGTTGGAGGAGATTCTGGTATGATGTTCTACAAACTCCATGGATTATTAATCAATGCTTCCGTACTTTTTCCCTTGTCCAAATGCAAATGAAGAGATCATGTTTGGATCCGTCCAATCTGCTCTACTGGGTCATAACCTAGATATCACACGAGGGCTGGCTTTGGGGGAAGGGAGGATCCGTTTAATTTGATTCGGGCTCGACAGAATGACATCCAGCCACGGCGGGCATATAGTCCGACCGCAAATACACGAATTCACACTGTACTCTCGTACAGTCTCGTACACAATCCCCAGCTACTCTCACAACAGGCCTTATTCAAATAATAATTCCAGTCCGTTTTCCGATGAAATTCGTCTGCAAACTGCAGCTGATACCGCTAAGGATACTCCGCGGACAGTTGGCGAGTTTTCTAGGGGTCTGCAGCAAATATTTGGACGTTGTTATTAAAATACAAGCACGGGAGTTTGCGCTGGCCCCGTGTGCTGTCTGGGGTGGACGTACTTTGGCGCGCTTTTTACGGGCAACTTGTTAATCATGCGCACTTTGTGCAGCATTGATTTTGTGCTGACCCGCTTTCAAAATATATGTAGCCTAATTTAAAGTGGGCAGATGTGTGATATGAATTTTGAGCAGTCGTTGAAAGCGAAGTTTTGTTTCAATTGATACCTTACAGCCCGAATTTTGGGGCAATTTGCATAACAGTGCGCGTCGTGACTTCATCCACTGAGAGTGCTCACTTCAGTTCTGCCTCATGAATAATTCATACAATCCCTTGTTGAACTTCGTTCATAAATAATTCATAACCAAATTTATCAAACGGTTTTTGTGCCGATATATTTCTTGTGCCGATTTTCGCGGATTCATCCAGAGAAAGTATCACATTTTTAAAGTTCCAAAACGGCCGAGTGTTGCATGCTTTGCATGTGGTGCACGTAGATGATGACAATAAAAAGGGGTAAATATCGCCTGCGAGGTATTTGTGCGGGAAAAAATGAGAGAGAGAGAGAGAGATGGAGAGAGAGAAAACTGCGCCAAATCAGAATCACTCCAGTTTCCAAGTAAAGATATGAACTACGTGTTCCATAGAGGTTTAAATCTGTTAATGAAGTTTGACACGTTGGCCTAGGGGTCCCTTGGGCATAGGAGCCATAGGAAGTCTAAAAAACCTGTTACATCTAGGACCGAGCGGCGGAAAGCTGTTTGCGAGTATGAAGGGGGAAAACTGAAAATGTTGATCTGCTATCATGTCCCATACGAGAAATGACAGTATACATTATGTTTCTTAGTCCGTCGCTTGAGGGAGCGTAGATGCAGATTTTACAACAGTGGCTAATGGGGCCTAATGGAATCAAGTCACGAACCTCCCTACCGTTGTCCCTTGCATCTTTCCCCCTCATGTATCTTCGGGATTCACGCTGCTTATTTGCGCTTTCATGTTACACTGCCTTGCCCCGAGCTCCATAAAAGCTTTCCATCATTCAGTTTCAAATTTCAGTGGGCCTTATTATCATCTCTCTTCCCATTTTTTTGTTTTTCAATTTTAGGGTGGTGAGGTGGTTTTGTGTTTCAGTGTGTTTCCGCAGAATTTACAAACTTTAATGGAATCGCGCAATTAGGCATGCGTATGCTAATAAAAGAAAAAAATAATATATATATATATTTTTTGGGGGGGGGGGGGTGGGGGGGGGGTAGGATGTATTGATAGAAACTGTATATCTATAGATACGATGTGTTCATTCATTGTATAGGTTTAGTATCTTATTTGCAAAGTCACACCGCCAGAGTGGCGGAATTGCTCTTCACTGATTCGCAAATGGGTACCATTTACACAAATTACCACAAACAATATGAACTTAATACAGCGTAGCGTTTGAAATAGTGACAACGTGGCAGCCTATTATATAGAAACCCCCAACTCACGAACATTGTCGATCGGGGTCAACTAAAGACGTTGTATCAGCCTTTTAGTTGACTAAGAGTAAGACACCAAATTGTCCCTTTACCATTAAAGGGACAATACCGTCAAGATCAGAGCAGATTTTCAACAAGGCATGGAATCGGTGTCCTCGTTTAAGATGAACGCAGTGACTGATAATTATTGGTTCATGTGGGGGTATTCTGAAACGAGCACACCGATTCCATGCCCTGTTGATCGTGAATATATACAGTCCCTTTAATGTCTGTATTCTTTTGCACAGCAGGAGAACCATTCGAACTTGTTACGAATTATTATCCCAATTCCAACAAGTTACTTAAAAATAGCCTAATTATAATGTTACAACCAAAAATATAAAATACAATTCATACGATTATATTTCTTTTGTGATTTTTATCATTATTATTTATAAATCCTTCGTTTCTATCTAAACAAAAAGTCGGGTCAGAATTGAACTGGAAAAGGAGTCTGCGGTCGTGCGCTCCTGCACCCATTGCAAGGCCGGACCGACCCAGAATCTCTATCAGACAGAATCCGACTGATCTGGAAACTACTAACCTGTATGAAACCTGCGTCAGAAAAAAAAATCCGTTTCAGACATTTCAGCCAACATCCCCCCTTCTGTGTCAAATTCGGACCTGGGGGTTGTTTATTTATTTAGTGTTATATTTACTGATGATAGTTCTACAACTCGTCCATTTATTTACAATGGCTTTGGGACTCGTCTAAAGATACTGGACCGCCTTCTGAGGAATCAGCTCACTTGATGTGAGCATCCCATATACCCGCCATTAACAGCCTCCATTCCTTACACTGTTTGCTCAGTTTATCGTGTCCCTGCATCCAAGGTGCATCCAGAGTGTGTGTATAAATAGAGTAAGATGTCAGTACATTTCCAGCTCACGAGCTGGGGGGGCCGATGTACTATATGAACGTTGCATTTCCCCCTTCCAAATAAAGTACATCGGGTATGACGTTAGACAATTTTATTAACCTCATTTTCGTGTCAGAAAAAAATACATAACTTTTGTTTTTACAAACTGGGTCTAGTTTATTATTTTTTGTATTAATCATATGTATATTATTATTATTTTATTATTTCTTTATAATTTTCTCTGTGTTAGTGTATCAAATTTCCTTCAAAATATTATTATTTTGTATTTGTTATTGCAGGCATTTCAAAAGCAATCAAAATAATTATTAGAAAACCAAACAAAGTAAAAAAAAAAGGGGGGAGAAATAAAATATAAAACAAAACTATTTAAAATACAAACAATCCCTAAACTATGCATATTTCACGTGTGTCCTACAGCCGCTCTCACATCTCCAAGCAGAAGAAAGCGAGAATAACCCCCAATAAGTCGCGTAACAAAATGATTTGAGAAATGGCTACCCTTCTAAAACAAAGGGAGGATCCACATCAATAAATAAAATAAATAAAACAAGACAAATATAGACCATGTGACTTGTTTACACTTTGCGTGACCTTTAGAGTACCAGGGTGATTTCCCGCCGGGCAAAAGTGTGTGTATTTGTATGCAGAGTTTGTACATTTTGTACTCAATCTCCACATAACGTCAATTTATTTTATTTTTTTCAGATGAATACAATTTGAGATGTAATGATAGTGCCTTATTAAATATAAATCATATTAAGAATTTTTCCGCTGAAATCTCAGAATATCAGATTTTATGGTTTTTTGTCATAAACCAGTGTACATTTTGTGCCCGGCGCATTTTCAACTTTGGGGCTCCTTTGTAAACATGTTAAGGCATATACCGGTATCACATCGTCTATCATATAGGCCTATATCTATAAATTAAAAAAAAATAATAATAAATAAATAAATAAATAAAACAACATTTCGCTGAAACTGCAAAACACACGGAATATGCTTCATATGCTATGAACATCGGATATCATCTATAATTAATTCAAACCCAGATGTGTGTCTTTCTGTGGAAGGCTTTTGACCAATCACAGCCCGAGAAGAAGTACCCATGCGCTTCGTAGTCAATCGCACGGATCGGTAGCCGGCGCGGACACTTCGTCTGCGCGCAGCTGCCATTAACGTGCACACAATTTGTCCGAAATTAGTTTCCGACAAATGAGGCTTATATAATGGCGATCAATGGTATAATCCTGCAACGGAGTTGCTCTGTCTTTGGTTGTGATTGGTCGGTTTGTTACAAATAAATATCTCAGCTCAATGTTTATAGGCCTAAAACGAAAGAGATCTTTTAAGACATTTTAGTCTTATTTGGAAAAGTCTTCATTAATTTTACATGTAAATAGAGAATTAGCTGTTGCAAATTGCCTACCGACCTAAAGGACCTGTAGTATAAATGCAAAATAATTGCTATTTGCCTTACGTTTCGAACCTTGCAGGTTCTTTCTCAAAGGCAAAACGGGACAACATGCATGCATAAGCACCAGAGTAGGCTGAAGTTAGTCAGGTGTGAAATGAACACAAAAGAAAAAGAAGAGTCAGCTACTGGTCCTGTGAGAAGACAAAAACTTCAATTTTACTTGTAGAAGTTTAATCACAATACGTGCTCACATTTTTGAGAAAACGACGGGCAACTGTCACAGGTTAATATGGATGTGTTTACGTTTTACAAAAGGTTTCAAGAATGTAAATACTTAAAAAACCTGAGGACGATCAGAGCACACTGATTGAAACGTCGAGTTGTACCTCCAGTTCTTTTCAGAACTAATTACTACTCAATTGAGAATTCCACATGGCGTCACCGCAATTAGTCTTACTTTAAAAACCTTGATAAATTATTATGATGTGTAGGCCCTAATTGCCCTAACATTAAATTAATGATAACGGATTCATATGAAACTTACTTGGTGTAAAGTAGATGATGGTATCA
Organism: Zoroaster sp. YZ-2022; assembly: GCA_029582265.1. Classification (NCBI taxonomy): domain Eukaryota; kingdom Metazoa; phylum Echinodermata; class Asteroidea; order Forcipulatida; family Zoroasteridae; genus Zoroaster; species Zoroaster sp. YZ-2022. Next base: position 16,993,125 of record CM055825.1, on the reverse strand, counting down.
AACATCCATTGTCCTCCAGTGACACACATTCAACGTAGTCATGGATATGAGAAATCTTAATAGATTTCCATTATTTTCCCAACAACGACTCAGCTAAAGAAAGTAAGGATACTTTCAGATGCAGTTTTTTGCCCAAATTACCAGTAGTGTTTAATGGCTCTAATAGTAATACACTGTTTCTTCTCTAGAATAACATCTGCCCAAATTACACCCTCGATTGTCTATTACATGAGTTCTAATTAAAGCAAGCATCCTCGTTGGACCATTACTATTATTGCATACCCGTGTCTTCCATCCAAACAACTTGACTTTCATTTTATCCGCTAGAAGGCCAGCTGAATTGTTATGTGGTACACACAACCAAAAATGCTCTCAATAATGCGTCTAAAATAAAGTCAACACTGCTTACATTTGCGACGGTTATGCATTGGCCGTGGTCATGTAATTGCTTTACGTTTCCCCTCCGTTCGCATTGCACACGAGTGGACACACATTTATACGAAGGCCACCCCTTAATGCCCATTTGGAAATATTTGTTGGTTGTTTTCTTTATTCCTAGATTGGATGATCGGACTTGGTTTGGAACTCTTTTTTGTGATCAACATTTTGAAGATGTCATGTTCATTTGTACAGTGTTTTCATAAGGGGGAAAACCAACGTCAGCCAAATGCTTTTCCTCTGATCTGATGTCTTGGAGGTTTTGTCTCTCTCTCTCTCTCTCTCTCTCTCTCTCTCTCTCTCTCTCTCTCTCTCTCTCTCTCTCTCTCTCTCTCTCTCTCTCTCTCTCTCTCTCTCTCTCTCTCTCTCTCTCTCTGTCTTAGTCAAGCACATCACCGATGTCCTGTCTTCCTCTCTTTCACATTCATTTTGGCTGAACCCATTCGGGAAACCCAAACAGTCGTCCTCTCATCTAAAGTACTCATTCTAAATGAGGCCTAACTGTATGGAAAGCGTTTCTTGATTAATTGAGCGGTTGTGCCGATCAAAATGTCATCGAGTTCTTGAATGGACCATTGAGGTTTAATATAAAGAGGGGAGTTTTTTAATCTGTGGGACTAAACAGGAATCCATGGCTTTACAAAATATAAAGAGGGGCTATAGATATTAATTATTATTGGTTCAACTTAATATTACGACGCATTCAATAAACTTGAATAATTTCCCCGACATAAGAATTATATTTATAGATTTGTATAGAATTGTGTAGAATTGTAACGTGAAACTACATCTGGTATACAGCTGATAATGGTAAAGATCTGCCTTATAAACGATTTTGTCTAAGGTGCCGTCATTTTTAGAAAATATATTTATAATTTCCAGTTCGATTAAATGGTACTCTTTCCTAAATTCCGCGTAAGAAAGGAATATTAAATATTTGAATGCATTATCACTATTTTCTCCTTAACACCACAACTCAGTAAGCTGAAACTTGCATAGCTTGGTTGTGTAATGAACATATCTGTATTCCAAGAGAGTAAGCATACTCGTAGAGGCAGTTTGGCCAACATTACCAATGTTGTACCTTCTACCTTGAAGCTGTGACTTTGAGAAGTTTTTTTTTTATAAACATCTCTTGATTATAATAAAGTATGGGTGGATTAACATTCATTTAAAAAAATGAAAACTTTAATTTCTTAAGCTATTTAACTGACAATTTCCGAAAATTTTGGTTTTCATCGGAACATTGGTTATTTCCCTTATTGGAATTGAGGTAGGCCTATTTTACTGTACAACCATGTTCCCAGAGCATTCTTTGGAGACATTACAACAGCACGGATGTATTTGGTTTTCTTTCAAGTAAATTAGCGATGTTCCGATGAGACAGAAACTTGCTGGAAGTTGCCAGAAATTGGTGCTGTTTAGATAGAAATAGAAGGAGTATTTTCTATCCTGCGGGTTTCTTGGGGTTGTGGAAAGCAAAACAGTATTAGCTTGTGCTAAAACTGAAACATTATGCCCTATTTCTTAGAGAAAGATTCCTACAATTTGCAATAATTATTGTCTGTTGATTTGTTAATTTGTGTATTTGTCATTGTAATGTAAGCTTGTTTTTATGGCGATTTTGTTTGTACTGATGACCGTCCATAGTTTACCAACAATGATAAATAAAAAATAATTTAACAAAAAATATGAAGTGTGACGTGGTACACAACAGACGTATTGATTTACCGCTGCATATAGGCGTACAACTCTTATTGGTTTCATTTGGGTAATGGCATATTATACACACTGAGATGCACTCATTATAAAGGAACAAAGGCCGACATTATTCAATGGAATTTGTAAAAGTATTGAACGATAAACGGAGTGGGTGAATGTGTTAATGAGAACAATGAATGCTTGAAGAGAGCAACATTAATATCGCCAATTGTGGTTATAATCAAAAGTAATAACTGTTAATAATGAGGATCAGTCTGTACCAACACTGACGGCTGATTGATGTTGTCTCGCTCAACTGACTATCCCTGGGAAACCAATGTGATTTCATAGCACGCTAAGGAATGAGGAAACCATAATTTTTGTATAAGACTGTGACATTGAAATTTCAAATTGCAATGACTGAAAATGAAGGGTGCATCATTGATATCCTAAAATAAATTGTAATAATAATAAAACAAAAGCATAAATGATCAACGTTTCACATATGTGATGTGTTCTACCAAAATCAGACACATTTGGGCAAGAAATCAAAATTGAGTTGGGTTTTGATAATGAAAGTAGAGTTCTACAGCTTTACAATGATAGGCTATATATTTTATTTTAATTGGATATGCAAAAGCGGAATTACGTAATTTTTAAGATTGTCTTTACGAAAACTCAAAACAGAGTTATTGCCCTTTAAAGATCAAGTTTCATTTGGTATAATAATTTAAATAATTAACTTCTTACAAAGGTACTTAATTTTCCCTAGCAACGGGCACTACAGAAGAATAATATTGCTTTATATTGCTTTATTAAGGGTTTTATATACATTCATTTTTTGGCTATTTCTCAATTCCGAGCTGTGCCACATACGCTTAAACTTGCTGGGTGTGATGGTATTTCATATCTCTTGGAATCTTTCTAACCAAGGTGCGATAATTTTAGTAAAATGGGTCAAATGACTTCACAACTGAATTTAGTATAATATTAACATCCACGCAGTTCGTATTTGCTGATCAACCAATCGGAGTGCATTGTACAATGTTTCATCGGTAATTCCACGATGTTAATAAGCTGGAATGTAGAATAATTACTGTATTACAATGTAATAAACATGTTGGTTGTTTAATGCAAATCATGCTCACAGAAGTAGTTTTGCCAACATTACCCAAAATATATATTTAGACTAAAAGGTAGAGTGTATGATCAGTAATTCACATAATAACCACCTGTCCCCCTATACAGACCACCCTCGGAAGCCAGCCTCTTTGACGTAGGACCAGAGACGAAGGCATGGCTACAAGACACTGAGTTGGACCTCTGAGGTTCTGATGTTACACGAAAGAAGAAGAAGAAGAAGAAGAAGAAGTAATTCACAATTTCGAATGTTTCTCAAAAATGGAAATGCTTATTATAGGGCTGGCCATAAGCTACGTGTTGTGCTAAGATTTTTTTCAACGAACGAATAGCCTAGTTCAACTTTAGGCTGCAATTCGTATTATTAAAGTGTAAACCTTTTGTAATTACCCGATAACAGAAGTACCTATTCTGAAAGCTTACTTGATGTAAAGAGTTGCCAAGGTACCGATCATTCCTGGAAATTATTCCGTCTATATCTAAAGCGCCTTCATTTAAGATAAAATACGAAAAGAAAATTGCAGGTTTCTGGCGATCGCCAAGAATTGTAGTTCGCTGTATTGCTTGAGGTCAACAAATGGATTTTCACAATTATATCATAAAAATGTACATTGATTCAGCTGCAACTTTTACAGGTCTGTTTCTATCTATATTTGTTTGATCTTCATTAAGGGTTTGATGCATATAAGGACATATACCAATAATGTCTTCTGTCTGGTAAGCTAATGTGACAGAACGCACACTACTTAAAACGCGCTGTTGCTTGCTTGAGCTAATGACGTTTGGCGTCAGTTTGGCCTTGTCTGGTGACTTTGATCTTGAATACAATGATGACACACCTGTCCCGCGAAGCTTCTTCCATAATAACTTCTCCCACCAGCTGCCTTGGCTTCCGATTCGTTATGATCTGAGAATTTACACCTGCATGGCCCTACGAAACAGCAGCCGACCAGTGTGGTCAGTTTATCCCCTGCGTTTCCCGCCAAAATACCCACACCAATGCGCGGCTCGTCTGATTGAAACTATATAGTCAGTTTGATTGGGTACCACTGAATTCACCCTTATTTTGGTTCCTGTTTTTGTGGCATTCCCTTTGTCGGCGACGCGCTGATCGTGAAATTGAACGGAAGGGAAAACAGAAGGCTCCTGGAAACCGTGGCGTGGTCTTCCAGCGACAAATGTGCCGTAAATGTGGTATTATTTGTGTCGATATCGGCTGTTTTGCGCCGCGCAACTCATTTCGAAACAAGTTGGTTTGGAGGCCACGGTATATGAGTATCGATCTAGGTGCCCGTATGCGCGAGGGAAACCATTCGATGCCAAAGTTGAGCGACAGGTGTATTGGTAAAGCACAAAATTAGTTCTCTGGAGATCTGATTGATAGAAAAGAAATCAGTGGAAGGATGTGCAGTAATATTGACTTTTGAGGGGTGCCAATAGCGGCCAAAAGGAATTTTCAGGAGTGAGAATAGGACAACATTCAGTAGTTGCTACACGATTGAGGTAGTCAGTCAGTTTAAGGCAATAAAGAAGGGGTGTACACCATTGGCAATAACCCAAAAATAAACTGAACGAATTTGTATACAAAAGCCTACATGTTTTCAAGATGATATATTCCAAACATTCCCGATGAGATTTTCCGTCTGACATGTATACAAAAGCCTACATGTTTTCAAGATGGTATATTCCAAACATTCCCGATGAGATTTTCCGTCTGACATCTTGGCAAAAAACAACCAACCAACCAAACAAACAAACAAACAAAAAACATGAATATTCAACATCTGAAATAGACTATCGGCTGATGATCCATTTCTCACATTAGAATGAACACTGATACTCTTAATGCAGTTTCAATATTTGTCTCTTGTTTTATTACACAACGAAATACGCTAAATCTATAACAGGTTGGTTTCTGCATGTACATATCTCTTGATTCTGATTAAATACGGATGCATTATTTTGTAGAAATCTACTAAACGTTAATATGCCTGTGCTCACCAGCAGCATACAAGTTTATAATGTTTTAAGGGAAGGTACACTGACATTAGATATTACCAGATTATCATCATATTATCTAAAGTTGGTGTAAAGTTGGTACTAGCATAAATCATCATGAGAAATGATTTCGTCTTAGAGAAAACAGGAATTGTTATATTGAATTTACAAAACAAAAATAGAACAAAACCTGAGCACCAGGTGTGATTTACACTTTCACGGGTTAGTTTTGTGATATTTTTGTGAAAACTAGAGGGTTTAAATGAACATACGTTACCAAATACCAATATTTTCCCTTCTGACAATTTGGGTTGGGTTTGTGTGTCTATGGTGAATACCATCAGTGTGTTAAATTAAGACATTGGTTAATACACTACCGGGGCGGTTCTGTAGCTATAAGATATGAAATTTGAGTTTCAGTGTGATTGGATTATTAGAAAACTGCGAGAAAGCGCAGTGACTGATTAAATGAGGAAAACTCGCCAGTACTTTAATCAAATTCTTGTTAGTGAAACTGTGAAATTGGCACCGCATGATTAAACTTGGTGGAGTTATCATGGGTTGCCTAAAGTTTGTGCACAAGCGGAAAAACGGTTCGTTTAAAAAGCATTTACTAGCCATAAAAAGGAAGTACATACGAATCAAAAGGCCTGCACGCGACCAGCTTAATTTAAACTGTTGTTAACTGATAATTATGTGTTGTAATATCAACCCTTTCTTATATAGATCTGATCGAAAAGAGGAGGGGAACTTACAGGAGACAAAAGGAATCAGGAAAATGACTGCAATCGTTGGCGACTCAAGGGCAAAGTATTAAATTGCAATTAGGGTCAATATTATTCGTTGCTGACTGAAGTTATGAGAACCGACGAAATATTTCTTTTGTGAAAATGGCGTCGCTGAGTCAAATGTTTCTGTCTGAGGTGCCAGCCAATAGAATTGACGTACTTGTAGGAGCCACTTATGGGGGTACTTATCCATTGAGAAATGGTACCCCAAGTTTTTCTTTGTGTTTTGGTACCCCACAAGTGAAATTCTAAAGAAAAGGGATAACAGGAGGACAATGGTGGTACCTCAGAAGTCCTTCGGCACAGAACGTCCGTCTTAATAGTTCGAAACACTATCTTTGCTGGTGAAATATTTGCATGGCTTTTCACTATTTTTTCTTAAACGACACAAGGTTATGAGCTGAAACATTCATTTATGCATTTTTTACCTTTTGTTTAGTATTATATTGCATTTGCTATTGTATTGTTATGCTATTGTATGATTATCTTGTTTACTGTAAAGCACCTTGAGCACTTCTTGGTGGATATGTGCGCATTATAAATCTTCTGTATTATTATAATTATTATGTTACACTTACGGTACATTACCAACGCTGTACCTTCCCCTTTCAAAAAGGTTTGCACTACCAAAACTGAGTGGTTTATACAAATAAACCATTGTTGTTCATTTTTGGACAACTCCCAATATGAACATCATGAAAGATAAAACTGGGTGTCTCCCATAAAAACCTGGGACATACACAAAAGAGGGAACAATAGATTGAGGTCCTCGGTGGTATAGGCGAGGTTGGTTTTGTGTACAAAACCAATGGACAGGGCAAAAACTGTACCGTAGTCCTACAACAATGGGAGAACATTATGAGGTCCTCGGTTACCCTACAAGCACATACATGTGTGTTTGTATGTTGGGGTGAAGGTGGAGTGCAATAACACACAATTGGCTAGCATTTGTACCCACTTGCCCAAACCCTACTTCGTCATGGCGCTCTGTGTATTTTATTCGTTCAAAGCAGAGTTGTCATCATGCAGTGTCCCCAATTAAAATGTCTCTATTTATGTCGTCACATAATATTTAAATACTACAAAACAAACATTTTGCCATTTTATATGATGGCGATTTCTTCTTCTGATTTGTTAGGTTCTGTGAACTTTTCTTTGGATTCAGTTGCCTGGTTTTGAAAGCAAAGAGAATTGTTTAATACCCTAGTTAATATTGTGCTATTTGAGTCCGTCCAAGTTTAAGCATGAGAATGTTGACCACATGTCGTTTTGCCAATAATTGTCCCTCTGCAAAATTAAAATCTCAAAATAACAACCTATTTATTTTGACATTTTCTTGATTTTATGATTCTTTAAAAAAAAAGTCAAGTTTAAATCATAGCCTAATCACAAACATTCGAAATTCTAAGTATACTTTTTAAAATTAAAGGGAAGGTTGACGCAACTGTTTATTTGAGTAGGTCCCTGTATTCTTACCATCTTTGAAGCAAGATAAATAGGCTAGATTAAACAACCAACCTGTGAAAGTTTCAGCTCAATGTGGACTCTAAGTCATCAGTAAATTGTGACAAAGCATTCATAACTTTTTACAGAAAACACTAAGAGCTAAACCTTGCCGTCCGGCAAATGTGCATGTTTGTTTGTGTTATCTCTCATGAGAGCACTTCAGACAAAATATTATCTTCGTAACAGGTTAGCTTTCCGATAACAAATCAGTATTTTTTTACCAAGTTGAACCCTTTTTGAGAAAAGTTCCCGCTCGAATCACCCTTGAATAATAACAAACGTTTTTTAAGTAAGAGTACGATTACAGAACAATTCAATAGCATTAGAAGATGGATCATACACGCATGGGCGGATCCAGAACATTTTTTAGGGGGGGGGGCTGAGAATCAAAAAATTTTTTTTTTCAGTACTACAAAGGGTGCCGCCACTTCCTATGCGCAACGGTTAGTACAGTACTAAGTAGGTCACCTCCTTATGTTTATCCCGCACACTGTGGGAATGGGAGTGCGTTCTCCCTTCCCCTCCCCCCTCTCTCTCTCTTTTTTAAAATTGTTTTTTTACGATTTTTTTTGGGGGGGCTACAGCCCCCTTAGCCCCCCCTCCTGGATCCGCCATTGACACGTGTGTATAATATATACGAATATGACGTTACACATAATGTGGTAAACAATACTTGTGACGTCATATCTTCTAAATGCGTACAATTCTGAGTACAAGTAATACAACTTTGAATAATAGTAATAATAACAGTAGTAGGAATCAGTTTAATTTACAAAGCGCCTTGACAACAATAAACACATTCTAGGATCAGCAACAGAGAAATCCCTATATCATCATAAGAAGTGGATATACCGGGATATCGCTCGAAATTCCGACAGCCCATAAGTCCAATAGCCCATTTGTCCGAAAACTGGATCAATGCGATGTCGAACCATAAGCCATTTGAACAATGATATATTTGAAGTTTTGGAAGGGTTTATAGTTCCAATGGACCATTAGTCTGACGGCATATTGTTCCGACGTAAGAATAATGGGCCGTTGTTATATACTGCGGCCGGGCGAAGAAATGAGCTTTCTGTTAAATAATGAGCTGTCGGAAGATAAAAAACGTGATAAACAACGATTGGTGTGAAATATAAACCAAATGGTTCGTTAAATCATGGTTAAATTAAATGAGGAAAATCTTAACGCATTTTCATTATTTGTTTATAACGGCGCACCATTATTAGCTGAAGGTTTAACAGACTGGTTGCTTTGCCAATTATGACCAAGGCACCTTTCCTTTTTAACGGACTTAATCACTGTCGAAATAAAGGACAGGCATATATATGCCCTCTGTCTGAATAAAAGGATTTTGTAATATCGACTTGGAGTTTATTTTATCTGGCCTTCAAAATAACACACATGTGACTTTTGTAGGCATAGAATAATAAGACCTACTTACAACAAATGTGTAGACGTTTGGTCAAGGCGATGTTGGCCATGACTGCAAGTCTGTGCTTTTATATTGTATAATTAGCTGGGCCTATATATAGATAGCAATACAAAACACAATTGACCAGGGGTCGCGTGTTGGACATTGTGTGCATGCGCTTGTTATAGTCATCGCAATTTTGAATAATTATACGGGCATCCAATAACACATTTGGTTTCTCCATTAAGCTGATTTCAAGGCTGGCTAAAGTTGTCACAATGGTAGGGCCAGAGTCAACAACAACAGCCAAGGCAATGTAATTAAACAATCATTTATTCGTGTCGGGCCTCTCTTCCCTTGCTCGCTCATTTGGCCTGTTATGTTTCCGCCTGCAGGCTCGTGCCCTATACGCCTGATGACCCAATTTTGTTTTCTGACGAATTACCTCACACGTCCACTGATGGCTAGTTTTACTTTGAACCCGGCTTCGGATTTGGATCGAGGCCGATTGTCTCCCCACCCTTTTTTTAACCTTTTTTCATACGCGATTACACTGCTTCGCTCTGATGGGATTAGCAAAGGTGCGGAGTTGTCGGGACGGCGTCGAAACTGGGCCAGCATAAATGTTATTCTACCGAATCAATACGCCATATTAATATTTTCGTTGAGTTCTTTCACACGGGTTTGAAAAAGAACGGCTAGATGAAACAGGCTTACGTTGCTACGTTGTAATCAGACAACGAGGTCGAATCGATGAATCGTTAATGCCCTAGTTAGCACCGGTTGTTGTTTTTCTTAAACCAAAAGTCGGTCAAACATACGCTTATGAACGCGGGAACGGCAAACTGCTATTGTTAAAATGTGGTCTTTGCCAAATCGTCCGGCAGACAGAACACCGAGCTCCCCTACTGGTCTGGCCAATGGACCACCGCGCCGTCTCTCACTAGTATGTGGCGGCTGCATCTTGTAGCTGTTGCTCGTAACACGAAACAAAATCACAAACATTATTAATATGCTCTGAACTGACAAATTTTAGAAAAATAAACATGCATGTGCTTCTGCGGGATGACGGCGAACTTGCGAAAAATATCTCAGGGCTATGTTGATATTTTTTCCAAGAAAAAAGGTGATGTTTTCATCAGGGGGATATTTTGTTTGCACACGGTGCAGCAATATGCAGTAGACTTTATTGATGGTATTAAACTGTTAACCACCCAACTAAGATCATCATACAAGAGATTGTCGAATCTTCGTGAGATGTGAATATAATAAAAAGCCGTCGAGATGCTCTCACCGTCTTATCTTCACTACTGTCTTTGCTTCTCTATGTTGCTTTATTGAAGCGACGAAGAGTTTATATCTGATATCCTCAGTTCATCCTTTTCTCCAATGTTCAAACATCGATGACCCTTTCTTTGCATGACCTACGGCCTTTCGTGAGTACATCTCACCTGTACTTGCCCCGTATCTGTATCTTCTCATCGCCTCAAACGAGATGATACCGATTGTGACCTTTGACCTTCTTTCTTAAGTCGCATCCTCATCACCGCTGCAATATCTGTTGCGTTTGTTTATAAGAGCAGCTGATGGTGACGTTGGTATTATTCTCCCACCTCCCTCTTGTTTTGTCTCTGCTATTATCATCCCTATCGGCACATTGATGTTGCCATTGTGTAGCTAACCTCTGACCGCTTCAACCTAACTGAATAATAGGACGTTATCGATTGTGCAATCCGGCGTTTGTCTGCAAACTGGAGCATGGTTAATTGACCTAGAATGCAATATCTTACGGGTGTTTTTTCCCTGACGTTTTTCCCGCCTTTTTCGCTCCGAAGAGGTGAGAATTAAAACAGGCTTAACATAAACAAGGTGGGAAACGGTACCAGTGATATTAAGAAGAGTGCCCTGCCTTTTATCTTCAACCCCGCGCGGCACTTTTCCGTGGCGGGGCAATGTTCTCGCTGGTACTTGGCACGGCACTTGTGGATTTGCACTGTCGTCGCATGAATAGTCTGCCATGTTGTGTACGGCTGATTTCACCATGAGCAGAGCGCTTCTCATCCGCTTAATGCATTCTGGGATTGGAGAGCCCGTTGAGCAAGCGATGACCCGGAAATGAATCGATTTGAAACCACCCGTGTCTGAATTGTAAATCATAATTGATTGTTTTGTTTCATTATCGGATGACTGGTTTAAAGGGAAGATAAAATAGGCCATATAGGTATTCTAAAACAAAAACCACTCAAAATTATGGATCACAGTTTTTTCGTAAAGTTGACAATGGTATAAAACACGTTCACTTAAATGCAAACATTTCCCAAATACACTGGCCCAATAGTCTGACAGCACATTGTGCCAATGTTGGAAGCTGTCGAACTAATGAGCCGTTGAAACTCTAGTGAATTATTTACAAAAAGGTTCATGTGTCCGACGAAGCAGGATTAAAAGAAAGGATGGAACATGATACAAAATGACATAATTGCCGCTTTGTCGTAAAATTTCGTAAAATTAATATGTTTACTTTTTAGCCATTTCGAATCGATATATCTATATTTTATTTGGGCAATATGCCTATGTTGCCCAAACGATGGTTACACTGGTTACACTTTGTACGGACCCGTCCCCTGGGAAAAGTCCTGATATAAGCTCGTGTATCTGTTCATGAGGCTATCGGTTTTATGCATATAAGTCTTACGGGAAATTGTCAGGGACGAAATGGCCCTTGATTTTTCGACCAATGTCCATTGTGTTGGACCAGTGTTATCCTATGTAGTCGAATGTGTTGCAATTGACCATAAAGTATTTCAATTGGAACTTATTTACAGGTGCTTTTTTACGCTGGGTACCAGCGAGGACTAACTCCTGGGGACAGGACGTGTCTTTAAAGGGGGCGGGCGCCCTAAGGTGGAGGGAAACCACGTGACTAATCAGAAACCAATCAAACTTGACCAAAAAAGAAAACACGAATTATATATGCTCCCTGCGGGCATTGGAACTAGATTCAGTGCCTCGTTTGTTTTGTTTTAAATTGCATTTTTATTACTTTCATTTTCAAAACGATGCTGAGTTCAATTAATTTGAGTTTTGCCGTCACACCGATGTATGTATGAAGCACTGTCTACTCTGCGGGGAAAACAAAACAACATAAAACTTCCACAGGCGACTCGGGCGAAAATCGAACCCACGACTTTCTGCTTACTAGTGTAGACGTCTTAACCTCTCGACCACCGATCTTGCCCGATGACGATATAGGCCGTAGCAGGTACCGAAATCGGCATTAATTGGTTGAGGGTGTAGTGCAAAAATCAAATAAATTTGTTATCATCATGACCCAAGAATGATATCAATTCTTTGTTTTGATACAGTGGTATAATGTATGCATTTTTAAAATCTGATTTGCACCATTTGTTTACTGATATATATTATAGTCCCTACGAATACCTGTTCTGTAGTCGTGTTTTTAAAACACATACATCGGTGTTTTTCTTTCAGAGAGGAAGTAAATTACTCTAAAATAAGTCAGTTCACAAAATAATTGACAGGAGCAAATCAATCGTTACGTTAACAAATTAATTTATAATGAAGCGAGATAAATTAATTAGAGGTCAAATAATGGCAAAAATAATTTCTAAGTGAATTAATTATTTTCTAGAAAAAAAGGGACAAAACAGAATTGCCGGTGATTGCTCATGCATCTTTAAATTTAACTGTTCTCTTGGGACACTCTGTGTAAAATAATATTGCACTTCCCCCTTTCTGTAATATGTATGATTTCAAAAGAATCTTAACAAAAGGAAGAAAACAATAAAATACTAATACAATTTGTTCAGACCTTACGTCACTTTATAGGAAGATTTATATTAAACAAATGAGAAATCCTATAAAGGAACCACTTCTATTCATTGTGTAAATGCCTAATAAAAACGGCGATGCCACATGTTGAAAACCTGTGCTCAATTGTGTAACTTCTAAGTGAAAAAGCTAACGAAAACTGCAGAGCAGAGATATATACTTGCGATTCCTCCGCTGCGTCACGCCAGATTGTGACCACTGCATGCATTAGGCACTGCACAACAAAAAGTGTCAAATCTTGCATGCGGATCGATTGTGTTTTGGAGCCATTATTTCATTAGCGCGGTAAAAAGTATGTCGCTGTGTACCATAAAATTAGGCAATTAAATTTAAGGGAAAAACCATGAATACTAACATCGGACAAATGGCTCCTTTCAGTGAGTGGGGTAATTGGCATACAAGCCAGCCGGGTGTCCGCAGTGTCGAATCACAACTCTGGTGTTTCGATTTGGTGAAAGGGAAAAAAAAAATCCGGGCGCGAAAAAGCAGACGACGTTGTTATCAGACACATTTTGGCAAGTTACCGCGTGGCCTGAATTTGAAGCTAACCTAATTATTTGCTGTTAGTTCAAATAAAGATAATGTTGAAAGATATTCATGGCTGCAATTTATAAAATTATTATTTAAAAAAATGTGTAATTTGACCTCATATGTATTTTGCACATATATCTTTTGCATACTGTTTCCGTTTATTTATTCGACGTTAACTGTCTGCTTGAGAAGTTCGTCACTGAGGATAGGCCTATTTTGAATACGGTCTCGACAAACGATATTGTATTATTGAATGCGTACTAATGGTTTCATATTTAGAAAATAAGAGAGCCACACACCACACACCAAATATCGCAAACGTCTGAAATTTCAGAACAAAGGAAAATTAATAATTTTGCACTAAAACAGGAAATAGTGTTGCATACAAAAGAATCGGTGTTTTGTGACTTAATTATCAATAATTCCAGTGAGGTTTTGAGCCACACGAAACAGACACGGCCCCAAGCATGTTTCAACCTGGCGGTGTCCCACGGTTTATCATTTTCTTATTGGCCAGAGTGATAATACAATGAAAGCTGAAATTAAGTGAAATTGGAGAAGTTGACAATTTCCAACGATGGGCTATTTTGGGTCTCATTTAACTCCTGTGATCTCAACCTTTTGAGTGGCCCCGCGGGGGGCAATGAAATTAATGTTTCCAACCACCAACTTGGTATTTTATACTTCTTAATAGTCCCTGGATACTTGATAACTAGTGGTAAAAGGGAAACATTAAGCTGCAGAAGTCCCCCGAGGGGTGTGGGGATCTACCCCCGTAATCAGCTGTCCCTTTCCGGGCTACCTTATCCGGCAGAGTAGCTGCCGTTCGGTATCAAGCAGCGCCGTCGCCACGGACCGGCGAGCCACTCAGCGCTCTCCACAAGCACCGGGTCCTCACGGGCGACTAGGGACCCGGGCAACTCGTTTGCCCCTTGTGCCGGTAAACGACCAATTAACAGCAATAAACGGTGGAGAGTTTTTACCGTTTGGTAAATCGATGAACAAAACTACGCGGGAACCGTAGCTTGGAGGTATATGGATCGTCTGCCAATTTCAACTTCAGATTTTTTCCCGAGGCATGATGGGTAAAAGTCCGTGCTTCAACATCTTGTCAAATTGCTTTGGAGAAGGCGCAATATTGAGTTTCTAGCCCGCACAGTAAAATGTTTTGAAGTTTTTGTGACCAAGAAGAAGAGGTTGGATGAAGTAGAAGACGACGAAGACGATGAAGAAGGAAACTATTTACCGCAATTGGTCATGCCTCTCATCTCCTTTCCAATAAACTTGTATTTTCAACAGCGGTGGCCTACATACAATCAGACATGTTGAGGTAGGTCTCTAAAAGGCCTCGCAGTTATGTACAAAAGACCAATAAAACGTGTTTTCGGTCTGCCTTCAGACTTAGTAAATTTGGCTGATGCCATCATTTCAATTTGCCGGTAAGGGTCTGCAAACTAAATGGCGTCCTTGCGCAGACATGATGTTAATAAAAGCAATTGTAAAATCATTTTATCACATGCTAATGACCATCTATAGAAGGTATTATATTATATTTTGCGTTATAGCTGATGGGGTCTTGAAATTGGACCCAAAATAGTTGCTCTGAGTGCGTTTTAGTAAATTTGGCCTCTGCAATCATTTCAATTTGCTGGTAATGTCTCCCAAATCATGACGGTGGCCTTGTGAAGACACGATGTTAATAAAAGCAATTGTAAAATCATTTTTTTTATCACATACTAACGACCATATATACAGACGGTGTTCTATTATATCGACAGTCATAGTTGATGGGGTCTATAAATTGGACCTAAAATAGTTTGACTGAGTGCGTTTTAGTTGAGTTACCCACGTAATATCAATTCTCTGATGGTCTAAATTATTTTGCGACGAACAAAGCAATTTTTGCAGGCTACAATATTACTCTCCAACGTCTGTTTTTAACATTTGGACGTATGCTGAAATCCGAAGACGTATTTAAACACGAATATTGTAAAATTGCCAACTGACAAGCTTTTAAAGGGAATGTATGCTGGTGGTAATGTTGGCAACATTGCTTGTGCGAGTATGATTAGGGCATGATTCTCTTTGAAACAAGATATACATCCAATAAGAAACCTGAGGAAGTTGTAACTTACGACGATGGGTTCATAATGAGTGGAAACAAGTTAAAATGCATTATGATTTCTCGTAATCATTATAATGAGGAATTTAGGGAAGAGTACTCTTTCCGAAAAAAAACCCCGTGAAATTAAAGGCAATAATTTTACTTTTTAAAAACTTTCAGTACCTCAGACACAATTATTTATTGGGAAGATTAAAACCATCCACTGAGCTTCACATCAAGTACCGTACGTTTTTACATTGCAATTCGACAATTTGGTTCGAATGGGCAATTCCTATGCATTACGGTATCATTACAAACAAACCTGTCCTGATGATGTTGTTTGTGTCCCAGGAATATAATGAACATTGAAAGTTAAACTTCGAAGATGTTTTGACTTATCTTGTCATGACCTTCACCTGTATTTCTGACGAAGGCCTATTCTAAACTGACTGAACGACTTTTCTCATTTCTACTGAGTAACAAGAAAAAAGCATCAGCACTTAAGAAAACCTTAACTCACGCGAAATGGAATCAGACAAGAATAAATACAAATTATTTGTTTAAATTCGTTTTGCCCCCGTTCCGAGAGCCGAGTAAATACGCGAACATCTACCCATACAGCCGAGCACGGGTGCCGTCGAGCGGAAGAATCGAGATAAAATTACCGGTCGGATCACTAAGTAAGGGGAGGGGAGTTTGGAGAACATATCTCCGTGGTTTTTTTTTTGTGTCTCCGTCGCCATCTCGCGCAACTGAAGCGTGCGCGTCTAACACAATTGTGGACAGGGCGCTGTGAGCGGCAAACTGAATTACCTTAACTCTGAACTACTAAAGACAGAGAGAGAGAGAGAGAGAGAGAGAGAGAGAGAGAGAGAGAGAGAGAGAGAGAGAGAGAGAGAGAGAGAGAGAGAGAGAGAGAGAGAGAGAGAGAGAGAGAGAGAGAGAGAGAGAGAGAGAGAGAGAGAGAGAGAGAGAGAGAGAAACGAGAAAATTGTGAAGGGGGAATTGTTGACATAAAATTGATGTGTGACTCGCTTGAGTTGCAAGAAAAGCAGTGTACCAGTTTGAAAGACAGGTTTTTATTATTGTCATGCACTTCATGACGAAGTTCTTTCCTCCCCAAATTACTTCCATCTCGGTACTGCTTGACTGAGCGGCGAAGCGAAACATGCGTGGGGGGACAATGTAGGCAAAGTCAAACTCAGGCAAAGTGGCTAGACGAAGCCAGACAACATTGGAGATAAAAACGAATCTTTTAACAGTCACGTGGGAAAGGAGTTTGATGTATTTGGAAAACCGTGGTGCATGGTAATGCCTATTCGTTATTATTTTGCATTTATTTATTTCACAAATGTATAAATAGCGAATATTAAAAACAGGAAGTGCTGACCAGCATGAAGTTAGTGATGCTAAAACGAATTTGTATTTCATCTTCAGTTAATAAAGGTAAGGAATACAATTAGTTATTCACAAATTAAAACAACGATATTTGAATTGTATTGTGAAGCTTTCTTGGTGTCAGGCTGATGATTCCATGAACAACAATAAAAAATTATTCTTTCCTTAATTTGGTGTTAGAAGGATTACCGGTACGACAAATATGAATGCATGTCCACAGTTTATTCCTAAACAACAAAAGCTGAATATTTTAGAGTTTTTTTTTTTTAATGTAGGCCTATATCTTGATTCAGAGGGAGCGAATACAGGTACTAAACATACTCATAGGAAACAGTTTTGCTAGCGTTACCAATGTTGTACCTTCCTATTCATGTATCCAACCGTCCCTGCCATCCATTTCATCTATCTTTTAACCATTAGGCCCACTTCAATAATTTCTTCGTTCGTCCATTATGAAATGTTAAGTTGCATCCTAGTCGTATTGTACCGCCGGCAGTGAATTCCAAGGTCTCGTAGAATCGAATGGTAATACACATATAAGCAGGATATCCGAGTTCCAAAGCTGCCTCTCGAGGGAGTTCGGCTTTGCTCGGCTTTATTCGGATTAGGGTAATAACGTCGCTCATGACTATTCATATTTTAGATGGCGGTTTTAACCGTTCGTGTGTCCCCATGGGTGGAAGGGTTAAAACTATCAATGGACGAAAGAGCTGTTGAATTATTATTAAACGGGAATTCAAAACCACTTTTGGCCCAAATAGCTTCATTTTACATTATTATTATTTTATGTTTTGAACAGAAGAAAAAAACAATACTTTTTTTTACACAAAGGGCCTATAAATAAAGTCAGGCTCGTTTTCCAGTAATATTTATTTAATTGTGATCATAACAATGGAACCACTGCAAACTATGTAAAAGAAGAGCGCAATATATATCTGACCGCACTGACATCGATTTCGCCCATTGTTCTTGTTTGCGTTCACGTTTTATGAGGCAATATTCCCTCTGAAAAGAAACGAGCCCGATATTGCGTTTTGTTTATTGCAGAAGATAAATTGATGTGTACGATAACAGGAAATGTACATAGAGGTACGTCAAAATTTGGCTAGGTTCCTTTGCAGGAGTCTACATTGCAAAACATCAATATTAGGTCTAAATATGAAGACAGCTGAAATAAAGAAAAACAGTGAGGCTGTATATATTAGAAACAATATGTTTCTTTGATACCGATATTTAAAAATAAACCACCATGAATGCAGGGATCGGTGAATATCCGGTACAGCACTACAATACACAGAAGACAGAACTGGCTATATTTGATTAGAATGGTGCGCCACTCTTAGATTGGAGAAACAACAAGAAAACGATATTGCTAACTAGTGTTTAATGAAATATTTGTACCCAAGACTGCCAGCAATATATATAAAGAAACTGGATAATTTGATTGTGCTGTTTATATTTCTCTCCGGGGATATGGTCAATTCTTTTCATATTTTTATTTTTACATTTTTTATTTGTGCTCATGAAGACATTGATGACATTGTACTTGTTTTTTTGTTTGTGATGGTGGATATTTTGTTTCTTTCTTGGTGTTGTTGTTGATGTTTACTCTTTCTATTGTTCTTGCTGCTGTTTTTGGTGGTGGTGATGATGATTGTAGTGATGATAGAGGTGGT
This sequence comes from Zoroaster sp. YZ-2022, assembly GCA_029582265.1. Classification (NCBI taxonomy): domain Eukaryota; kingdom Metazoa; phylum Echinodermata; class Asteroidea; order Forcipulatida; family Zoroasteridae; genus Zoroaster; species Zoroaster sp. YZ-2022. The sequence continues at coordinate 16,974,579 of CM055825.1, read as the reverse complement.
GGTGATAGTGGTGACAGTGATAGTTGGGTGGTGGTGGTGATAGTGGTGACTGGTAGTTGGGTGGCGGTGGTTGTGGTGTTGAAAGTGGTGGTTCGGTTTTGGTGGCGGTAGAGGGTAGTGATGGTGGTGGTTTTGGTGGTGATGTTGATGATCGTGGTGGTCGTGCATAGTGGTGATGGAGGTAGTGATTGTGGTGGCGGTAGTAGTGATGGTGGGAATAGTGATGATGGTGGTGATGGTAGTGATGGTAGTGGTGGTGGCTGTGTAGAGGTATTGATAGTGGTGGTTGGGTTATCGGAGTGGTACCGTAGGTCAAGATGGTGATGGTGGTGGTGGCAGTTGTGGTATAGTTGTAGTTTAGTTACAGTGTTAGTGATGATTGTGGTGATTGTGGTGTGTGTGGTGGTGGTGGTGGTGATTTTGGCGGTGTATGTTGTAGCGATTGATATTGGTGTTGGTGTTGGTAGTGATAGCGGTGGTTGTGTTGTGGTGGTAGGTCATGACTGCACTGGTGATGGTAGCAGTTGTTGTGCTTGTAATGATAGGTGGTGATGGTGATGATGGTGGTAGTTGTGTGCCAGAGGTGGTGTTGGTTGGGTGTTGGGGGTTGTGGTAATGATGGTGGTATTCGGAATGTTTGATTGTGGTTCTATTAAAGAATGTATTTAATGATATCATTGACTGTTGAAATTGGGAGATTTACAAAATGATGAACCTTTCTCTATAAGATCATTGCAAAATCTTTTCCATGTTGACCTTTTCCACCTTTTCCAATTCCATGTTGACCAAAGATTTGGGAAGAGTCAAAGCAGCATAACAATATTGTGAAACTGATTTGTATTCAATTCTGCCGCCAAATTTCCGGGCGAATAGCGACTAAATCTACCAAATTGGATCTGAGCTATTCATCTGCATCTCACAGAAAAGAAATGGAATAAAATGCCCCAGCAAATCGATCGAGCTTTGGCGGTTGAAGAGAATGAATAGACGCGAGTCACATTGGAGTAATTTCCGTCATATCCAAGGAGCGCGCCAATTTCTTTCGCGCGCTTTTCACCGGACCAAAACTCCGTCCAGAGAAAATATCGATGGTACATCGACTGGATCGTTAGGAAACGATTGCTTCGTACAGGCCGAATGTTAGGGACAGAGAACAGGGCTTGAGCCGGTGTTACATGCCATTTTCATCTGGATGTCGACGTACTTGAATGTGAAGTCCAACTCCCAGATAAGATTTCTTGCTGGCGCTCCATTACTTCTTCTCGCCATAAGTGGACGTACTTAAGCTTAGGATTTAGCTATGCAAAAAAAAAAAAAAGAAGAAAAAAAAAAAAACTTCAATATTTTGATCCGGGGGAAGTCAACGTCATATATACTCCTGAAGGTGTGTGTCACACATGAAACCGGGTGAGCAACAGGCTTTCCGCCGCGATATAGCGTTCCGTACTATTTTATTGGGGCCATCCGATCTCGGATTTCCCCTCACGAAAATAAAGTCCAGTGAACTTCGCCTTGAACTTTTTTTTCTTGTATAACAGAACACCGAAATGCCTGTTGAAATAGTAACGTCACACTTTGAAGATTATATTCATTACAACGTACCCCGTTGATGCAAAAGTGCAAAGCTTTTCATGAAACGCTTGAATCTTGTTCCGGCAGGTTTTGTTTCACCTTTCTCTTGTTTTTCCCACGCACCGTATGGACCCTATATTGATTCCCTGTGCACTCATGTGTGGAACTTACTAATATTTGGTGTTCACACACAAGATCCGTGCTGACATTAAAGCTCGATACACTATTTGCAACCTCGAAAAATGTAAATAATCACAGTTTTTACATGAAACTTATTTGGTGTAAAAGTTAATGATAGAATAAAGTATCCCTTGAAATCTTTCTGTCTCTTTTTGGAAAAATTTGTGAAATAATCAACGTAAGTTTCTGTCATCCAAAGACAGAACTTCCACAACGGAATGCCAATACGAACAATTGCTACCCAAGGATCTGAAAAATTGTCATGTCTTCTCAACCAATCCACACTCTGACCAATTGGTCAATTTGGTGCCTATAAAAGGTCAACTATTACCACACAAACAATATTATTGTCACGCTGAAAAACTATGGGAAAAGTCAGATATGGACTCACATCATTTTGTATCAAAAATACAATTTGATTAAGACAAGTCAACAGAGATGAAGTGTCAATGAATGGGATTGCACCATAATTTTTCAATCATCCATAGTTTCACTATTTTCTCGTGAATCATCCATAGTTTCACTATTTTCTCGTGAATCATCCATAGTTTCACTATTTTCTTGTGAATCATCCATAGTTTCACTATTTGCTCGTGAGCGACAGAATGAAATAAGCTGAAACTTTCAATGCGTATAGGTATCTCAGTGGTGGATACAGACATCATACTAAACGTGTATGCTGCTTTAAAAGGGAAGTTGTACAGGGTAATGCACAGTACCAAACATCCTGAGATGTTATTCCGTCTGACGTAATTTTCAAGAAAACGTCAAATGTATCACGGTTGAATAATTAATTTTCACTTTAGAATGAATACAACAAATCTGATTTTTTAAATATATATATTTTTTAATGTTTTCTCGAATGAAATAAGCTGACACTTTCACAGGTTGGTGTATACATAGGCTATACGGTGATTGCCAAGTGTGGATGTATTTACAGGCATTTCACCCCAAAAAATGTAATCTCCATTTAAAACACAAACAGCCGGTTCGAAACGAAGATGCATTTAGCACAAAATGTGATATCAAGCACGCCGGTATTTGTGGAAGATATCATCCCCTGTCTTCGTTCGCCTCCCCTTCCCTGGGGGAATTCCCTATACCCCCGGGGTGCTCTAATTCTACAGGACATTATTTCGTGAGCTTTTGAAGTTTGCATATAGTCGGGACTTCAACGGTTAATTGGCTCTTAGTGCCGTTCTGATGCCGGTGGGTTCTACAAAATATAAATGTGAATCCTTAAAATGGCCGAGTGCATCTTGCTTATAGAGGAAGGTATCGCAGATTGCACTTTTTTGCAAGGCGCAATATTACACCAAATTTCAGCAATATTTTGTTGGTCACCGGTTAGGCCTATACACTTTAGCTGGTTGACTGGTTTTTAAATTGCTTAGGCGTAATGACATGTATTTTGAAACTAATGTCTGTCGCCCGGATACATTATTTCCACGGTGGAATGTATACGAGCAATATGAATGCATCTTTAATAATATATAATATCAATAATATTTTCTCGTTTAATGACGCAATTCATTGTTTGTTTCAATAAGCTGAAACTTTTAATTTGTTTTATTCATATCTCTTTATTCTTATAAAGTATGAATGTAGACATCTATATAGGCTACAGACATTTTACCAAACGTGTATTGGCCTACTTGCTTTAACAACAAACTAATCGGTAAAACTTGTAGCTTTGCATGGTGAGGAGGATAAGTAAAACTAATTGCGGTGACACCAGGAGTTGGTGGAAGGAGTGTGTGCTCACTGAACCGAATCAGTTGTTGACAAGGGGGAAGAAGGGTGGTTAGCTTAGGATATAGGAGATCCCTCAGTCTAGGATCCTAGTCTCATCAGTTCCCGCCTGCACGCCTCAACGAACTAATCCTCCAGCATCCTGTCATCGCGTAATCCTCCAGCAGCCTCCTTAAGCAGCAGCATTTCCCAGAGTCTGGCATTCTCCTGAGGACGATCAGAGCACATTGATCGAAACGTCGAGTTGTACCTCCAGTTCTTTTCAGAACTAATTACTACTCAATTGAGAATTTCACATGGTGTCACCGCAATTAGTCTTACTTAACAAACTAATCATTACAATTCGAAACCATTTCAATAAATTCAACCCAAATTCAAACCCTTGCAATCACCACCCCTCGGGCAACCCAGGGTTGGAGATGTGTATATGTCTCGTTGGTAAAGCCTATGGGTCGGTATTGTTGTGTGACAACTGTACATCTTGCAGTGGTACCATGCATATTGTAGGTGGTTTCAATGCTTATCAGTGCCACATGTGGGGTGGAGTGTTGGGGGGGGGGGGGGGTGAGCTTAGTTTCTGCAATCAAAATACACCACTCTTCAATGAAGCTTGATTTTTTTCTTGACTGGGGCTAACGATAATTTGATGTGTGTATGATAGAAATGGATCAAAACATGAAGAGGCAATACAGCGGCGCTATAAATGTACACCGCTGTATTTTAAAGTAACATTGGTTATACCAAACGTGACTCTTGGCTACAATTTTATGCAGGCCCTTATTAGCGCTATCCCACTGTATTTGTTTGTTTCATGTCTTTTCAGATTAAAAAATAAAATTTGCAAAAATTGTTAAAGGATTGCTGGCTTATGATTTTGCGAAGTCGGATATTGTTCTGATGTAAATCAATTCTTACATGGCCGAAGCTCATTTAAAGACATGGTTAAAAGCGGGAAGCGCCGTTTGTTGTTTGATGTCAAATCAAGGCTTCCCCGATCACGACCACGCCTAATTCGGCAAACGCTAACCACACAGAGAAAAGTCGGATTAACCCTAAAAACCTGATACAAAATGTTTTTGATACAAAACTAAGTGGTTTTGAAAGGCATAGGGTAGGGATTTGCATCAGGACGTGATATTTCTCCTTCTTGGTGTGGTTATCTAGCATGGCGCGGTGATTGTGATGGCTGGCGAAGCGTAGTGGGCTACGTGCCCACGAACCCGCTACGTGCTCGCCGGTATTCCGATCGTATTTACGATAACTTTTATAATGCCGAGATTTCACGTTGAGCCCGCTAGGTTCGTTGAGAGGGGGGAACCGCAGAATGGCTGCACTACTCGGCAGTTAATTCCCTATCGCGGCCTCTGACGGGATGGTCGACTGAACGGAAAAGCCAAGGTCTTATCTCAGAATACAGTAGTTCGATAACATTGTGATCTTTCAGTTACAAGGTGACGAGAATCAAAGATTATTAAAGATGCGTTTTATCAGTATCTCATGAAAAGGGTGTACTCACCAATAGCTGTTCAAGGTTACATATTATAGATCCAGCATAGCTTCGTGTGCATTATGAAGAAATGTGCATAGACTGCGTAGGATGTTTGACCTTTTCAGCTGAATTGTTCGAAACAAAAATAAAATAAATGATTTAAACATTTTCAAAGCGATCGATAGAGGGCGGTGTCATTTCCATTGCATAGCAGTTCTCTCCAAAAGTCGCCATGGTGGTGATTGGAATGTAATTTTTCTTCCTTTTGTTTCTGTAATAATGACACATTCCACGTAATTTGGCCTATTTCTCGGCCTGTTTGGTATCATCCACTAGACCACACCAAGTGCATATAGAACCACGGAGACCAAAGGGTTACAATAACAATCGGTCATTTTAAGCACGGTTTGAAAAAAAATATTCTTGGAAAGATTGCTGAAATCTGCACATAACAATTCGACCATTTAGCTATTTTTGAATTATCAATTCTATACCTTACATTTAATGTATATGATAATTTTGATGTCTTCATGAGACTAATAAATTATACCCCTGACGCTATTAACTGAAAGTTGATCTGGGGATTATTCTTGTATTACTTGTAATATCTTATTAATAAGAATATCATGGTGGCGTTTGTTTGTTTGTTTGTTTTTTGCTGTTTTTTGGCTTTAATTTTGTTATATTCTTCTATTTATTTCATTATCATTGCCTGTGTTTTTTTTCTATTTATCGAGTAATTTTACTTTTGGTGTCTCGCTATTTTACATATATTTTCGTGAAACTGTTTTATTATTAATTTGTATATGCCTCAGTCGGGTGTCTCATGTACGTGAAGTTTTATGAGACTAATTGTTTTGGACATGATATTTTGGTTTGGATTTTAAAGGGGAAATACACGCACTGGTAATGTTGGAACTGAATTCTACAAGAACAGTACGTAAAGTAAGTCGATATAAATGCATATTATTAAACAACAAACATGTGAAAGGTTAAGCTCAATGCGGAGTCTTTGTCATGAGAAAAGTAAAACAAAAATATATTGATTTCACATTTTTATATTAAAGGAGTAATATCATCACCATCAGAGCAGGCTTTCGACACTGGGCATGGAAACGGTGTCCTAGTTTATGATGAAAAGAGTGACTGAAATTTACTGGCTCATTTATGCAGCAGCAACGGTTATATGACCTTATCATGTGGGAGTATTATTTTCAGTCAGTGAGTTAATCTAAAACTAGCACTCCGATTCCATGCCCTATTGATCGTGACGATATTATTCACTTTAATTTTAATGTGGAATTTAGGAAACATATAGGCCTACTCTTTCCTAAATTCAAACAGGAAGTTATTTTACTTTTCTTAAAAGTTTCAGCACCATTAATTTTTAAAGGGAATATTGAAATAATCATCAGCTTTGGTTTCACATTATAATTCGACAATTTGTTTATTATTGAAATACCAATCCTTCATATCACCTTTAAGCTATACTTGCCACAATACGAAAGCCTCTTGAACGTTTTAATGACTTGTCTTTTATAGTAATATTCATGTATGACGTTTACACCGTTCGTGTTATGTTACTAATCTCTAAAATGCGCTTAATTTCAGTCGATTTGAGGTTTTGCAACACACAGCAGCGACTGTTGTATGACCTCTGAGATGTAGTGCAATAGTCTTTTCAGACACCACCAATATTAAACAAATGTGAAATGTCAGTAGTGTGCCGTAAGATCGATACATTTCCTTTGCGCTGCCGTAACTAAATGAAGAAACGGTTTTCGAAATTAAGGCATGTGTGCACGCCATCCACATGATTAACCTTGCGAAGTATGGAACGCACATATACAGTCAACAAATTTGCACGAAAAGTGTAGATATAAAAAAATCAGGGAAGGTAAATTGCTTTCATGTGTAAAATTATTTTCTATGAATCAATATATAAATATAAAATGCTAATCTGAAAACGTTCCAGCTTATTATGTTCACGAGAAAATAGTTGAAAATCATATTTTTTTCGATCGGCAAACCAAAGCTTCGTATTCTTTCTAACATTGGAAACAATGTCGAACCCAACAGTCACTTGTGCGCAATGTCTAATGCATGTGATTTTAGCAGATGACAGAATGGCCAACATCTCACTGGATGTGCATACATTCATTGTTCTATATCTCCCAAAATATCGTCTCCAATCCTCACTTGACTACGCGTTCTATTTCTTTCTACTTCTATCATCTTTTAAAAGGAAAATTTGCGATATTTGTCATTATTTGTTTGAAAAAGTAGCGGTTGTATTCTACAATTTTCCCCAAACATTTTTTAGACGATCACACCTCAGGGATGTTTGTTACCCATACTGATACAGCTTTACAATAATTACAAAGAGTTGTATATACAACTGCGATCAACGGTTTTTCAACCAGCAACTTTTTGGTGGACATAACAATTCCTGTACTAAGATTTCTTTTAGATAAAAATACTTCAGACATTAATTTCCTGGAATGATCGATATTATGTATACCATGACACCAAAAATAAGTGTTGTGTAAAAACTGTGGTGATTTATGTGTTTGAGAATACAAAAATGTATGTTCCCTTTAACGATACTGATTCGGGTGGTGATGGTAGGCCCCCTTTAATTGTTGCCATGGCAATTGATGTGAGTCATTTTCCGAGTGAGAACATTATTCCATTAGGTACGTCGAGTCGCTCGTGGTGAGGCTCGGTCGGAGCAACGGGAGAAGAAGAAGGGGGAGGGGGGTCTTGAAAGCGACAATTACCGGGCCGATATCTAAGACTGCACCCGCCGTATCGCCAGACGGTAACAAACGGTCTGGTATTTCGTCTTTTGTGCACAGACCGTGTCAAGTTCCAATTTAGACAGGTTGTCTTTGTGGAGAAAAAATATTATTTTTGCGTCTGGTATTGTTGGCATAGGCCTATGCGCTTAGCATCTTTCAATGAAGGTGTACATTTATAAACTGTGAAATGTTCAGACTATATCGTTTTGTTGCAACAAGCAAATAGTGAAAATATATTTTGCGTTTTCATTCTAACGTGGAATTTTGTAAGGAAAGGGTAATTTATCCAATAAACATCAGCAAAAATATCACTTTTCTTAAAAAAGACATCACCTCAGACATTATATTTATTTTGAAGTTTGATATCAACGCCACCTTTACACAAATTCAGTTTCACATTAAAATTCTACCATGCGCTTCTATATTTGTAGTCAAATGTATGTTCATATTCGTCTTAATAAGGTCAATATTCCAATTTACACTGAACACGAAGTTCGTGTGTGCCGAACAAAAACACTAAAAGCATTTTCACTTTATTTTTCGCCTTCTCGTTAACGATACACAATGTTATAAGCGGAACACACAATGTTATAAGCGGAACACACAATGTTATAAGCGGAACACAACAATGTTATAAGCGGAAACCTTCGGGTTAAAGAAACCACATGGCCTACATACAGAAACGGTTTAGGCAACATTATCAAATGTTGTGCCTTTGTATTGAATCCTATTATTGGTTAGTATAATACTTGGGCTACAATTATATTCTAACATTCTTCCATATTTATAATAACGGAGACATTACTAAGTGCACAATAAAACAGAAAGACTAGGCCTATGTTTATAATATATGGAAAAGGGTTTATAATTATAACTAGGAAAATAAGAAAAAAATTACCAACATTAAGAAAACATTTAAGCGGAATATTTTTTATATCAATAACTTGCAAACATTTCCAAGAATGTCATGTTGTTATTTTGGGGAATATGTCAAATGTATTCAAATCTGACACAGGTCATCGGCCGATAATCCTTGCATTTTACACATTAGAATGAACACAAATAGGCCTATAGGCGTAATATGAATGCATGTTCATCTTTTCGTTCTCGTAACCGAAAACACAACGAATAAATGAAACATTGTCAGGTTGGTTTCTGTATGTAGCTCTTGATTCAAGTATGGATGGATGTGCAGACATTTCACAAACATTGCTTACTGAATATCAATACGCCTACATCATTATAACATTTGCATGGAAATACCAAAAACAGCGTAAAAATAGTTGTATATTTATATCGAACGTTTACGGTATAGTTCACACTGCAATCAGTCTCAGCAGGCATCCAACTTGAACTCCAGCCGTCTTGGAAGGGTGCGGTGTCATGCCCCCAACAAGGTGCGAACTACTTGTCCCATATTAGCCTGTCAAAATCGATACCTTGGAGATTCACCGTGCCGACGAGTTCGGCACTGCCGTACGGAAACTCATTTCCCCCGGTTGACATGTGCGAGTGCGACAGCGTGAAGCTCGTGTCACGCCCGGACTATTGGCGGGCGGCGTTCCAATGGGTTTCTAACAGTGTTTTGCAATTAGATATACTTGTAACAGAATATACCCCTGTAACAGAATAGTTAAATTCCAAACACCTTTTTGTCGAATCGCCAGAAACAAATGTTTTTTTAAAATCAAAATTAAGTCTGGCAGTTAATCCAATCCATGAGATACACAATAGGCCCTATTTGCATATCAAAGTAATGACAAACCTAATTGAACTTCATACAAACCCATACGTCTCTTCTTTATGTTGTAGAATTTCTATAGTACAAAACGTGTTGACATTTAAAGGTTTAAATAAAAACAAAACCAATGCGTGAAATCAAAATTGCCTTAATAAGCATGTCATTGTTTGTGGTATTTCTTTTTCATTATTTTGTTTTCCTTCATTGTTTGCTCCTTCATGTATAGGCTTAGTTTAATAGAGAAAAACAGTATTTTGAATAGGAAAGAAACAAATAACATCCATTGATTACACATGTAATACATATAGGCCTATGACTCTCACCACAAGCAGTGTATAGAAAGTGCACTAAATAGTTTGATTCGTATTACACAATCTGTTCTTAAATTACCCCTCGCTTGGACTAAGACAGGTTTGCTGATATCTATCTCGTCAGCCACCGCATTCAACAACAAAAAATACAAACGGCTTCTCCATTTGTGTCTTGGCGAGGCCTGGGCTGTCAGTAGCTAGCGGGTTACCCCTCTGCGATTTAGCACTGAGAAAGCTTGTTTCTTAAGCGCGTAATAACGTGTCGTGTTTCAAGGGTCTCCTGCTCGAGAACGGGGCAACACTTGCAAGAAACGCGAGGAGGGCTCGTAGAGCTACCACTCCACCGCCGAGCATGGCAATATATTTCCCCGTGCAACTCGATGAGGGGGTTGTGCCCAGGCGCTGAAGGACACCACTTACCGGGACAAAATTGCTTCCGATACCTCAACCTTTCTTGTGAAACACCTTGTCAGTTTCTTGTATACTGCCTCTCGATTATCCAATGCTATTAAACATCATGGGCCTATATATATGTTGTGTGTGACACACACTCTGTACAACTATTACTGGGCTAAGAGCGCGGTCGAGTTGGAAGTACTCGGTAAAAAAAATTACGGTCGAACTAAAAAAGGTTATGCACTTTTATCTGAATTAATAAATGAGCCATACACTGTTCCTTTCTCTTCCAAAACGTCCAATGCATACCAAACATTAATTTATACATAAGGTGAGACGGCGGGTCAAACAATGTGTTATCGCACGGCGTATATACACATGCAATTATAGACCGTACTACCCTGGCGGTCTGTCAAATTAAATACATGCCATATTTTTAACGAACAGATGTCTTTTTAGTGGGCCTTTGTACTTGTCGTTTTTCAAATTTAAAAATTGGGATTGCGGTGACCAGAAATCGATTGATCTTGTCCACAAGTAGGCCAACATGTTCACGCACGATTTGTAGTAAATTGATCTGGCTGGTTCAGGTCGTTGGGAATGGAATTATTTTAGAATATATGATTATTCTCATAATTAAAATATCAAATCGAAAAATGACCCATTTTCCTTTGTACACCTTCGATAAAGAGACAGACAAAAAAGAAATATGAATTTGCAATCACACTCATTCAGAATTCATCAAGTAAAACGTGTGAACAGATATACCGATTGGATCTTTATGAATCAAGCTAATGGCAATTGCGCGGTTACAGAATCGCCTCAGTTGCTTACTCCTTCTCATCTTTTAATTACGAACAAAGCCAGTTACCTTAAAATCGAGTCACTCCAGCCGGAGTTTGAATATTTGTGACTAAATGACGAAGACTTCAAAGTATTAAAAAGCCTCGAAGGTCGGTTTAGAGTTTCATTCAGATGAAGCATTTATACTATCGGTTTACGCCTATTTTTTGGGCCGAAGAGGAGTTAGACGAAGCCCTAATATTATACAATTGTCAAAGTGAAATCCATGTACATATAATGTTATATCTAGCTGCAGCTGGGAACAAAAAACCCGGTTTGAAGTTACAAAGGATGCACGACGGTATATTGAGGTTTTCTTAAAAATTACAACGGTGCTCTATGTGCTTCGAAACACATCACCGAAGCCAGCGGTACGCCACCGGGGCCCCGCACCTTTTGGCCCCGGTCATCGCGGATCACCTGAACAGACGGACACGCTTATTTCGGCGGAGTGGAGAAGAAAAAAGAAACCAGAAAATTGGCATGGAATAATATACTCCTGTCGAATACAAAACAAGGATTGAATGTTGAACGCGTGAGTCTGGGTCGGTCGCATTACAATGTTGAGGGACCATGGAGATTTATCGCTCTTAACCCCAGGTCGTATGAAGCAGTTGGGTTTGTTTCGGATCGCGTAACATTACACGCGATCACCGTGTTTACGCCACGCTGTGTGGTAAACAATTGTGGTCATCTAACCACAAATTAGGAATCAAATTCTGTTTAGATTCTTATTCAAATAAAATTAAATCAGAATTAATGAATTAAAATGAAATACAGGCTACACTTTGATAAAGGGGTAACAGAAAATCGTAGACAAGAAAATGGATATAATTATTGTTCGAACGCCAACAACTAATGCAAATCGCTTGTTGGAATTCCAAATTTATTCACGTTCTGAGAAACGAAAACCCAGGATAGTCTACGACTTTGGTAAAATGTTTATATCCATACATATAAAGACAAAGAGACATACCCAGAAAGCACTCTGAGAAAAGTTTCAGCTGATGACTTTAAGGAGAAAACAGTGAAAATGCATTAATGTTATTTGTATTCATTCTTATGACCTAATTATTTGGTTATACTGCACGTTTCCTCGAAAAAGACAACATGTCAAGACAGAAAAACTCATTAGGATGTTTTGTACTTTAACCATCTCAAATCCAAATCCATGAATCACTCAACACCGGTGCACTCAATGGTGCGCACCCCTTGTAACGTTTACGCTTCTAAAATAATCGTTATGGGGCCTACTATACTAAAATAATCTTTACAAACTAAAGTAACATCTTAAAAAAATACATAGGCCTACATAAAAATAAGACCACCATGATAATACCCCCACTGCTGCAGTACGTTTTGAAAACACATTTTTGCTGAGGGTTAGTTTTGTGAGACCAGCCAATGCATCGACGCAACATCGCATGCCTACTTGAACAGTCATCTATATTGTAATTAAACGTGTCGGACCACTTATCATGATGGTTTTTCTACTCTGCGTCCGGGCCTCTCCTTGGACGAATCAGCAGATTTGTAACCGTGTCCATCGCCGGTTGAATGTCAACAACAGACAAGGAAGGTATGCGCCCTTTTTTTTATCTTGTCTCTTCAGACAAAAGTGATGTAACCTAGAATGATTATTAGTTTACACATTCAACACCACAAACTTATCAGAATTGAATTTACTTTATTAGGTGGGATAATCCCAGCTTAATCATGTCTAGTTACACAATAGGGTAATATAACCACTCAAAATAGTTACATCAATATTATTTTAACACATCCCTCAATCGTTTTATAATTCCGTTGAGGTTGCTCCGCGGAATGTTTTAATCCGGGTCATAAATTCCGTTCATAACATTCTGCATAGGGCGTTACGTCCACAATGCATGTTTGAGGGCACCTGTTCGTTTACAATTTCATTATTTTATTAATATGTTTGTTCTTTTAAAAGAAGTGGGCATAATATTTTTTTTTTTTTTAAAGAAGCTTAACACGAACATATTATACAGATATAAGATACATCTTGTGATTTCGTGACGGGTTTACATTGCTGATATACAACGCATATGGTTACTGTTCGGGTCATAAACGTGTGTCAGATCGTAATTTGACTTGCACTTGCGAAAATAAAACCATAAACCGATGATATATTGGACTGTATTAAACCATTGATCCATGGTGTATTTCATCCATTTCATACCAAAACACAAGCAATGCTGGATTGTCTAATGCAAATAGAAAATTTCGTTACTTTTGATGATCAGTCACAAAGCAGGCCTATAAATGCGTACGCCGCATCAGATTTATTGTTTACGGCGTATACTCTTATGCATATGCCTGTTGTGTTATGTGTTGTTCACATATTGGCTTGATTTTGTTACTTCACTGTGACCACAGTCAGACCAATTAAGTCCATCCTCAACAGGCAATCCTTACGGCCCCAAGAAAGCTCAGGTATATACTGATCACGATCACGGCGTCAAACACTACAAATTAAGACTGAAATAGAGCAAAAAAATCCCAGAAAGAAATTTTTAAAAGGTGAATGAAGAATAAATAAGTCAAATCGTGGAAACAGGGCAACCAGGTGATACCCCGCGAGCAGGCTCAGTAAAGGAGACCCGTGGAGCCTGGGTCGGGCCAGGGGTTATTGGGAGATAGACACGTCGATTCCGCTGGCCCGTGGCGGTAGACCTCGGTGTCGCAAGTGTTTCACGTAGAAGGATACCAACGGAGCTTAAAGGTCCTAGGAAGAGTCAAATTGTGCTTATTTATTTTCTTTTGTTATTTTATCAATTGATATGAATAAAAAACAATTTTACGTTTAATTTTTGTCTGGATTGGGCTAATTATTTTTAATTTGATTTTTACAAAAATTGCCTCATCTAATTTCAAATGCTGCCCAACGCGCGGTGGCGCTGTTCGTGACGTAGACCTAGGAGGCCGGGGGCACGGTAATTGTGGTTAGCATGGAGCAATAAACCATGAATAAACTAAGCTCCAATGTTAGGCACCAATGTTGCCACTGTGTTTAGTTGCTCCATGGTTAAACCGTGGGATTATAAAAAAGGGTCATAAACTGTGCGCAACGTACACATGTACAGTGTATGTGCACACGACTTGCAAGTTCCATAGTAAACATGACCGTATAGCACCGATAAATCTGTACTGTAGGCTCTACCGTAAAACGAAGCGCAAGGCCCCGTCGAATCAATGGCATGGATACACATGGCCAGGAGTCATTGGTGAATTGTGTAAGCCGTCGTTATGACCGTTTCAAAACATAATTCTGCGCTCGATGATTTTGAAACAAGATCCAAAAATCACACACATAATTAACATTGTCAAAGAATTGTACAATGACATCTTCAGTGACTTCACAATGAAACGACATTTTTAGCGTTAATGTGGTGTGCGAAGTGTAACAATCGACCTCTAACGTTAGTAATAAGCCTATTGCTTGTGGGTGCATGCACGTACACATGTAAGTTACACGGAAAACAAAGCAACTTATCCTCTTTTCTTTTCTGGACGTTTCTTGGCCTTCTGACTTAAGGGAAATATTGTTGGCACTGCATCAGGGCGCAGCATGGCTTTTAATCTCATGCCAAACTGGCTCTGGAGCCCCCGGTTAAAGTATGTTGGCTCAAAGTGAGCGCTACATATCATAGAGTGCTCCGTTGGTCCTGACCATTTCGCCCTGGTCAGCTTCACACTCGCCGTCCAAATTCGCCTGTATTTAGGGTCTGGTGGAAATCGGTGAAGGCTGACACCTTCCTTTGTGGTGTTGCTACACCCAGCAACAACACACCTACAAGGCATTTCCCAAAAATGTGGGATATCTACTAAATTTAGCTGAAAAGAAGATCTAATATGACACATCCGATAACTTCATCAACTAGTGGTTTTGAGTACGACTTGACTGAAACTTCATCGCAGGTAGTGCTGGAACTTCCTAGGTCTACGTCACGGATTTGCGGATTATAATATGATAATGAGGAGGTAGGGGAGGAGCGTGGCGCCCCCCTAATTTTAGAATTTATTTTTTTAATGGTGCAAAGGGGCGGGGATAAAATAGACAAATGACAAATATATGTTCCAATAGGTATACTTTATTGTTTTCACTGTTAAAAATTTCTATTTCCTAGGACCTTTAACACACGACCGGCTCGCAGCTAGCAGCTGGCACCGGACACTGTGTTATACAGACCCTGGACTAGAAAACATACAGCACGCTGAACGGATACCTTTCCCCACAGTCGGAATCTGGTGGCTATATTATAGAACTGATGATTCTATCCTAGCCTTTGGCTGCTATCTTCAGTAGATAGCAGGAATTGAGTCAATGGCTGTAGAACGTGTTCTCAGGCTATGATGGCCTGATTCCTGATATTGAGCTGTGAGGGTGATGAAGAAGGCGAGGTCAACTCATATATCTGAAATCATTACGGGATCACTACTGAAACTAAAAATTGTCCAAGTGTCATTTTTGAAGGGCACATGTTACTCTCCCGTCAGACCTGTGACTGGGGTCACCTGGCTACTAGTTCACCTGCCTCATTGATGTTACCAGGCGTTGGTGGTCTCGGGAAAAAATGTAAACTGTTCTTGTAGAACATAGACATGGTGGTCGTCCAAGCTTGTGGTCACTACTGACCAATTGATCGCTTGGGCGATCACTCTGACAGATTTGACCAAACTTAAAGTGCATTTTGGCACACATAACTGTTTTCTAACAGCTAAACAAATTCCGTAGTATCTGTCGTTTAATTAACCTGCATTTTTATAGGCACATTGTAAGTGCCGGTAAAGGAAGTGCCGGTGTAGTATTACCCGGTACTTTGTACAGAGACATTTTTTAATAAAATAATTGACTAAGGAACAGTCCTTTGATGCAATTACTTGAGCTGCACTGTATTGAAGAATGGCTCTTAAAACTATGCTTCGGTGAGTTATTTTGTTAAATGGCATGCATTGGGAAGTTTACTCTTAAAACAAAGCAAACGGTAAAGTGCAGAAATTAAATTAAAGATTCAAAAAAACAAAAAAAAAGGCTATAATGATGATACAAGACATAACTTATTTACAGAACAGCCCAATGTCTAACTGTGAAAGGCCATACCGTTGTCTATGGCAGACACCATAACATATTTCCATGAGATGTAAAGAAAAGAATGATATAAAATGGAGAATAATACTAATAATCTCTATTTTCATTTTTCAATTATTATTTGTTTCAAATAATTGATGATATGGGGAGATCTAAGTACAAACATGTAAAAACTGTAGATATGAACATGACTGAGCTCTGCTGCCTGCCATGAAGTTGCCCATTGTAAACATGTTCCATTGTCTATATTACGTGTGAAACCATATTTTAATTTATTTTGGGAGACTGCACATCGCTGTTTTTTTGTTACTTTCACATAGGTGAATTACTTTCATATAATTTATTTCACAAAGCCATTGACCGGGACATGGATAAGGAGTAATCCAGTGAATAAATGAATGTATGACACATCGTGAATAATTCATATCTGGTCAAAAGGCGACACATCAGGACTGTAAGGGAAGATACAAAGTGGCGGTAGTTACAGTATTACTGAGTTATTATCCAAAATCTTACTTGATGTGAAGTTGATAATAATCATGACCAAAAATTCTGTCTGAAGAACGTTTATTTCAGAGAAAACATGACAGAAATATAAATATTTACAATAAGCTGCCTACGGCAACAATGTGCTCCAAGTATTTTATTTACACATTATGAACTGTTTTTCGCACTTTCCTCATGACTTAGACTTTGCATTGAATTGAAACTTTCACAACCTATTTGTTTATTACATATCTCGATTCAAAGAAAGTGAGCATACGCATAGATGCAATTTGGACAACATGACCAATGCTATGGCTTTACTTCAATTGTGGAACGTTTCATTTGAAACCTTTACGAAGGGAAAATAATTCTAAGTAATACTAAAACAAAATTGTCTGTGAAATAGAGAAACACATTGGATAGGCTTATATACATCTTTAACGTGAATAACGCCGTGGAGACGTTGTCAGATATTGCGATAAATCAGCCTTTTTGTTGAGAATGGTTGAAAATGAAGAAGAATAGAACCATTATCACCTTCTTAGACTCTAAACTAAATGAGTCTTGACACGAAATGACATACTATAATGACAACATAATGTTCTGTGTACGTATTGGGTTTCACGCACGTCAAAAATAGAATGTTTATACTTTTAAAGGAAACAAAATGTCATTTTTGACAATAAAGTGAATTTTGTAAAAATATTTGCGAGTACTGCTTTGGATTTCTAAAGAGTAGTGGGGAGAAATAGAGCCGTTTTCATGAAATAAAGGAGAAAGGGGTTTTGGACAACGACCACAAAGGAACGATTTGGTGAAATTGGATCGGTGTTTTTCTTGAAAGCGAGTCCATTCGTTTTTTCTCCCGCCCACCGCGAGATGTGTATTAGGTCTCAAAATGGAAATAAATTTGTTTAATTTCAGTTTATCAGCGCGGTGTATGTTGGCGAAGCTGTCGCTGTCAACTGCATTGCGTAGACGGTTGCACTTCTGCCGATCGTCACGGTTGGATATTCCTTTCCCGGAAAACTTCAAATTGTACACAAAATAATGAAATGTCGTCTTTAAAATAAACAAGTAAAAGCACCTGTCTTTCAATGAACAGACGTGACCTAGATCTTTTGTTATGGTATTGACCTTCTGGACCTCTGGGGGCGTGGAGAGCAACCTTGGCCGGATTGTCCGGAGTGTAGCACGGAAGCTAATTTACTTCTGTTATGGGCCAGATGACCCAGGCCTCAGAGTTCTGCTCAACCCACGGCACACCCAGGGGAAGCAATAAACCAAAAAAAACAACAACAAAAAACAACAAAACGCAAATCCTCCAGTCGCATGCGTTGTCACGAATTGAACAGTTGTCCTCATAATCGAAAGTACCAACTTGAAAGCCCAAAAATTGTGAACTTGATTCGAAATCGCATTTTGAGCGACACCCGTGGACAGCGACAAATGACCGAGTTTTCCGCTGTTGTGTCGAGGGCAATTTGGCCTTTATTTAGTTGGTTGATGCCGGTCGCGTCCCGGCGTTAGGAACAATTATCATGGGTATATGGCTAATTTGTAACGATGGTCCATGGCAAAATGTTGGTTTTTCCCTGAATGGGTGGGATAACATAGCCAGCTACATTACACACAAAAAGAAAGAGAAATATGTCTACAGTTGACCTATTTGTTGTTATGATAATTAAGATAAGACCCTGCAAAAGGCTACATCTGTCTATATGTAAGCGTTTTCCTTTGTCAGTGTGTAAGAAAGGTGACTGCCTATTTTCTAAGTCTACACGTCATCGCGTGAGATTACAACAATTATGATGACAATCATCAATAATAGCCTTGCACCCAGTACAACCCCACGACACATGGTATTTGGCACATCGGCAGACTGCCGTTCATTCGTCTGGTACAGAGCCGACACAATTAAATTGTATCTTTGTATACACCCAACCGCTAATGCAAGACTACAATAGACGCTGTTATATCTAATGACTGCCGCTGAGAGGCCAGGGAATCTACATATTCGTGATTTCAAACAGCCACCTAAGATCCCGTGCAGTCGGGTGGAAAGCGGTTGCCAAACATGATCCGTTGAACGATCCGTTAAATTTCAGATTTGTGTAATGCATTTTATTTACAATAACAAATAACGGCTCGTTGGAGAGGCTATCCGTCACCGCGGTGCATGTTATTCGCGTTCCCCTTCAACTATTTCATTACTTAAAGAAAGGATTACACTTTTGGTAAAAAGATAAATCACAGTTTTACATAAAACTTGGTTGCTGTTAAGTAGATGATGGATTGAAATCTTTTTGTCTGAGGTGCTATTCTCTTACTTGACTAACAATCAGTGTCATGAGACGAAAATTCCATATTTAGAAAAAAAATACAAACAATCTTAATGTATATTCAATATATATGTTTGTAATCGAACTTTCTCAGGCTCAGGCTTTTTTAATGCATAATATTGATATAAAGAGAAAATTGCTTTGTTGCCAGTAGTGTAGAGGTATTATTTCCCTTGCACAAAGTACCGAATTATTATCTAAAAGCTTACTTGATGTGAAGTTGGTAAAGGTACCAGTTTTATCTTGAGAAATTATTTCATCTGAAATTATTTCATATCGGAGAAGAAATGAATACCAAATTTAAAAAAAAAAAAAAAAAAAAAAACATAGCCACTTTGCTACAACCATTCCAACTAAATGAGCTGAATATTTTCAAATATAAATGCATCAAACTGCAGAAATAAATTATGTAAATTATTTCCACTTTTTTAATGTTCAGATTGAACGTATTCTTATATAGGCCTACGGTATATTAATAAATAAATCAATAAAATAAATGGTCCAACTCCATAAAATAAATGGCAAAACCATTGTATTATTGGTTACTTTCGTTTCTAACAAATCATATTGAACGTTAAGTGCACATGATTATAACAGCCATTCTTATTGGTTGGAAATTCGTTTGACATCACGATGTGGTGGACACAAGTTACAGTCCAAGATTTATTTTTCGTATGTCAAATTGAAATTAACTGTATCACATAGGCCTATTAATTTCGACGCAAATGTGTCCATGCAAATTGTAAGAACATTTTAAACTGATCCAAAGCCATCGACTCTGTTTGCCAGCGCATCACGAGCTTCGATTTACACTTCTTCGTGTTTTCATATTCTACACAAATTATCTTCTGTGAAAGAAACTAATGGCTTTTGATAGGCATTCTCGCTGAATATTATATGCGAAACGGCCGAATTTTGTTTGACCTCCGGGCAACGTCTAAACCACGGTACTACAATACCCTAACGAGTTGACCCACGCGCATTACTCTACTTTTCACCACAAGATGCCCGAGGCTGTAAAAGGCCACGCAAGGCCAAGTACGTTACTTTTTTATTGGGTGGTTAATTTTTTAAAGTAGGCCACGTCATGTAGTTGACCCCAATTCCTTTAAATGGACTGTTGTGGGTAAAGTAGCCGTTTCCCCCCGCAACCGGTAAATTGATGTGACACCTCGTCGTGGTATGCAACAAAAGCAGGGACCCCCTCGTTTCCGGCGTTGTACCGGGGCCGAAGCGAAATATACTGCCGACGCAGCCCTCTGTATATTAAACACCACACCTCCTGAACACTCACCAAATCTGGGTCTCACCTTAAGACGACGGCCAGCCCCAACCCGAGGTGTTCCAGTCGATAAATAGGGTCATATTTAGATACAGGGTCCATGATTATACAATTATTCCATACATATATATACACATGTCTTTATTTTCATTTTCAGATAATGCCAATCAAACGAGAGGCGACAGTGAGTTGTATGGAGGCGTGGATCGGTTTTTCTTAACGGGCAACACGGGCCTGCAGCAGTGATGAGTAATCCCCATGATTCAAATGTTCCTATAGTAATAACTGAACTCTTATTTATTTTTTCCAAGTGCAACCTTGATTACGCATCCTTTTTATTGTATGATGAAGCCTCCCGGCCACTACCCTGCCCCACCCCCTGGATCTTATTATTATTTGAGAAAACTATTTATGATGTATGCTCCAAAACAATATGTATTACGATAATCACCGGCAAGCTATATTCTTGAGTCTTTTTGGTAGAAAACAGTTGAGTAATTCACGTGAACGCAGACAGAAGTGATACAAGTGACGTAGACTACCACTTGAATGGTACCCATTACCACTGTGATTGGGGTCGTATAATATCAGTCATGCCATTATTGGTACCTGACTTTTGTCAACGCCATGACTTGTTGGTGCGACAGACCGTCAGACGTGTACGTTCCTGATGTATACCAATCATCATTAACTACAATCTAAGTCTATTTGTCATTATTATTATTTCTATTACTATTATTATTATTATTATTATTATTATTATTATTATTATTATTATTATTATTATTATTATTATTATTATTATTATTATTATTATTATTATTATTATTATTATTATTATTATTATTATTATTATTATTATTATTATTATTATAATTATTATTATTATTATTGTTATTATTATTATTATTATTTATTTATGTAGGAATGCTGCTATGGCTTGGTCACTTAGTCACATCAGTATAAGATTCCGGCTACTTTGTAGTTGCATTAATTTGGAACAACTGGGCATCGAACACCCCTAATAATTTAAAACGTAAACAACTTAACCTTTAAAGAATGAGTGAATTTTATGTTCAGGTACAAGGTTGCATCGTTTGGCAGCAACGAATAAATGAATTAGAACTCACCTGGTGTTGTCATTTAGTATCATATACTGAAGTGTGTGCGACGTGTCTTTGCATGGTAACCCTGGGCACGGGGTTGTGGTGGGATTCGGACCATGTGTGACGCCAACACAAACTTGGTTAGTTCTACCTTAAAATACCCGATGGGTAGTCCGAGCGCATACAGGCGAATTCATATATGCACGGAATATGATATAATGTCTCCCGCGAATTCTTGATTGAATTTCTGCGAGATTGTCCCACTAACGTGCCTTTATATCTTCCCGTTCCCTCGCCCCCTTGCATTCATGCAAGCGATTAACGCTACATTGGTCGGCAGTCTGTCACAGAGATATTCATTTAATAATTGAGCTATAAGCCTTAGTGCACCATATGCACTCCTGAATTTTCCCGCCTTGGTTGGGTGAATTTTCCTCACCATGTTTCACCCTGCCATTCACGAGCCGATGGCAAGTCCTTCTCTGAGCAAACATAACCACAAAGCTTACCGTTTGACTATATACTTACAGCTAAATAGAAGCTTCTTTAATTTCGTGTAAACACAGTGTTGGTCAACATGTTACCGTGGTGCGCATAAAGACCAACCGATGTATGCGCACTTATATTGTCATTTCATGCTAGTCTTGGTACTGACTCTATCGCGCTATGTATCTCTATTCAACTTGAGCACGAAAAGTAACACCACATTTAGCTTTTTGCGTTGCTATGGTCAAAGCTATAGGTCAAACGATGAAATAGCTGTCAATATATAGTCTCCATTAACCAGCAGCTACAATCCTCAATTATTTTCGGCACGTGGTGATGGGACGAGTTACAATTAGCTATTGGACACAATCAGTGCCATTTTCCAGGGGACGGTGCGTGGGGGTACATCATAAAAGTAGAATTGTTTTTCTCAAGAGCACTTCTGTTTTTTTGAACAAAAAAATGCAGGTGAGACTCGAAGCATTTTAATGAGAATGCTCTTTATTGTTCCCCGATCTGTCCATGCCGTGATAAAACTTCAACAGCTGGGATTATCAACCCTAGAACATGGTCCCAAACAAACGGTACAAATCCCGCGGTCTAAAAAGAAGGCAAAAAGGGAAAATAAAGGTCTCTCTGCAAACAATAGTCTTGAAATACATCGCTTTCCATCCTGTATATTTTTGGATTTGTGTGTGTCGTTATGCGTTGCACTTTGCCGGACTGAAGTGAGTCATTAATACGTAGCAGCGAAAGGGAAGCTAGCCCCGGCAGAGAGAGAGAAAGAGAGAGATTGACAAAAAAAATGGTCCAATATATTGAACAAGTTTCGGTTTTCCCACCTTTATTATCAGACAATGGTCTAGTTCCTGCAAAGCAATGCTGTATGAATGGCTCTTTTTATCCCACGAAAAGATCGCAATATTGCCAGCCTCTTGCAGTCAAAATTAATTTGTGCATATAACAAGGCCGGCCTGGACATGTGCGCGATATGTTATCGTATGGCCTGCCCGGGCGGGGATGTAAAGAGAGAAAAAATATTCACAGACAGATGACGTCATTGAATAAATCGCTGCTTGACGTGATGACCTGATGACGTTTTTATAACAAAACTAAGACAAACCATTATCACCACTGTGATCTGTCATCACTGTGCATAAGGTGTCACCACTCTGACCCCCGTATAGTCCGTTAATGTACATGACAATATGCGCAAGAAACCTGCAGATACATTTGGTTAGATACAAAAGGCAAGCAAAGCAAAGTAACGGGTTTCTATATTTTGTACATTTCCGTGTTTTTCGCTTTTTCGCTGGTTATGTTTTTTAATAATAGCAGCCGTGCACTATTTGTGATCTCGAAAAAACCCATAAATAATGACATTCTTACATAAACATCTCTTTAAATCTTTATTCCTGAGGTGCTTTCATTTGAGTGAAATTAATAAAATCCCCAGTTGAGTTTTTTTCTACAGGAGACAAAAATACAAAGTTCTGATAACGACAAAGTTAGTAATAAGCTGAAACTTTCAACGGTTGCTTGTTAAATGTAAGCAATTTAAAAGAAAGTAAGAATACTTTTACAAACAGTTTTGTCAACATTATCAATAGCGGATAATGGCCTTGATATAATTATGTTTCTTTGTCATTTCATAATGGACACAGTATGCATACATATACCATCAATATATGATACCCTGCTTGTTAATACTGACCTTTATCAATCTGCGGCTATACCTTGGTGAGATTCTCTGTTCAAAAGTACAATATTAGAACCTTAATTTTCAGTACATAGAGGGGCAAGCCCTATTTTCCGGGTTCGTAGCGTGTACTCTCATTGAAACATGCAAGTATACTCCTGATCACGAAAACTGCGAGATTATGACGTTTGAACTGACGCATGCTAATGAGAGTATACTACTCCTCTAAGCAGGCGTAGAGCGTGGGAGTAAGAGTGACTCGCAGTTCTAGTGACCAGGAAATAGACTCGTATTATCAAGAGTAGCCTGTTCGAATGTAGCCATTGAAAACCGAGGCTAAGCCACTGATCTCTATACTAAACTGGATTGGTAGTGAGCGCTGATTGACTGAAGCTAGTCTGTCAGCCATCTTTGTTCCCCCAAGAAGCTGTATAGTTGAGTGTTATGACTAATTAATTCCAATGATGTGAGTGGTGTTCATGCAGCCGTGGTTTCAAACGACGGCATTATGCTACGTACATGACATAATGGTTTAAATTCTGCAAGTGTAATTAATCAGAGAGCTATTGCTCTATAAACTTGGTCCTCAGACATCGTTGTCTGTTGACTCGTATTGTCTATTGAGGGATTCAAAATGACGGCCAGTGACGTCCCGCTGTATGGGCCAGTCAGCATTGAGCAACCAATCCAGTTCGTATAGGTCTCAGCCTTCACAACCTCACCCCAAGGTGATTCAACGAACCAAATGGCCCTTAATGTTGGAAGAGAGCTGGATCCTCGTGACGAGGTTGACTCTTTCATCACCGATATCTCTGCGTCGCTCAACTGTACAGTTCAAGGTTCAAATTTTGAAAAAAGGGTGTGTCCATTATTTCACCAACGAGACGGACATCAGCAACCAAACCACCATTCATCTAAACCTATAATTATTTAGTCTTGGGGACTTAAAGCTAGGTTTTCTCTATTGAAAATGCTCATGATCGAAACAAACTGCTATAGTTCTGAGCGTTTGTAACGGTCAGAATACAAAATTTCTAAGAATGTATTCCTTTTCGCTGAGAAAGGATTACCTACAATGCGCCCGAAGTCAATGGCAAAGTATATTCTAGATTAAATTTGGAGCGTGTACGCCTTTGGAAACTACCAGATTACAAAATTACTATCTAAAACAACTGGCTTGATGTAAAGTTGATGATGGTTCCAAACATACTGAGAAATGAATCCTTCCAACAACCCGTTTATGAGAAAACAAGAATTTCTGATTGTTTTACAAATTTGAAAATTTGGTGCCACATTAGAACGAATGCAACAAAATCTGAATGCATTTTCACTACTTTTTCATTAATGTCACGATGAAATGAGCTGAAACTTTCACAGGTTGGGTTATGTACATCTACCTCTTGGTTCTTAACAACTATGGAAGCTTTTACATACATTTACCAATGGTGTATAGTCCATTCAATTTTGACGATGAGCTTTGATATGAATGTGAATGACGGCATAATAGGATTGAATACACTTCTCAACGGTAAATCGTTATCTTGAGGACAAGAACACGAACAAGAACAAACTGGATCTGAATTAGTATAAATGCAATCCTCAGTAAAGTTACAAACAGACCTAAAGAGATTACAGAGACTCAGAGTACTGCTTCCTGTATGGGTTTTATGGCTTCTGACGGGCGCTTACAGAACAAAGATATCGACAATTGGAAGACCGGCATGGATGAGATTGGATAGCCCCCTTACTGAGGAACTGTCCGGTAATCTGGAGGTCGTAAGTTCAAGTCACGCTTCAGTCAATATTTCCTTGTTCACCACAGAAATAGTATTAGGCCTATTATGCTGATCAGACATAAGGTCTCTCCTTAATGGACTTTTTTGTTCTTCTGATTTATCAAACGAAATCTCAACAATCTCCCGTCTTGCAGATCGTATTGACTTGAACTATTACGAGTGGATTTTCTTTTCTTTTGGGCTTGCTGGTTCTGAACCGTGCACATTTCACATACGGAAACCATATTGCGACAACAATGCGAGGACGACAAAGCGAATTCTAAGTATATTTGCGGACATTGTTCCACTATTAACCATCAAAAGGTATTGCATTGAAGTTCAGTATGTATGAATTACACGTATTTGGCCGCCCGGGGCAATAATATTGTCTCGGCATCCCCGTACAAGGCATTTGTCTCTATTAGATTACCCATCGGGCCTCGCTTGCCCGCATCTCAACCAGGAAGCGAAGACATTAGACCCTTCATTGTATTCAAACCCCTTGTTTCCACAACCCCGCTGTGACGTGAGGTCCGGGGAGGGGAACTCCTCTCGGTAGACTGGCTGCACCCCGCTGTTTCTTTCAAATCTCCAGCCAACTGCACCACGATGGAGCACGGCGAGTTCCCCATTGTAGGTGGGAATGACAAGAAGCCGGTCGGCTCGCCGCAGGGATGCAATAACCCGGGCCGTGCAGCGCGGCGGGCCGGTGGGGCTTGGTGTTTGGGTTGGCCCCTGACGCGACGACGGGGACTGGGGAACGGACATGGCAGCCAAATGAACGAAGTACAATGGATGTCTCTCGATCTCGGTCAAATATGGATTGGAATACTTGCCGTGAAACAATGACACACATTCTGGAGACCAAAGATAGGGGGAACGCAAGACGCGACAAAATGCAACATTAAAACGAAAATAATTGTTAGTATCAAACTTTGACATCATGGCGTCTTCTTAGTTACACACGGTGAATTGCTCTTCTGAATGGCTAATTGATAATGACGTCATAGAATCGTTTGTCAACTTTTGCGCTTCAGCCATTCGGATCAACCCAATGGAACAAAAAAATAAAAAAATCTTTTATCTGCAAATGTTCTGTATAATTTTGTTAACCATTATATTTGGAAGTGTCTTGCACCTCTTATCTTAGACTCGCTGGGAGAAGATTCCTGGCCCTTTTCCTCTTTTTTGTTTGTAGGGGTGCAAATTGCGTCTTAAGTTACACCGGCTCCTCTCAAGATTTCCCCCGGTGAAGAATCGCAGGCACACGGACAGCTGTAAGAGATACCGGAAACTGTGGAATTGCTTGGGTTGCGCGCCAAAATGAGGCGTTGCTAAGCGCAGATTGGGCATTGAGTTACCACTCCCGGGGGAGGTGGTGAGTGGTGAAAACTTGTGTCTTGCCTATTGGATGACCGAAATACAAATACTTTCAGGTGGGCGATAAAAAAAAGAGTTCAGTCAAGTGGGGAAATCAGGAATGGATGAATGATGTGAAGAAAATATTAATTGGGAAGGTGGGGGGAAAGGGAAATTTCTTAATGTCTCCAAGAAGAGGGGAGAAAGGAAGACAAGGAAGATGGATAACGGAACATGAAGAAAGAGAAGTCATAGGATAATGATTTTTTTTAATCCGCTGTTCTATCGTCGTCACGTTTCGCCAAATTGAAATGAAAAAAATCCAAAGCATTTTTATAATAAAAAAATATCAGTCTGATAGCTAATTTGTAATAATAATAATAATGTGTGGACTTATATAGCGCACGTATCCACCAACTGAGTGGTGCTCAAGGCGCATATTATTACCCCTGCTCATAAGGCTCATAAATCATTCCTGAAACCATCTCAGCTCCCTGGGGAGTATACAGCTCAATTGCTGCCATTACAGCGCATATAGGGCTAATCAACCAACTCTGCACTCACAGGTACCCATTTAACCCCTGGGTGGAGAGAAGCAATTATGGTTAAGTGTCTTGCTCAAGGACACAAGTGTCACAGCCGGGATTCGAACCCACATTCTGCTGCTAACACCAGAACTTGAGTCCGGTAAGCTAGACCGCTCGGCCACGACACCTATGATGACGTTCTCCCACAACTAGGTGTGACTGTTATTAAGATCCAGGGGGTGAGGCGAGGCAGGGCGGGGCGGAGCGAGGCGAGGAGGGGCGGGGCGGGGTGGGGATGGGTGGGGGTGATTGGGGATTCATCATACAGTTGAATTATGTTTTTCGCTAAGTAATTTTCGGCGCGTGGTGCCCCCTGGCCCTTTTTCAGCGCCACCCTGGATCCGTCTGCTCCGTGTCTGTAGTCAGATAAAGTTGACAGCCGACAACGATGTGGCGACATGCTGCGCATTATAAAGGCGGAAAGTAGTTTCTGGAGCAAGTGTCTGCAGTTTTCCAGTCTTCCCTAATTGGTCTGTTAACTCTTGGAGAAGACACTCAGCTGTCACTCTTGATAACAGCGAAATATTATGTCTAATACCAATCACTGAGATATTGTAATTGCCAACTGCGTTAAATATTTGACCTAATAGGCATATTTAGAAAATATTTTTTCAGACTATCTTCTCAAATTACATTCCTCTCTCTAGGTGCTAATTTTGTATTTTGTATTTTGTATATTGGATACTATTATCCTTATCTCCCAATAGCGTATTGTGACGTTTGTGGGAACATTGATCAAAATAATGAAAGAGTTTTGATGTAGCCTATAACATAGACAAATATGGTTGCCGCCAAATTAAATTTAATATTGGACTAATATATTTACTCAAAATATTATTACAAATATAAAAATAAGTAATAATAATAAATAAATCAAACATAATTAAACAGTTTATTTGCTAGGATAATAAATGAAACATTTAAACATTATTATGAAAATATTGCAACACCAAAATTACATGGGACTGCCGTACGATAATCTATAATGAAGAATTATTGTCATACGGGAACAGTGTTAAAGGAATTATGCACTATTGATTATATATATGTAAATGCATCCATACCCTAAGAATCACGAGAGATTTACAGAAACCAATATATGAAAGATTCAGCTTATTACGTCGTGTCATTAGTGAAATACATTTGTATATTTTGTACTCATTCTAATGTGGAATTTAGGTATCAGTACTCCATCTTAAATTTGAACTGGAAATGATTTTACTTTTCTAAGAAAGAAAAAAACAATAAACAAAAAACAAAAAGCCTTAGAGAAAACTAGGGAAGCTTTATAGACGGTGTAACCAATGGCATCACATGTTTTCAAAAGAGCCCCAAAGGTCAAACTGCGCCAGGCACAAAATGTACACTGGTCTATGACAAGAAACCATCACGTCTGATATTTTGATAACATTTAATACAATTAGGCCTCCATCTGGAATTGTATTAATCTGAACATTTTAATAAATATTGATGTTATGTGGAGAAGTACAAAATGTAGAAACTCTGCATACAAATACACACACTTTTGACCGGCAGGAAATCACCCTGGTACTCTAAAAGCCACAAAAAGTGTAAACAAGTTACGTGGTTTACACTATCATCAACTTTACACGAAGTAAGTTTTACATTTACACTCGACTATTTGGTTAAATTGGTATTACCAATCATATACATTACCTTTAACCAACAAAAAAAAAAAAAAAATTATCGCTTTGGATGGTGACCATTGAGAACATTCTTGAATCACTGGATATGGACAATATTGTAATGTGCTTTCATTACAAAGGTCTGAGTAATTTCTAAAAGCATAAAGATCACAGATTTACATGAAACGTCCTTGGTGTAAAGTGGATTATGGTATCAAGCATTCCTCGAAATATTTATATTTCAGGTGCTATCGGTTAAGTAAAATAAGTGAACAAATTCAAATATTTATTTCTGTCATCTGAAGAGAGAAATTCTCGTCATCGACACAATAAAATAAGCTAAAACCTTTACAGGTTGGTTTTTATACATATACTGAACAGCAAAAGAAACGCAAGTCCGAGGTCTTGTCAAGTTTTCAAACAGAAGACAAACCATTTTGATTCTAATCACTCATTTAATGAAAAACGCTTTCAATTTGTGAGCTGAAAGTGACTGTTGAATGTGAAAATCTTGCAATGCAATTTCAACAGTTACTTTCAGCTCACAAATTGAAAGCATTTTTCATTAAATGAGTGATTAGAATCAAAATGGTTTGTCTTCTGTTTGAAAACTTGACAAGACCTCGGACTTGCATTTCTTTTGCTGTCCTCGGACTTGCGTTTCTTTTGCTGTTCAGTATATTATGTCTTGGTCCTAACATCACTCTCAAACCGTCCATCGAGTTGGAAACAGGAATATGTGTGGATTGTCACTTTCCAATGCAATGCTTGGCAGAGAACGTTGGGAGAAACTCATCAAGTCATCGCAGTACATATTATTCAAAATGATGCATGTTATTTAGTTCTGTTTTTATTTTTGTTCGTCCAGAAAATGAAATATCATCATTCTGTAACTGTTGTTGTAAAGTGTCTAGTTATTTTTTTTTGTCTGTCAAAAGAGGAAGAATAAAAAATCCTTTGATGGCCTCCTACTTTACCTAATGTTGATATTATTTTCTAATAAGTTTACATTGTATGGATTCACTGTTCAAAAGTATATAACTATTGATTGATATGTTTGATAAGTTATTCATAATTTATTCATAATTCAAATAATTACTTGTGTATATCACAATACACGTAGGATACATTACTGTTATATGTTTTGTTGTTAACATTGAAATAAATGTCATTAACATTGAAGTAAAAACAACACACAGAACATGGAACTGGGTTTTGTGAATGAACTAAAGAAGACGATTATTATCAAGGATGTAAGCAATTATAGACAATTTACCCAAAGCGTAATGTTTAACGGCTTTAACGTATTTTATTGCAAAAGATAAATGTGAAAGAGCTAGGTTGAATATTTATATGCCTAATGGAAACATCAACGACCCACTCAATACCATCAACTCCTACCAATTACGACACTAATAGCAGCCTGCAATTACGTCGCTCATTTCACTGCGCATGCGTCCTGCTTCGCGGCTCGAGTCGCCTCAATAAAACACGTTTTATTGCAACGTTTCTTGGTCTTACCAGCGCATTAGCTAAAAAAAAACACCAGACTTCGAAAGTAACGATTTGCCACAATATTGTTTTAGGAAATGGGCTAACTGCCTCTCCTAGAATTACTACCGGCCATTATGGCAACAAGAAAATGGGGGTGTTTACGCTTGGATCAACCGCGGCTGATTTGCAAAATAGAAAGTTTTCGTACGGACACTAATGTGGAACACGTCGGGGGAAAATGTTGGTTGGGCATATTGCACACAGACCAAACCAGCCAAGCACAAAATTGTAAACGCCATTTTCGTAACAAAATTGTCGAGTGAGGTAGAAATTGTCTGTTCCCCGGGAAGTTAATTCAATTACCTTTGTTTACCGCGTTCATGTGGTCCGTCTCGGCAGAATGAAGTCGAAGCTTGGTGGGTATTTGCCATGGCCATGGGCCGTTGTTATCAATAGTAGCGGTTTGGGAACATACTACAATAACATTCATCTTCTAAGTAAATACGTTCTGCAAAAGAAGAAAAACACAGTTAATTTCCACCTCGGGCAACCTTGGAGCGGGTAAAACAAAATCAAGTTTGCCTCAGAACTAATTTCATTTGAAAACATTTCACAATAGCTTTTATTTTGAGGTGATTCGATGACGTAGATAGTTGGGCATTGTAGACAGTCACCTGATTGGTCATTTCACTTAGGTCGACGACGTTAAGTTACTGGTGAACAGTCTATACTTTGGACGGCAGGCAACAATAAATAACATGTAAAATAAAATAATAACATTAAATAAAATTAAATAACAGTAACTTATTTGGAGGAAACTACATCTATTACACCAGGGGCATAATAATGTCTTCGTGCGAAATAGGAGCTTGGGCCATGCCAGTATACATATTTGTCATCCGAATACATACAGTCCACGCTGGAATTAATATGAACAATCTCAGTGCATTTTCACAATTTTCTCGTTAACCACACAATTAAATAAGCTGCAACTTTCACACGTTGGTTTGTATGTAGCCTACACAACGTTTACATTGATTCTTATAAAGTATAGATGTAATTACAGACATTCTCAGGGGTATGACTTGACATAAGTAAAAAAAAAATAAAAAATCCTGAAAAATGGGTAGCGGGCCTGAACTCCATTTAGTCTACCGGACAAACCCCCCTGAACCTCCTGGATGTTTAATTTTGGAGGATTTACAGACTCTCCACATCGCCACAAACAAGAAACTAGCGGTTTATACACAGTACTGGCTACGTTTCGAGCAGTATGCTGTGATCGTCTTCAGGAGAATCGTTAGTCTCCTGAAGACGATCTGAGCATACTGATCGAAACGTCGAGTTGTAACCAACCGGTTCTTTTCAGAACAATTTACTATTCAAAAGGGAATTTCTACATGGTGTCACCGCAAACAGTCGTTACTTATCCTTTTCACCATGCAAAGATACAAGTCTTACTTACAGATTTAAACCAGAAATTACATGGATAATATGGATTAAAACGTGCATGTCCTCCAAGCTTTTGTTTTAGTTTGTAAATACATTTTTGTGGACAATTAAAATGGATTAAATATATCTGTTTATACAAATTGAGATTAAATTGTGTCCGACATGTTTCTTATTTATTAAAATTCTTGTTTAAGTAGAATATTTAATTTTAAAAAAGGGAATTTGGGAACTTAATACCTTGAACTAGAATTCTATTTAGGGTAGTTTAATGTAATTTGCAACTGTATTTTGCGACCTAATATACTTTTGGTAAAATAACGATAATATGCAAATGCATCCATACTTTGTAAGAATTATGAAATTTGTAAACCAACCTGGGAAAGTTTCAGGTTATTTCGTTATGTCGTTAAAGAGAAAAAATAGTGAACATGCAATCAGATTGTTGTATTTTATCAAACGGGAAATGGATCTCATGAAGTAACACGGTCACTTTGGAAATTATTTTATTTAAGTGACAGAAATATTGTTCTCATGAAATTAACACCAAGTAATGTAATGTAATTTAAACCAAGTTATGTAAAACTGCGATTATTTTATTTGTTGAGATTATCAATGGAGACATGTATTGTGGTTTAAAGCCTCAAATTAACTACTTATTCAAAAGCTTATACTTGATGTTAAGTCGGTACAAGTATCCGTTATTCTCAGACATTATACCGTCTTAAGTGTGCTTTTATCTTTCAACAGAAGAAAACATAAAAAATCCAGTAACACTTTATTGTTGTTTTCTAAAAAAAAAAATAATAATAATAATAATAAATAAATACAAATGTGAGCGGTTATTTGCTATGGTGATGAAACTTTTAGTTTTTATGATGTACTGGTAAGTCTGGAAATATTGAATGGTCGATATGACCGGACGTTTCCACATACCAATGTTAGAGTCTCCAGTGTAAAACAGTGTAAACAAGGAGATAATTCGGACAGTGACTTCCCAACAAGTACAACTGTAATTTGCGACCCGATGTTGAGTTTCCTTTTATTCATGCTCCAGACAAGTTGACTTTCTTTGGTTCTCATCTTTCGAGGAACATCTCGGCAGGTCCCATTATAATTGGAATTAATAATCACTTTTCCGGCGAAGGCAAGCTGCATTCGCCATTAAACGCGACGCTTCTGACGAGCAGACAATTACGATGAGTACTTTCCCGCCTTGAGCGCTGATTGGCTAATCTGTTTTGCGTTCAAGTTGGCTGAAAACACCAGCTGGCAATCAGATGAGTACGAATTATTTTTCTTGTTCGGACTTTTTTCTTTCACCAGTTTGATAGATCTGCCCTTTGAGACAATAATCTGGGAGAGGAATCGGTGGAGGATGTTTATACTTGAAATAATTTGTATTTACACCTGTGCGTGCGATGTTTACCATGTTTCTGTTGTGTGGGAATTTGGTCCAACTGGTAAACTACTCATCCACAAATTAATCGAAGTGAAAAACATGTGCTGGAGTAGCTTGGCTGGTTATGACTTCTTCAGGAATTGTTCCTGCAATGTTTATTGACAACTGTTTTGACTATGTCCGAGGGAGTGTTATGTGGTATCCAAAAAAAAGAACAAAAACAAAAAACATTTGTGGGTAAATGGTGTGTACACCAGTGAGATCATTATTATCATTCACACTTTTTTAAGATGGTTATGGTTCCAAACATCCGGATAAGATTTTCCCGTCAGACATGTTGTCATTTTCAAGAAAACATGTAGGCCTATTACAATTCAAATCCGAAATGGATTATTGGCAATGATCTATTTCCACCATGGAATGTACGCAAATACTAATGAATGCACTTTGAATGACACAACCGTTGACAGGCCCATATTTAAGCCGACATTTTCACAAGTTCAGTTTCTGTACATATCCCGTGGTTCTTATCAAGGATGGTTATATTTGCAAAAGAAAATTACACAAAAAATAATAATAATTTGAGGGCGCGACCGGTGTGGCCTTTAGTTGCAAAGTCAATGTAACCGTTCATTTGTTTTCGCATAAGAGTATCTTTCAATGGGTTTGAATTTCTTAAAGGGAAGTTGATGTAAAAAATATCAGACACATCGTTCTTTTCATCTGTTCAGTTTTCAAGAAATATAATCATAAAACAAACCTGTATCACAACAGGTTCTTACATGTTTTAGAAAACGATGATAAATTGTTACATGTTTTGGTACGGTACCGGTATGTTTTGATGCTTGTACAACAATATACCAGACGGAAACTTTTTGTAATAATAATAATAATAATAATAATAATAATGTAGACTTATATAGCGCACGTATCCACCAAACTGGTGCTCAAGGCGCATGACATTATTACCCCTGCTCATCAGACTCATAAATCATTCCTGAAACCATCTCAGCTCCCTGGGGAGTATACAGCTCAACTGCTGCCATTTCAGCGAGCGCATATAGGGCTAATCAAACACAACAACCAACTCTGCCCTCACAGGTACCCATTTACCCCTGGGTGGAGAGAAGCAATTATGGTAAAGTGTCTTGCTCAAGGACACAAGCACCCCGGTCGCGGTTAGGATTCGAACCCACATTCTGACGACTCAGCCATCAGAACACAAATCCGTTGCACTAAACCGCTCGACCATACCACTCCTTAAATAATGCACCAGGATGACTGATACGTGTACTAAGTAAAAAGGCATATTTAGATAATAAAATGTTAATTTGATAGTCTTGTAACAGCCAATGTTATACATTCCTTTAATGGTTTAATAAATGTTTTATTTGTTATTTGTCGAACGCACGACATGTGTTTATTAATTAATTCTCCTTCAATAGGAGTGAGGTAGGCTGCAACATTGTTTTTCTTGAAAACATAAAGGATCATAATTATGTTTTATCATATTTCATGATTTGTATTGTTATTATTATATAGTTAACAATAGATCTACTTTGTTTAAAGTAACAATATATCTAATTTGTTTAAAGTTAATGGGTTAAGTTTATCAAAAATCTCTTGAATCTCGAAAACCGAAAACCCCTTGAAAAGTAAATATACCGTACGTTTTAATAATATCAATATTCCACTTTAGAATGATTACAAAGCTCCAGTATGTCAATCGACAACTCTAGAAGCAATTTTAATTATTTTGTTAAGCTGAAAACTCCAACAGGCTGGTTGTTTGATATTATGATATTACTCAAACAAATACAAAATAAGCATACTCGTAGAAGCAGTTTTGCCAACAATACCAATGCTGTGTCCTACTAGAAGTTCATTACCGACAATCGTTAGATTTATGATCATACATATCAAGTTATGTCATGGTCTGTTGGTTAATTCATAGAGTAAGGTCCTTGCTCTATGATTGATTACGGCATCCACAGCCTATTTTTTGTTTTCTTTGTGTAAGACGCCCTCCACAATGACCCCCTTCCCCTGCCCCAGTCAAATCAATTCACAATAGGTACATTGGCTATACTGAATTCAAGAGTAGGGTGCCTACATGTCCACCAGCTGAGGTAGTTATATACACAGTAATGTGCCTGTTAATAAAGAGAAAGCTTGACTTTACAGAAAGGAACACAGCTTTTGTTTGAATCAAAAGAAGGGCTATATTAAACTGCCAAACCTATTAAAGTTTCAGCTCAATGCTAATTATAAGGTCATGAGAAAAGTGCGAAAAAACATTCACAATTTTTACAGAAAACATTCGGAGCAAAACGTTGCCATAGTCCTATGACTACTTTTTGCAAATGTGCATATCTTTTCGCGTGAGAGCATGAAAAAAAAATGAGAGGACAGACAGAATGTAACAACAATTACAAACAAAATAAGCTCTCGAATTATAATTCCGTAAATGTGTAAATCAGGAAGATCGCCAATGTTGTATCTTCACTTTAAACCCTTTTGAAAATGAATCCACATGACCGAGTACTATTTTATAATCAATACAATTGGATGGGGGCAACTGAAGTGCCGATATCCAAGGTGTACTGCGAGATTGTACTTAGCCTAATTATAACAGTTGTTTAATAATTTTATCAAACACCTGAGCAGTGCGGGCGCTCACCACCGGCTCGGTCACAATCTCTTTATTGCTACGATCGTAAAACGTATGCACAAACACGAAGCTAATAATTACACATGGGTTTTATTGCAAGCCCGACGAAATCTTAACACTGTTGTCGGCAGCTTTGATCTTAGCCGCTTTATACTGGGACTTCAACACTGTAACTTTCTGCCTATATTTTGGGCTATTATTAAAATCCATATTTGTTCAAGAGATGAATCTCATAAATTGGCGGTCGATCGAGGTATTTTACCGACACACTGGGGTCTTTTAAGTTATCCAATTCGCCGCTTGGGGCTAATTTTGTATTTGATGATTTTATGAAACATTTTGATTCGTGACAAAGGGTTGGGTATGTTACAATGTAACAAAATTGTTTTGGTGTTTCCTGAAAAATACAATTACCCACAATATTTGTTATTGATCCTTTTTCAGCGTAAGTGTAAAGCGCTTATATTATCAGAGAAAGGCCCAACAAAACCCCAATATTTAGGTAAACTAGGAATTTAGGTTAACTTCTGAATTTAGGTTACCCCCCCCCCCCTCTCAACTTGTAATTAGGGTACGACTAGAATTTGTGAACTAATACGCGAGCGCCAGGGATGGACAAAAAAGCTGCACATCACGAACAAAACGTGATTGCGTTACTCGGCAAATAGATTTGGACTCATATCATATCCCTTCCCTCCCCTCTGGGGCCCATGCCCTTCCCCCATGCTCCACATTGGCGATTAAAGGGGGGGGGGTCAAAGGAAGACATTACTGCTCACGTAACATTTTCAAACGTTTTTAGAGTACCCCCCTTTGTTTTGGCAGTGTGCTCTCCTTTTTGCCGAGTGTCCCCACTCCTTTTCGAGATTTGCCTCAAGACCCACATCTTAACCCAATGCAATAACCGGAGTGTTAAAACAATACCAGCGATGTCAACTTGATTCTTCTGTGGTGATCACTGAGCGAGATGCCTATAGTACGTGTACGCCATTAGTGCAGTAATGCAGCTTGCTTTCATTGTCCCAGAAAGATGTCCCAGTGTGGTATCTATGGATCTACAGTGCTGTATCCATCGTTTCTGAACCCGAGAACATTATTATAAAGTTCAAGAAAAGGTCCTTGCAACCTAACCGCGGAGTGAAATCGGAAATTAGAATCCCACTGAATTTGTGTTCTTTGTTGTCCACCTCCACTGGTCTTATGTCCCTCGCGTCCAGAGAGAGAGAGAGAGAGAGAGAGAGAGAGAGAGAGAGAGAGAGAGAGAGAGAGAGAGAGAGAGAGAGAGAGAGAGAGAGAGAGAGAGAGAGAGAGAGAGAGAGAGAGAGAGACTTAGACTTTTCAAAGAAAACTTTATTTACAAAGCAGAACAATACAAAAAGTACAAATTACAGAATAGAAAACAATGTTTTTACCAAAATTAGTGGTTTACCAATATTACTGTAAAAGTAACTAAATTCAGTTAACTTTGTTAACGAAGGTAATAACAAAAATACATTTCATAATGAAAGACAAAAACATTTATAGATCAAAAACAATCGAAATAAACAAAAGGTTGAGTGGAAGAAAGGAAGAAAAAGGAAAGGGCTCCTCTAAAAGGGAGACTGCAAGCACCATGGTGTAAGCAGACTCCCCTGAAGATCCCCGGGGTGGGGAGCCACTGGCATTAATGGTGTGGGTCTTAAACCCACTCCAGCGGCTCCCAAAGAGAAGAAAAAGAAAGGAGCAGAGAGAGGACCCCACTCGTGAACAGTAGAGAGAGAGAGAGAGAGAGAGAGAGAGAGAGAGAGAGAGAGAGAGAGAGAGAGAGAGAGAGAGAGAGAGAGAGAGAGAGAAACGATTAGCAAAGGAGCGTGAGGGATTTAATAACGAGTCTTCTTTTTCAAGGGGACCTTCCGGACTCTACGGGTCAATCGCGTAGAGATTCCTCGGTATTCATCGGGGCCCCCTCCATCGAAACTCGAGGAGTCTTCTTCCCTGTTATTGCTTCATCGGCCGATGCTCTCTTGGTGATTGTGAGGCCGGAGTCTGCAATAATGTGTCCAGCTTTGTTGAGAGGTGAATGTCGAGGATTGGTCGCTAGGGAGTTGGAGACCGTCTGATGTTTCACCCTTGGACCTCGTTTGACGACTTCTGTGAAGTAAATCAGAACGTATTGCTTCTTGTTGTAGTTGAAATAAGTTCAGATATGCAAATTTTTAACATGCATTAAGTTTGTTTCGGTGTTTCAGCCCAAAATACACTTTTGGTAAACGGCATGCAGGTACGTTACAAGTGTAGTGAAAAGTGAAGGGGCTAGGGATGGATCCTTAAAACAAATTGGCAGGGGCATCCACATTCCCCGAAATTTACCATTTTCGAAAACTGGGGAGGGGGGGGGCGGGTAGGGGAAGTCATCTTTAAAAAATAATTACAAAACCTTTAAAGAAAAGTTGGGCCTGTAAACGGTCAGTTTGTGTGCATTCGTGCTTAGAATAAAAATACAGGCCTATGTGCATATTATTCAATACACACAGAATATGTAACTTTAAAAGCAAGGGACGCTCGATGTAATAATAACCTGAACATTACCGAATTATTATATGAAAGCTATCTTGATGTGAAGTTCGCAAAGGTACCAATCATCCAGAAATATTATTTTGTCAAATAGTGTTTTGCTCAGGGTAATTTCCGTAAAGACTATGAATTGTTTCTCACGCTTTTCTGGTGACTTAACATTCATCTGCAACTTTCACAGATTGGTTCTGTAATATTTAACTTGATTCAAAGAAAGCATTGCATATATACTGAATGAATTGTTGCCAACGTTACCAGTGTTTAACAATAACCTTTAAAGGGACAATATCGTAACGATCAACAGGGCATTGAATCGGAGTGCTAGTTATAGATTAAACTTCATGACTGAAAATAATACCACACATGATATAAGGTCAAATTACTGTTGTTGCTGCATAAAGGGGCCAGTAATTTTCAGTCATTGTGTTCATCTTAAACTAGGGCATTGATTCCATGCCCTATTGAAAGTCTACTCTGATCGTGACAATACTGTCACTTTAATAATAACGAGGAGGTCACATTGTGGAATAATTACGTACGTTTTCTGTTATAAATATCCAATGATAATGTGTAGAAAGTACATAAAAGTACAATATTTCGAACTGTCTGGCTCTCATTAGAATGTATGTTCCCTGTTCCCCATTCACCGTTCTAGGAATAAAACGTGAGGCCAGTGGCATAAATTTGTTGTCAAATCCAGTGAATTGTGATCCCGTCCCAACCACTACTACCATCTCCACCCCGAAATGTTAAATAAAATGTGAAGCATCAGTGTTCGAAATAATGAATGAATCAATTTTGAGCACAAGGGTGGGTGAAAAATGGGGTTTGGACGGGGTGACGTCATTGAAATCACACCTCACCCTTGATAACAAATTAACGCAAACGATGATTTTAAATTGTTGTTCTGCTTTGATTTAATATTCCAATCCCACACCTAACATGATGACAGACTTGTTTAAAACATTACCACGTCAAAACAGATGTCACGTGTACATCTCATAATCTAATATTAGGCCATGTTCACATGCAAACAAAAATAAACCGGCTGTGTCAATCGATGATTGACATCTATAATAAACCGCCATTTATGAACTGATGTCAACAGAGGGCGTTTGCCATCTTCCGTAGTCTACCACGAGATCGTAATAATAACAGACACGTACTAACATCAATCATTGAATACACACGCTCGCCATATTAAAGGAATTGCAATTGAAGTAGAAGCTAATGTGGTTGTGTCATTATAAAGGTACGTTTTTTTTTAAAATTAATGTGTGTAAACGAATCCATATTGTATAAAAATGTAGACATATGAACAGAAACCAACATGTCAAAGTTTCAGCTTATTTGATTTTTATTAATGAACATACACTTTGATTTGTTTGCATTACTTTTATTTTTTTTAAGGTAGAAAATGGATCGCGGCCGTTATCAATTTCAGCTGTGTAATGTATTTATCGTTATCTCGTCAATGACAGCGTGTCAGATGGAGTGAGTTTTGAGATTATAAGTCAGCGATGCTGTTATCAGGTAACTCCAACGGCGTACATTCCCCCTTATAAGACTGACTTGTTGAAAGAGCCAATAATTATTGTTGGTAGATTCGTAATAGGCCTGGTTCAACCATGTTGCTATGGTGATTGGTCTATCTGAACAAAAACGTCATCAAAACGGCGGGAAAGGGTGTGGAAAGTTTGAGGAGAAATAAATATGATTGTATAAAATTATGTTGTTTGTCATCGATAGAGTTATTTTGCTTTCATCATTAATTTTATACCAAGTATAATTTTGATAAGAGAGGGAATAGTTACCGGTATGTTATTTTGAGAATGCATAAGGTATGAATGATGTTCAACCATCCATCCGAAGAAACATTAAAAAAGTCGTTTAAAATTACTTGTTGAATGTTAACATACAGTACAATTGTTTGTTCAGCTTATTACGTCTTGTCGTTAGCGAGAACAGTGACTATGCACTCAAATTGTTTGTACTCATTCTAATGTGGATTTAGGAAAGAGTACACTTTCCTTACCTTTAAAAAGGCACATCTGATGAAACACACATCGGAACAATCGCACGGCCATTTCATACCGATCTCACTATTAATAATTTATATATAACCCTGAACATATCAATTATAGAGTGATAAACATAACGCCGGGATATCTGTCAACATTAAGTGTGTCGGCCCCTCGCTGGTTCATCGCACATTTTCAACAAGCGATTCTTTACAGGCAACAAAAAGCATGAAAACTAAAATGCACAAACGAAAACGATAGAATTCTTTTATATAAAAAGAAGAGAAAGAAAAAAGAAAAAGAAAGTCACAACAAAAAATGTCGTAGCTAGGGTCACGGACAAGCTCGGCTGACAGGGCCCCGGGGCCAAATGAGGAGAGTTGAAAAAGGACATTTAGGTCAAGCGTTCGGTGCCGAAACCACCTGTATTGTTGAAACTAGGACACGTAGAAGAGAAATAATGGAAGGTTACAAGCAGAGGAACAATTCGGGCATGATGTAAAACCAGGTGTGTGTTTTGCCCCTGGGGTCGGGGGGAGCTTGGGTACCGACCATACAGGGTTTAATTTAATAGACTGACGGGTGGGTATATTGTGTTGAGAATGTTAGAAAATGAACCAGACTTATGTATTCCAAAACAGCTGTACTGGCCAAGCATTTTGGGCAGCGTGTTATGTGTTATATATACATGTATATATCAGTCAGTTGTTCCATCGAGCAAGCATTGGATTCTGTTTTCCCGAATGAGTCCCCGCAACCTTCTTGGCTGATTCGTGTCGTTGTTGTGGTCTGACTTTGAGAAGAACATGATTCATAAACGATGATATTTTATGTTTTTATGTAATTTTTTTCATTGTAATCACGGAGAGAGCCGCAAGATCACCAGTGCGGTTAATTAGCTGTTAATGTGATGGTTCATGACTTGTCATCCTACCATTGCAACTGCTTGGCCTTTCACCAAACCGTATAATTTTGAGAGCACTATACACGTTTCAGGACCTATACTGATTCTTTCCCAGAAGCTAATACTGTGAGATACCATTTACTTCTCTGGTATACCATTACTTCTCTGGGGTGTCGTGGCCGAGCGGTCTAGCTTACCGGATTCAAGTTCTGGTGTTAGCAACATAATGTGGGTTCGAATCACGGCCGTGACACTTGTGTCCTTGAGCAAGACACTTAATCATAATTGCTTCTCTCCACTTAGGGGTTAAATGGGTACCTGTGAAGGCAGAGTTGGTTTGCTCTATATGCGCTAGAAATGGCAGCAATTGAGCTGTATACTCCCCAGGGAGCTGAGATGGTTTCAGGAATGATTTATGAGCCTTATGAGCAGGGATAATAATATAATGCGCCTTGAGCACCACTTAGTTGGTGGATACGTGCGCTATATAAACCCAAACATTATTATTATTATTATTATTATTATTATTATTATTATTATACTGCCTCACTTTGGAACCCCTTTACCTGCTTTCCCACAATCTAGAGTCTTCCTCAGTTCATCAGAAATGTATAGATGTCCTATCTTTCTTCTCTGTGACTCCTACCTTTTATAGCTCCTGGTACCCCCTCCTCCCTTGAGTGACTATTTGGCATTGTGATGTGACGGGCACCCTTCAAAAACGTGTTTTGAAAAATGGGCCTAAGCAAACTATTTGCAGTGTTATTTCTGAAATTTAAAAACGTCCCAAGCAAAGTTCTTTCTTCTTAAAGTCACCATTCACTCTCTCTCTCTCTCTCTCTCTCTCTCTCTCTCTCTCTCTCTCTCTCTCTCTCTCTCTCTCTCTCTCTCTCTCTCTCTCTCTCTCTCTCTCTCTCTCTCTCTCTCTAAACAAAAAAACAAAAAACCCATAATAAGCACATATATATAAAGCTTACTTGGTGTGAAGTTGATGATGGTATCTAACCATAAGCATCTCTTGAAATATTTTTGTTTCGCGTGCTAAGTACTTTCTTCTTAAAGCCACCATTTACTATTGGGTTATCTCGAAAAACGTTGGAATGAATACTATCTAATCTGAATGCGTTTACACCTACCCTATAGCCTATAGTTACCCTGATTTGTATAGGCTAAGTAAGGATGCATTAACAGAAATGTTGCCATAGGAGAACACTGGCTTCAAGCCAACAAAACCACTCCATGGGACCAATAATTTGATCAATGGATTGCTCCAAATTTATTGCAGTAAAAGTGTTTAAATAGTGAGACATGGTTCCCGCCTAAAATGCATTCTCGGCCCAGAAACGTCTGCTCGGACTAGCAAGATACTCGCCTGATGTACACCAACGCATAATTCCGAATGGTAGCCCCTACAATATCTTCGTGTTATTGATGTGCACTGTAAATGGACGAGACATGTTCGTGATCAAGTTGCCTTGCTAATTTATTATCTTGAAAGGAAGGACGGGGGTCTCATGAATACCAAACTCTCCCCTGGCAAAAAGTGTCACCATTATAAGTATTTGCTTCAATCGACGAGTATGCCTGTAAAGGTAGCCTTTTAACGATTGTTTTTCTTTTTAGTTTTTGGTCAATATCTAAGGCATTACCAGAATATCGCTTTCAGCCAATCACGGCCGCTTATAGTCACAAAGTTGCGTCTTTTAAACGACATGTATGATTGGTTGGAATAGTACAGTCTACTCTCCCAGAGCCATTCATTGTTTTGGAAACCTATGTCCTATGAATACTGATCTGGAAGACAAAGGAACATCGTCTTATTAAAAGGTTATTGCAAAATGCACTTATTATCAATGTCACTTGCATTTCAAACACGGTGAACTACTCTTACATGCAGAATCATGTGTTTGTCTCATGAGATTTTGTCTATAGCGACGAGGCAGCGATTGAATGTTGTCTGAACGCTGGTGCCCGCTCTACAAACGAACTCGCTATCCTTTACCATTGAACCAACGTTGCCCACCCCTGGTAAATCTGACAGAAGGCTGTTGCACCATTTTAGTGAAGATTTAGAGACCCTTCCGAACTTCACTTGGTCGATGATGAATGAAACTGTCAACTCAATAATTAGTTTAAGGTTCAAGTACAAGCAACATCTGTGAGTGAAAACGAACTGTTGCAAACCTGTTTTTTGAAATAGTTAATACTCGAATTCCCTTGAAGCTAAATTAGACTAGGGTCTTCGGCAGAGTTTGTCCCAAAACTATTTCAACTCGCGGATCTGTGAAGGATCTTAGTGGTTAGACTGCAGGACTTGCAGTCACAAGGTTATGGGTTCGAATCCTCAGATGACCGCTAAACGGTCACGATTTCACAAAGGCTTGTATAGGCCCTATTGTCATCTACCCTAATACCGTACTGAAGTTACATTATGTGCAGTTCATTATCATAAAATGTTCAACCAATTTTTGTCGACATAGATTTGATATGTATTGTCAGCCCGATGTTCCCTCATTGGAACTTTACTGAGTTTCCTTGAAGGGAATATCTAAACATATACAAAAGGTAAGCCGAGTTACTATAATTCATCGTCAAACACTTGGCTTTAAATCATTTCAGATAGAAAAATATCAGAACACGCCAAAAAACCGCCAGTGACGAATCCGGGACACATGGCCCCACGCTCCACGCACCACCACGGGGGCGGGGTTTACAATTTATTTTGTGTAAACATACAGACACGGAATGAAAGAAAATAATAATAAGAAATCCGCACAATAATGCTGTGTGTAGCAGACTAGGTTGGACCGCCCCCCAATCTTGAAATTCTGGGTCCGCCATTGACCTCTCATATGGAACTGGGTAGGTCTTCGTGGATTGGCTATAGGTAGATACACGTAGTTCAGGCTCAGCCAATCATTCAAGGCCGTAGCGAGGGGGGGGGGGGGGGGGTTAGAGCCTCAGTCGGCAAATAAAGCGTCAAAGGTACTAGAACAAGGGTTGGTCC
The DNA here is from genome assembly GCA_029582265.1 of Zoroaster sp. YZ-2022. NCBI lineage: Eukaryota > Metazoa > Echinodermata > Asteroidea > Forcipulatida > Zoroasteridae > Zoroaster > Zoroaster sp. YZ-2022. Next base: position 16,930,112 of record CM055825.1, on the reverse strand, counting down.
AGAATAAATTTTCAGTCGGCAAACCTAGAGCTATGGGTTTGCCGATTGTAAATGTATCGTGTTTCTAAGCACTGAATATTTGCCGAGTTTATAAGCTGTGGTTTCGGGAGGCGGTTGTCCCACCCCCTTCCCGTTGAGCGACTTTACAGAGTGTCAATTTTTTCGGGGGGGGGGGGGGACCAAGTAAATTTGGTTATTTTGCGCCCCCCAACTCTGATGTCAGTCGGCAAATTGGCTCCACATCCCCCTCCAAAGAAAATCCCTTCGCTACGCCCCTGCAATTTGTTCGTTCGAAGTCTTCAGGAAACAATTGAATGAAATGCAATGCTCGTGTCTGAATGGTTGTCTGTGTGTGACACAGATTTATCTCTCTCCGGTATGTCTACACTGGATCGGTTTTGTTTTTGATAGAGAGAAAATATTTAGGTTATTTGTTTTTAATTGTTTATGTGTGGGTGTTGAAAATGTCAAGATAAACAATGACGCCGACCGACATCCTCACTTTCCAATTAATTGCATTTGTGGGAAAAACACCTTTAACAAGATAAAAAATAACTGTCAATATTATAACCTGAGACAAAACTATTATCGATGAACGATCCTCCTTGGTTCGCTATCTGTACTTTTTGGAAGAATCCGGGGCAAGAACGCATATTTTACTAAGGTCGGTCACGTAGACCACTTTGCCATCAACCTCGTACACAGTGTGATATTTAAGAATGGGTGTAACATTGTCTTATACAGAGGTTGCCCTTAACTTTTTGTCACACTTGGTCCACAATTGTCAGTATTTTCGAGGTAGGACAAAGATAGTCAGAGACTTTTCATGAGAGAATATTTCGTTGAATTTCACGATGCTAGCAAATGACAAAATTATGGCCAGTGTAAATATAAAATAAAAAGAACTGAGATTCAATACAGTCTTTGTAATTTTGACTTGTCCGCCAGACTATTAGGAGAGGGGTTTTGACTATTTCGCCGCCGTTTTAACTGGTATTTAGGCAGCGGACCACTGGCACATTCGAACCCTGTGAAATAAATCACCGTAGGCGCGTTACTTTATTACCCCTTCCCCGTTGAACGACTTTACAGAATGTCCATTTTTTTTTTGGGGGGGGGGGAAGCCAAGTAAATTTGTCTGGTCATTTTGCGTCCCCAACTCTGATGTCAGTGGGCAAATTGGCTCCACACCCCCCTCCAAAGAAAATGCCTTCGCTACGCCCCTGCAGTCATTGACTGCATATGTAAAACCCGCAAATTGATTGGCCAATGATTATTGGCCAGCTCATTAGTATTCACCAAATAATATCAAAATAATGAGAAGTTACTTATGTACTTTTATGCTATTCAACTTAAATGCAGTGTTTACACATTTGGTATCATTTACATTTAGCCTACAAATGACTTATTCTAAAGTTTACGATATAGTACCAAATATTCCTTGAAGTCTTTCTATCTGAGGGATTATCGTTTTTAAGACTAGTCAAGTTCTAATGCCGATAAAAAAAAACTGTATCAAAATTCCATTCACGTTATGCATTTTTACTATATTTTCTTGTTAACGACACCACACAATTAGCTGAAACATTCACACAAGTCAATTGTTTTATATTATTTCTTTATTCTCATGAAGTAATAGATACAGCAGAATGGAATGTTACCAATGGTATATTTACCTATAAAATCTCACACACTTTTCTCATGAATAAAAGAGCTGTTGAGGTAGATTAGTACACGTACCTTTGCAGACCTTTATTATTGATGCCTTTAGTTTTCCTGCATGTTTCCTACCCACAAAATGCAACTGCGAATGAAACGGCCGTTTTGGGGGCATTATATTCCCACCTGTGTTGTTAGCGATCGGGGCGCTAGCGTGGGCTTTTGTTACTCGTGTCGTGGCCTAGATCTTTAAACCAATGTCTGTGAAAAGTTCAGGGTCAATTCTGCATGGCTGACGTCATAAGCAGCCTAAATTTGCCAATAAACAAGCCAGTGAAGCTTCTAAGCGCTGGTCTGTGCATTTTCTTCCTCCATGGTCTGTGTTAGCTCCCTGTAGTCAAGAGGGGGTACGTATAGCCGTCAAGAGGGGTACGTATAGCCGTCAAGAAGGGGTACGTATAGCCGTCAAGACGGGTTACGTATAGCCGTCAAGAGGGGGTACCCCGGTACGTCATAGAAACTAAATTAAAATACGCTCGGCGAACTAGTATCTCAAAGGTGCACATTCCCTATATGAATCATTGTTTCATCTGTAATTTAATTTGTTTAAATGTCCACATTTCTCTTTAAATTGTACAAGGAAAGTAATATAATTTCAAATAGGTTATTGCACCAAATGATAACTATTGAGTTGGTGGTATGGATGGGGGTGGGTTAATCATGGAAGGGTTTCTGGTTTAGCGCCTCGGAATAGGCAACTAGATTGATGTGCGCTTTATAAATTCAGATTGGATTGGATGGATAGGTCAGGGCCCTTCTCGTCACTCAAGAAATATCCACTACCGGATACATTTTTGTTCCATATGATGGCAATTGAAGATTGTACATAATTTCACTAATTAAAAGGATTGTTCTCACAGAGGAAAACTCAAATCTTTAAAAAAAAAATTGTATGAAAACTTTCACTACTATCTTACATATACGAAATTAAAAGGTGCCTACCGGATGGAGATTTCTTTTTTTGCAGTCCAAAATTGCCAATGTACGCTCACTCATCTATATTCTAAAATACGTATTTGGAAAGCATTTCCTGAATTTGTTTTTCCTCAGCCGGGAGTTACTTTTAGGCCTATACAGAAAGGCTTCTGAATAGACATTGTAGGCTAATCAAAATTACAAAATAATAGAAACAAAGAAATCTAAATATGAACTGCCGTGGATTCAAACTCGGTACCCTTCACATGAGAGACGGGCGTTTTAATAAGGTCTTTGAATAGTATACCGTGAACTAATTATTTAAGTACCTTTTAAAACAGATTTTATAAGATAATGGAAATATTTTACTGCAAAAAACAAACAAACAAACACCCCAACACACAAACAAACACACAACAATCACAATGTGGCTGCTCTTTCGCCCCCCTCGAGCCCCTCCAGCCCACTGGTAAAGGGCCTCGTAAACCAACATAATACAACAGTGAACAAAACTTGCCATCGTCGAACACCTGGGAGCCCCATGAACCTCCCCCTCCTCGCCCCATTCAAACCAGGTTGAATATGTCGCTGTGACCCAGGATTTCTAAAGGGGCGTGTTTATTTTGTTGTTGTTGTGGTTTTGTTCTGTCTTTGTCTTTGGCTGTACATTTTGTTGTTTGTTCGTTCAATTTCTCCAGGAAACACTTTAGTGAAATGCAAGCCTCGTGTCCAAACGTTTGTCTGTGTGGCACTTGTTTCAGATTTATCTCTCGTCGGTATGTCTAACCTGGATCGGTTTTGTTTTTGATAGAGAGAAAGTATTTAGGTTATTTGTTTTTAATTGTTTATGTGTGGGTGTTGAAAATTTCAAGATAAACAATGACGCCGACCGACATCCTCACTTTCAAATTAATTGCATGCCGTTTGTGGGAAAAACACCTTTAACGAGATAAAAAAAAAATAACGGTCAATATAGGTTATAACCTGAGACAAAACTATTATCGATGAACGATCCTCCTTGATTCGCTATCTGTACTTCTGGAAGAAACCGGGGCAAGAACGCGTATTTTACTAATGTCGGTCACGTAGACCACTTTGCCATCAACCTCGTACATAGTGTGATATTTAAGAATAGGTGTAACATTTCTAAAGGAGCGTGTTTGTGTTTGTTTGTTCTGTCTTTTGTTGTACAAACAGCAGTTTGTTCGTTCGAAGTCTTCAGGAAACAATTGTGGAGTGTCGTGGCCGAGCGGTCTAGCTTACCGGACTCAAGTTCTGGTGTTAGCAGCAGAATGTGGGTTCGAATCCCGGCCGTGACACTTGTGTCCTTGAGCAAGACACTTAACCATAATTGCTTCTCTCCACCCAGGGGTTAAATGGGTACCTGTGAGGGCATAGTTGGTTGATTAGCCCTATATGCGCTGTAATGGCAGTAATTGAGCTGTATACTCCCCAGGGAGCTGAGATGGTTTCAGGAATGATTTATGAGCCTTATGAGCTTTATGAGCAGGGGTAATAATATAATGCGCCTTGAGCACCACTCAGTTGGTGGATACGTGCGCTATATAAGTCCACACATTATTATTATTATTATTATTAATTGAATGAAATGCAATGCTCGTGTCTGAATGGTTGTCTGTGTGTGACACAGATTTATCTCTCCGGTATGTCTACACTGGATCGGTTTTGTTTTTGATAGAGAGAAAATATTTAGGTTATTTGTTTTTAATTGTTTAGGTGTGGGTGTTGAAAATGTCAAGATAAACAATGACGCCAACCGACATCCTCACTTTCCAATTAATTGCATTTGTGGGAAAAACACCTTTAACAAGATAAAAAATAACTGTCAATATTATAACCTGAGACAAAACTCAGTCATAGTGACGAATCGGCATTTTTTGTGAAATCCGGGTTTTTGCAGTTCTGGGGTTCTTTGAGGGTCTAATTTCATCTGTGAAGGTTTTAAACCATAATTCTGCCTGGTTTTAGAATTACAGAGATACCCTATGCGGCGAATAAGCAAAACAGTCAAATACGTTTTTTTTTATTGTACGCATACAATATTACAGTGCGCGGACGGCTGGTACCAGCTATAACCACGGACAGACTGAGCAGCGTAATCTGTAGAAAACATCAAGTTTTTAGCTTGTTTTGCAATGTAAGACAAAGAAAAACCATGGATCTAAGGTATTTACATCTTAAGGTATTTACATCGTTATAGGCAGTGTATTCGTTATGTACACATACAAACACATGTATAAACACATGGGTGGCGAATAAGCGCCGGCGGCACTTTTTTGTTTTTTACATAGTGACGAATAAGTATAGGCCTATACGCTTTGCGTGCGTCAGAGACTTTTCATGGGAGAATATTTCGTTGAATTTCACGATGCTAGCAAATGACAAAATTATGGCCAGTGTAAATATAAAATAAAAATAACTGGGATTCAATACAGTCTTTGTAATTTTGACTTGTCCGCCAGACTACTAGGAGAGAGTTTTTGACTAGTTCGCCGCCGTTTTAACTGGTATTTAGCCAGCGGACCACTGGCACATTCGAACCCTGTTGTTATATAGTGTGAAATACATTACCGTAGGCGCGTTACTTTATTACCCCTTGGTCAGTGGGCCACTATCATTCCTTGAACCGTATATATCAACCACTAACCTCTTCCCAGTAGGCCTTGGACGGAGAGCAGCAGTTTTGTGTCTTCTACAAAACAACCCCTGTACATTAATACACACTAACATTGGGTTGTGTGATCAGAATCCCAATTTGATGGCGCTGTTTTTTAAACACGAAATGTCGCGCTTACAATCACCATTGTCTGTATTAATACATGAAGGGTTTGCACAAAATCAAACAATGTACGGTAAAGCGGTCCCTTACACCGAAGCTCACGCATGCAGATGAGTGGCGGACCAGGGCGGATATAGGGGACAATGAGGCGATGTCCCCAAAACCCTTTTTTACCCAAAATGTCCCGCTTAACGTCATCGGTTTGTTTGGGAAATTAAAAGGTGAGGTGACCATTCACCTAGCCAGAATACAAACTTGGTCCTGAATGAAAACTCTGCATTAGATAGCGCCTAGAATGAACAAGTCCCCACCCCCGCGGTGAATAGCATTTGGTTGGTTCTCGATCCACCCTTGGTGGCGGACGGTGGATAAAGAACTCCCTCTCCGCAAGGTTCGAGCTGGATTTGTTTTCAACTTGTAATTAAGCCCATTAGGCTATTTGTTTTTACTGCAAAACATTATAAACTCACAGTTGTTTTTGCCCCAAAACTGATGTCTAAAAGCGTGGGGGAGGGGGAGGGGGGTGAGGCTGTGCGACCCAGGGTGCACCCCCATATTGGTCAAATCCTAGATCCGACACTACCTGTATATGCCCCCCCTTTTAAGTTGCGATCGACTCCCATGAGCACATTATTGTCTGCTCCAGTAAGAGTCGATCTTTCGCTGATGGTAAGCAAAGCCATGGAATTTCGTCCTATTACAGTAGTTTTATCATCAGTTAGACCAGTAATGCATTGCGCAAATCGGTTTGAACTCGCGCTGGCGCTGGCTGATTGTGCCAATCCCTGGATTCTCGAGTCAGTGAAACGCAGCAACGAGAAAAGCCAGGTTGTAATAGCAAGGGACACTGTAAAATAAAGGGAAGGGAAAAAAGTGCAAGAGTCGTGTTTGTGTTTGCAAAAGACAAGTGGAGCGGCTCAGAAGTAAAGCTTTTACCGCGGCTCGCCTCTCGAGAAAAGGAACCGCAAGTTTATGGCGATTTAGTAAGAGCCTCCGTTTTTAATGTTACGTGGCCACGCATCACTTTGCGATGTCGAACCCGAAATCCTGTCAAGAAACGCCCGTGCTCCCACTGAGTGCACTCCACCATCAAATCGCCAACTCGATCTCCTTGTAGCCGGTCCAGTTGACACTGAATTCATTTTCTAGTCTCTGTCTCTGTGGCCCATTTCCTTCTTCTTATTTGTGTTTTCCTTTATTTTCTATATCCTCGATGCCCTGCGGGCATTATGGTTTTAGTTCATGGCACGAGCCCTGGCTATATACTATGGTACAAAACCAAATCCAAGGTCGCTTGGAACTGTCGGATATGCTGTATTCGATTGCACAAACAAACAGCATGCATGGACGGGATAAAGATCACAGTACCTTTTAGAAGTGCAGGCAGGGGTGAATCTTGTGGGGGATTTGGTTTCTCTACTCCCTCGCTTTTCCCATTTAGGTCTTGGGCCGTGTTGCGCCGCTGCGCATTTATTAACCTGTGTACTTGAAGCTTAGTCTAAGGACAGGTGTGAAGGCTGACCTTTCACCGAAGGGGTAAATTACCATGTTAGTTGTGTAAAGAATCCGTGGTTTTAGGGTTAAAATATTTGTACATTTTCAGACGGTTATAAGTTGTTGGTTATCAGTTGTGTTCTGTATGTTGTGGGCCATTCTATCCGTACAGTCAGCGAGTTGTGGGAAAATGAGATGTTCACCTATCTCAGGACTCAGTGTTTGTCAGTCAGAATGTTTATCGTGCTCTCTGTCCGTGACTAAATGTATCTTATTATCGATTAAATTAAATATCCGCCACTTTGTAAAACCTACCGGATGAGAATTGTTCTGGAAAAAGAGTCCGCAGGTTCCATACCAGATCCGGATTTTTTTCCTTCCGGATCAGACTGAGTCGGAAACTTGTTCAGAGAGAATCCGACTTAACGTGCGGAAACTGGGTCAGGAAGGATTTAAGGTCAGAAATATCTGACCCGAATTCTGCGTCAGTCTGACCCTAAATATGGGTCTGGCAAGTGCTGACCCCCTTTCTCCAGATCAATTTTGACCCGCGGGAATTGTTATTGAGTGCAGACGGTCTGTCCGTCTGCCAATCTGTTGGTGTCAAGTCTTTGTATAGCTGTCCGTATTAATGTTTTGTCTGTGAAGCTGCTGTCAGCACGTCTGTATCAGTACTGTCATCTCTCTATATCTGTCACCTCTCTATCTGTCACCTCTCTATCTGTCACCTCTCTATCTGTCATCTGTCTATCTGTCATCTGTCTATCTGTCACCTCTCTATCTGTTGGCATAACAGCATACTCCTCACAAATACCACAGTGCGAAAGCTGATTTGTTAATATTTTGAACATTTTTGGATTCACTTGAACAACGCAACTACGTTATTGTTCGATTACAAATTACACAATAATAATACGGGAAAATGTGAACGGTGTGATTGCTAGTTAGACCGAGATGCAATGCGCGCGTATAGTTAGTAAAATCGTCTTTGACCACCCTTAAATGGACAATATAGTCACGATTAGAGCAGACTTTCAACAGGACATGGAATCAGTGTCCTAGTTGAAGATGACGCGGGGAACACACTGACTGAAAATTACTGGCTCATTTATGCAGCAGCAACGGTAGTATGACCTTATCGTCGTGTGCCCGGAAGAAGGACGTAACGAAAGTGTGACTGGCAAAAGCAATATTAAAAGTGTGAAAGTTTGGTCGTTTTTTGCCATTTATGAGTCACTGTAGGAAAGCTAAATTCTGCATAGGAATGGAAAAACATGTCTTGGGAGTAATTCTAGCAACAAATATATAACAGTTATGCCCTATTTTTTTCAAAGGAGCCATTTTATTGCTTACGATCTTCTGCTGGGAAAAAAAACTTGTACTTTGTGTGCCCGGAAGAAGGTCGTAGAGCCTTACGACCTTCTTCAGGCATACGACGTTATCATGTGGGTGTATTGTTATTTGTCACTGAGTTAATCTTAAACTAGCACTCTGATTCCATGCCCTGTTGATCGGGATAATATTGTGCCTTTAAGGCTTTGTCTCCACGTGCTGAGTAGGAGAATATACCAGGTTGACTGGTAGTTTTGTTTTCTTTCTGCAGTGGGCGTGAAGCGGGTTCTAAGGGGAAGCCTCCCATAATAATCATGAATGAGTCTCACACGTGCACATAGACCATGCTTTATACAATGGCAGTGTCCTTGTAAGTACCAGACACCGGCCCAGGCTGTGCAGTGTGTTTATATGCTGAGGTTACAAATGTACTTTAATTACCATTACAAAAGTATTGTAACAATTACACATTAGGCAGATTTAAGATCTGTGGCAAACATAAAAAAAATACATAAATAAATCTTTCTGTTGACATCTGGGGGTGTGGGGGTGTGACAATGGATGCGACCAACCCACTTTGTTATTAATATGTTTAGGTAAAACTTGTAGCTTTGCATGGTGAGGATGATAAGTAAGACTAACTGCGGTGACACCATGTGGAATCTCAATTGAGTAGTAATTAGTTCTGAAAAGAACTGGAGGTACAACTCGACGTTTCGATCAGTATGCTCTGATCGTCCTCAGGAGAACGATCAGAGCATACTGATCGAAACGTCGAGTTGTACCTCCAGTTCTTTTCAGAACTAATTACTACTCAATTGAGATTCCACATGGTGTCACCGCAATTAGTCTTACTTATTAATATGTTTGTTTAATTACTGTAATCATTTTTGTTGAATTGAAACAAACGATTTGCCCCACAGTAAAATATTTTAATATTTGCTTACCCTTAAAAGGTAGCTATGACCACAATCTAAATATTTTCAGAGCAAACATTTTCCGGGGGCTACCGGTACTTTAAAAATCACAACATGTTTGCCGCCCCTTCCTTGACAAATATCTGAACAAAAAGATTGTATTATGGCATCTTCCATAGACCACTGTACATCTTTTTTGCCTGTCATAGTTTGACCTTGGGGGGGGGGGGGTGTTTGTACACAAGTAATGTCACATCATCTATAGTTTGCAATGCATCATCCCAGCCACGGCGGTTCGTGTTAATTTTCCAGTGGCTCATGCGGGAGGCTAAACCAACAGCTACTTAGTATTTTTGCTATTAGACAAACTGATATGTAATAAGCAAAAACGAGAAATACCAATGAAATAAGTTGCTGAGAAAACGAACCGTTTTACCTACAACTGTGATCAATTATGCTTTATTGTAATTCCCGGTAGTGAATAGTGGTTTTAAGCAGATGAAAGAAAAACCTATTAAGCCTAGATAGATTGCAATGATAAACTATTGAATGAGAATATTATAGCTCACCGCCATGAACCAAATTAGATTTTCGCAGTTTCCCAACGGAGAATACCATCATCGCTTTAACAGAAATAATCCCCGGTCAACCCCATTTTCAGTCCACGCACCTGTACTGGTACCTTTGTGCAAATTGCTGGCCACGGCGTTGAAACCCCTCTAAAAGCAACCCTGGCTGTATGCATGCTCGCCCTGGCCATGCCAGGCCGTGCACTGGGGTTGAACTTCAGCTGTGACACCCACACACACAAAATAAATAAAAAATATAACAAAAAAATCAACGGTGATTCTCGGCACTATTTGGGTCTTTTCAGCTCAGCTCAGCAACAACACAAATGCGTGGACCAGTTGAATTGAGCTGCAGGTTTTTAAGTACGCTTTTTACACTCTGGGTCAGTGATGCGCGTCAATCTAGGCTAATACCACTCACCCGTATTCCCCTGTTGCATGTTGAATAGGAGGCTTTGCGTGAGACAGCCGTCGACATTTTAAAGTCGCGGATTGGTTTAAACCATCCCCACCAAACCTGTTTGTTAAAGGAGTGGACATTTTTAGGAAAATGTCTGTAAATGCATCCATACTTTGAAGGAGTCAGGTGAGATGCACAGAAACCAACCTGTGAAAGGTTCGGCTAAATGTTGATTTGTCATAAACCAATAATAATAATAATAATAATAATAATAATAATAATAATAATAATAATAATAATAATAATAATAATGATAATGATAATGATAATGATAATGATAATGATAATGATAATGATAATGATAATGATAATGATAATGATAATGATAATGATAATGATAATGATAATGATAATGATAATGATAATGATAATGATAATGATAATGATAATGATAATGATAATGATAATGATAATGATAATGATAATGATAATGATAATGATAATGATAATAATAATAATAATAATAATAATAATAATAATAATAATAATAATAATAATAATAATAATAATAATAATAATAATAATAATAATAATAAAAAGAGAATGCATTTAGATGTGTGTGTATTCATGCTAATGTGCGATTGGATCACGGCTGAGATTCATTCCAAAATGTGATATACATCTCACGTTTTTCTCAAAAGCACAACCTGTTAGACAGAATGACATCTCAGGATGTCTGGTGCCTTCACCAAGTAAGAAGTCCATAGAGAGCAATGTTGTAATCGTTGTATACACCACAGCTGTACACTCCTCTAAGTCACAGTTCTATATAACGAGGCAATTTACAAAATATGACTTCAGCCTGTAATTATATGACCAATAATTACATATAACCTATATTCTTCTTCAAATTCTTTATAGAGGCCAATTTTTGGATGTACAAGAAATGTTTTTAAGACACCAACACATTGTTAATTTTTGTTTTTGTTTTTTGTTCGTCCATTCTGTAACTGTAATTGTAAAGCTTTCTGTGGCTTCATGGGCGGATCCAGAATTTTTTTTAGGGGGGGGCTGAGAATCAAAAACAATTATTTTTCAGTACTACAAAAATTACAATGAAATAATCAAAGGGAGAGAAAAACAAAGCACACTGTGGGAATGGGAGTGCGTTCTCCCCTCCCCTCCCTCTCTCTCTCTCTCTCTCTCTGTCTCTTTCTCTTCCTTTTCTCTCCTTTGTTTTTACGATTGGGGGGGGGGGGGCTACAGCCCCCTTAGCCCCCCTGGATCCGCCAATGGGCTTCCCTACCTTTCCTAATGTTAACATTATTTTCTAATCAATTTATATTGTATGTATTCACTACATGCGCAAAAAAGTCTGTAATTGATAAAATTATTCATAAATAAAATATATTTTGTATATTTTATGATACATTGCTGTTATATATTGTTTGGTTGTTTGTTAACATTGAAATAAATGTCATGTCATATGAAAGTTTCAAGGTTATTGCGTTGTTTTGTTAACGACTAATTTGTGAACATGCATTAAAGTTTAGATTTGAATGTTTATTCTTCTTTTTTTTAAGTTTTTGATTCTTTCTGAAATGGCAACATGTCAGATGGAAAAATTTCTCATGAATGGTGATTATCATTACCGTCTTTAAAGAGACAATATCGATCACGATCAACAGGGCATGGAATCTGAGTGATAGTTTTAGATTAACTCAGTGACTGAAAATAATACCACAAGGTCATATTACCGTTGCTGCTGCATAAATAAGCCAGTAGTTTTCTCTGACCTGGCCCCATAGAGCAACAGATAATTGGCATAAGTGGACCGCCCACCAACATAGGGGCTGGTTAGCTCAGTTGGTAGAGCGCTCGTACGGTAATCGAGAGGTCGCGGGTTCGAGTCCGGCATCAGTCAATTTTTCTTTGCTCGCTACCCGTTTATATAATATTCAGGTCAGTTTCTCCCTATAAATCTACTTTGTGTACAACCACGTAAAAGGCTTGTGTCCCAAGTTGTGTGATTCCTGCTACTGCCGTTACCCAGGTTGTTTGCATCTGACCGGGGCTTGATCCCTGGCTTCTCGGCAGATATGGTTTGGCCTCTGACCTGGCCCCATAGAGCAATAGATAATTGGCATAAGTGGACCGCCCACCAACATAGGGGCTGGTTAGCTCAGCTGGTAGAGCGCTCGTACGGTAATCGAGAGGTCGCGGGTTCGAGTCCGGCATCAGCCAATTTTTCTTTGCTCGCGAACCGTTTATATAATATTCAGGTCAGTTTCTCCCTATAAATCTACTTTGTGTACAACCACGTAAAAGGCTTGTGTCCCAAGTTGTGTGATTCCTGCTACTGCCGTTACCCAGGTTGTTAGCATCTGACCGGGGCTTGATCCCTGGCTTCTCGGCAGATATGGTTTGGCCTCTGACCTGGCCCCATAGAGCAATAGATAATTGGCATAAGTGGACCGCCCACCAACATAGGGGCTGGTTAGCTCAGTTGGTAGAGCGCTCGTACGGTAATCGAGAGGTCGCGGGTTCGAGTCCGGCATCAGCCAATTTTTCTTTGCTCGCTACCCGTTTATATAATATTCAGGTCAGTTTCTCTCTCTCTCTCTCTCTCTCTCTCTCTCTCTCTCTCTCTCTCTCTCTCTCTCTCTCTCTCTCTCTCTCTCTCTCTCTCTCTCTCTCTCTCTCTCTCTCTCTGAACTGTCATGGATTCGAACTGTACAAAACCCGTCACATGACAGACGAGAGTGCTAACCAAGCCACTCTGATTATTCAGTGAATTCATTAGGTCTCTATACAAGAACATTTTGGATAATGACACTTCTGAACTGCATAACAAAAAATATCGCATCCCGGTGATCATGGAGAAAATTTGGGCTGGTTTTGGGACTTGTGGTAGTCATACATTTTTGGGAGTATTCAGGTGGTGGCCAAAAAAAAACCCAGACAAATTGGAACACCTGCATAAAATGTTGACAGTACTGCTTGAATGTCGCCACATTCAAACTGCTGCTGAGTTGTATGCATCATATCCACTGTAGGTCGCCAATACGCGAGGGCTACCTGTTGACTATTCACGTGTGGAAGCTTAAATCAACCTTTAAACCTTATTATTGCCTTGATATTTTGCTTTAGTGAATTGTTGAGTACACATGTTTTAGCAGTACGGTACTCAAAATGTTCGTATAATTTAACTTCTTCATTTTGCGATTTTTATTCTTTTATGAGTTTTAGGAATACAAATCGCAATATGAAGAAGTTAAACGAAAATAATAACGGACTTACCCGTACACGCTTTACGGATGCCTCGGTGTATACAACGATGCATCTACGTGCGGACCGAATCCCGCGATCGCCTGGGTACCATCAGCCGTAGTCACACCCACGAGGGCCAGGTGATGAAACACTCCGACTGCACCAAAAACTCCGGGAGGAAATTGAACGGGCGAAATCCAATTTTATTGACCCTAAAAACGGAGTAATCATGTATAATGGCTGGGAGCTATTATTAACGTTGATGTGGTGCTGGTGATGGGAACTCTGGAATGTGCAGGGGAAATTATGAAGTCGAGGGACTTTATTCTTTGTATTTTGAGATTTGTGTTAACGAAATAAGCTCTTTAATATTACTTGAAATGGTAAATGAACTTCATTTCTTTCAGTGCTCTAAAAAAAAACACCCAAACAACACCCTATGGCATAAAACGGAAGATCGAGCACAAACGTGTTTGTCTGAGGTTCAATCTTTTAGAAAAGAGGACTCTTTTCTAAATTTCTTGGGAAAGACAAAACGTAATAAGCTTAATTTTTTTAAATGTTATGTTGGTTTAATGAGAAATACACTCGTAAAAGCGGTTTTGGCAATAGTACCAATGCTGTACCTTCCCTAAGAATTAAGAAAAAACAAAGTGTAGGTGGCAACACAATGTTGGGGTGGTCATAAGAGCACAAGAGCAATACAAAAACTCCATATCCATGAGATTCATCAGAGTAAAAGACCCCCCCCAAAAAAAAAAAAATAAAAAAAAAAAAAATAGAGCCAAAGTGTTTGTTTTTAACAACTAAGTATTCGAGTAAACTTCCGGTTAAATGATATGTCATCGATGACGTCAGATCATATTTTTGTAAATATGTTTTATTGAAATGATCATTGATGACGTCATAATCTATGTATGTAGAAAAATCTATGAATTTTGCTTTAGAATATGTTGAATTTGGACTGTTGGTTATACCGGAAGTAAAGGTCAGATCAGCTAAATGTTAGTGAGAGAAACTTGAGATATGTAATTTTGTTAAAATATAGTTCATTGCATAGACAAAAGTTCAAATTTACAGAAAGACCCATAAACCCCCCCCCCCCCCCCCCGACAGCCTATGTAACCAGCATACTAATATAAACGTTGGGATGAACCATTATCAAGTTGTTTGCGGCAACAACTTTATGAAGATGAGAGCAATGACCTATTTTGAAGATAAAACTAAAACGAATGTAATTTAACCCATATCCGCCGATCTACGTGATAACCCGTAGATATGTAAAACGCTACAAACGCCGACCTACGTGATTTTCCGTACCGTGTTTTTGTCCAATTCCAATTTACTACGTTTTTCTTAAGTAACTCAGTTATGGAGAATAATGGAGGACCAATTCCATATTAAACTCTTGCTCTACCCTTCTAAAACAATGGACATGCATGTTGCATGTTGCTCTTTGAATATTCTTTTCTTATCATGAAACAGCCATCAATACCATTGTTATTGATGAATGAGTTCTTACAGAAAACTACATGTGTAACATGCCCTTGAAGCAATGCTTTGTACTGCAACTTTTTTTTCAGCTGAATTTTCATTCAAATCACTGTCAATTGTGCATGCATGATTGAATTTCAACCATTTCATTACGAGCTGTGTAGAACATGTCATTCTGTCATTTGTTTTTTGAATTTTTTAAATTCATGCAATACTTGTTGAGATATTCTTTAAAATATTAGGGGGAACTTAGAAGTTGTGATGGGTGTATGTTTATCATAGTCACCTGCTCGTATCAGGTCACGTGTCAGGGCCGAGTATCACTTCCCGAGTCGCATTGACAAAACCTGTCACTAATTGACTCGCAGCGTCAGAAATTGTTATTTATCGAGTCACAATGCCAGAGCTTGTCTCTGATCCAGTAACAATGTCCTTTGTCATTAGTCATTGTCATTGCTCGAATCACAGACCTTGTCACTGATCGAGTCACAATGTAAGAGATTGTCACTGATCGAGTAACAATGCCAGAGTTTGTCTCTGATCGAGTCACAAAGTCAGAGCTTGTCACTGATCGAGTCATAATGTCAGAGCTTGTCACTGATCGAGTCGCAATGTCAGAGCGCGTCTCTGATCGAGTCACAATCCCAAATCTTGTCACTGATCGAGTCACAATCCCAAATCTTGTCACTGATCGAGTCACAATATCAGAGCTTGTTTCTGATCCAGTAACAATGTCATTTGTCATTGGTCATTGTCATTGCTCGAGTCACAGACCTTGTCACTGATCGAGTCACAATGTAAGAGATTGTCACTGATCGAGTAACAATGTCAAAACTTGTCACTGATCGAGTCACAATGCCAGAGCTTGTCACTGATCGAGTCACAATACCAGAACTTGTCACTGATTGTGTCACAACACCAGAGCTTGTCAATGATCAAGTCACAATGTCAGATCGAGTCCCACTGTCAAAGCTTGTCACTGATTGAGGCATGATATCGGGGACACTCGTGTAACTAATTGGCAGAAGATTTGTCACTGGCCAATCCACAATGCCAGAGCCTGACTGTCACCAATTGGTTTCCCAACGTGACATATTGTCAATGGGATGATGTAGTATAAGGCTTTGATGATTATAATGTGATTTTACAAGACGTGTAATCTGGCTTTATAAAATAAACACATTGAAAAAGAACCAATCATGTATACGTGAAAAACATAAAATATAAGGTTTCAATGGAGGGGGGGGAACTCATTTGGATTTTTGAGATAATTGAACATTCAGAACAGGATGCGAAGGTGTGAACAAGTGTCCCATCTAACTATACGTTTGCTGAAGTGATGACGCACACACATATGTGCCTGGGCAAACAATGGCAAAACATATCATGACAGACGAATTATGGAGGTCCTT
The DNA here is from genome assembly GCA_029582265.1 of Zoroaster sp. YZ-2022. NCBI lineage: Eukaryota > Metazoa > Echinodermata > Asteroidea > Forcipulatida > Zoroasteridae > Zoroaster > Zoroaster sp. YZ-2022. Next base: position 16,913,790 of record CM055825.1, on the reverse strand, counting down.
TTGCGGGAAGGTCTGTCGACTTAGCTTGCCAATGGTAGAATAAAGTAGGCATCACTGGTATTAAAAGTAAAGTTGGTAAATTAATACAAATTCAAATTATAATGCATGAGTGAAACTTGATGATAATATAATGTCTAAGGTGCTGTTACTTTTAACAAAAGATTACTCTTTCATAAATTCTGCATCGAATGAATACAACCAATTTTAATAAATGTTCACCATTTTCTCGTTAATGACACAACGCAATAAGCTCAAACTTTCACGGGTTTGTTGTTTCATACGGTTTTATCAAGGTTGTACCTTCCCTTTGACCCTCATTTGTTATGGGTAAAGGAGCAGGGAGGCTTCGGTGCTTGGTTCGTGGTGGAGGGGAATGGTCTAGCATTGTCGTGATACATGTCATTCTACAGATGACATTCTGGCGTATCTCCAAATATTTTAGTATCTCTAAATAGTGTTATCACGTATCCTGAATCCCATCTTGTTGTTTCTTCCACATGCAAAGCCACGTGTCCACGTTCATATTTGTTGGCCAGTGACATCCTTCTGCCTAACCAATTGTTCATTTACACCTAAGTATTTATCGATTTATCAAACAACGAATGAAGTCCCATTAATGATTGGATGATACCCGTATATATCCCTTCCACTTGTAACGCACTTAGGTCGCATCAAAATTAACAGTCGGTGACGGTCACTGTGTGAAGACTTTTGTAAATAAAAAAAATAAAAACAGCTATAATTGCTTGGCTCGTTAAAACAACCTATAGATCGTATCATTTATTCAACTATAAAACTATAAGCCTGTACCATTCTGCAGGGAAAAACAATCAAATACACATGTCTGTCCACAAAACTCAAATACCGTTTAAACGGTACCAGTACCTTTTGGTAACTTAGCAGAAAATTATAAATTGTCATCACCTTAATAGGCTAATTATATTTTGCTCTTCTCATTAAAAAAAGGAATAGCCTATAATAATCAAACTGTGTGTGTGTGTGTGGGGGGGGGGGGGGTTACTGACGATGACAACATGATTATTTGCAGCAGTTAGGCCTATGGGAAATACAATTCGCCATTATCGCTTAGAAGACCGCAGCAGCTGCTGCACTACGGTTGAACTTTGTCCAACTATAAAATGGCTCAAGAATAATTATGTGCACGGTAGTTGATGCTTATGTCAATGTGCAGAACGTATGATGGGTTTTCTTTATGGGAACTATACAAGAAGTTGGGTCTCATTAAATGATGGTGAACATCCGTAAAAGAAAAACTGACGGATTATTTTCTAAAAGGTTTGTAGTTTGAAGATGAGTCCAAAAACACCGTCTTTCCTCCGGAAATGTTCCTTTTTCGAGAAGACGTTAATACAAAAAAAAATTAAATGAATCACCAGCTGATGAATATAAATGATATGACTACATTTGTTGATAATTTTGTTTTCTTCTCTTTAACGGCACACTGAAAATAAGCTGAAACTTTCACAGTTTGGTTTCTTTTACATATAAAATATACGGTCGCATTTCTGTAATGGGAAGTGATGGGATTCAACAGATACTGAAAGATGCATGAATTAGATCACAATCCTGTACGAAATTGAAAAGAATTATGTTTAACAGGATTTGATACTATATCTACAGAAAATGTTGTTACATCACGTAAAGTCACTAACACTTTTGGTATAATGTTGGCAAAACTGCTTCTTAAAGTATTTTTATTTTCGTGGAATTAAGATACACCTTTAACAACCAATATGTGAACGCTTCATCTGATTAGGGTTGTGTCGCTATAGATATAATATTAAATGTAATTGTCCATTAAGACTGTTTTATCATTATTATTAATTCATCTGTACCACCTGTAATAATTGTTGTATAATATTGATATATTTTTTATATAATATGAGGGCCCCAAATGATCAGCTGTGCTGGATGGGTTACCCTCGTTAAAGATGGTTTTAAATAAAATAAATAAAAATGAAGATGCATACCGATTATTCATATTCATTCTGTCTTTGCAATTATGTCCCCGAAGGACAATGACTGAATTGGGAAATACTTTTTCTAATTTTACTAAAATCATAGCACCTCAGACAGAGAGATTTCAAGGGATGAAATCACCAATGATATTTTGTTTTCTTTTTTTTCCTTCTTTCTTTCTTTCTTTCCCAGTTTTGCTTGAGACAAGTCTGAACAAATTTTATGCTAGGCTGCTTATTAACTCCGTCACACGCGTAACGCGTTAGCGGTCACGGCCGAGGCGTTGACACTGTCGATTCCCCCCATCCTTCGAGAGCGGATTCACGGTGCGTTCCGAACCATTTCCCGTGCTCATGAGCCTACACTGATTTGACAGGCTGCCATTTGTTTTGGTCGGTTTGTTTTAGACCCCCAACTTCATCAATTCCCTTGCTTCTTAAAAACAAGAAAAAAAGGGACACTCATTTGAGAACGAAACCTCTCACAGAGATGAAGAGCGATCGACAGAAGTGTCAGACCTTTGTTTACAGACTACAAGGAACAACAACATCGTTTGAGTTGAATGAAACGAAGGAAGAAAAAAGGCGCGAGATGTTTGAATGTCGGATGCAATTTGGCGCGCACAATTTTTTACCACCACGATGATTTTGGCTCGTCATCATCACTGCTGAAGCAGAAACGTGACAAAGTTCGTGCCGTTTGTGCAGCACACCTTGTACGCGTTGTATTCTTTTAATAAGAATCTTCTCAGAAGATGTGGCTTTATTTTTAAAAGCAGACCCTATGTCGAGATAAACGTCGATGTGCCAAAATACAACAGTTACAAGACAAGTGTCATCCTGCATTGTGCCGTCTTTCCCCACAGCAAAAAAGGTAGCAGGCTATAACTAATTACAGCATTACCAAATTATTACCCGAGAGCTAACTTAATGTGAAGTCGGCAAATGTACCAATCATCATGCGTGAACAATTATTATTCCGTCTAAAGTGCTCTCATTTCCGAGAAAAACACAACAAAATATCCACATTTATACAAACCAAATGTTGGCAGACGGCAACTTTCTGTAAAAAAAGTGTTTTCCGTAAAAAAAAAGGTGAATGTTTGTTTACACTTATCGCATGACTTAGACTCTAACTTGAGTTTAAACCTTTACAGGTTGATTGTTTTATGCATATCTTAATTCAAATCAAGTAAACATACTCATATAGGCCTAAGTATAGTTTTGTTGTCATTACCAATGTAGTACCTTTCACTTTTAACCTTAACAGCATGAGTTGCACGTCAGCCATTTATACTGACCATTGTGCATTGTTTCCCAATTGAATAATCAAAAGCATACAGACATTTGCTTCTTGTTAGTTTGCTACGAATTAAAATGACCATGCCGCTATCAATAAAGAGGATTATACGTATAGAATCAACGGCGAAATTTCACATTAACTTGGCTATGTTGATTACAAAATAAAATAATGAGGATTTAGGTCTCTTCGGGCAAAACTGACAAGCATTTTAATGTTTTGTTAATATTCTCTTCAAACTCTCTGACCCGATATTTAGAACCCAATAGTACCATCAATATAGACCTATACCTCGTTGGTTTCAAGCCTCTCTACACTATTGATCAGACAAAAATAAGATAAAACAACAAAACCAATGCATAACTGTTCACAGTTTTACAACAATGTACACGTTGGAATGATTATGAACATATCTGAAGAGCATTTTGACTAGGCTATACATTTTCTCATTGTCAGCATGATGAAATAAATTCAAACGTTTACAGTGTTAGTTTCTGTGCATAACTCTTGATTCTTATGAAGTATGGATCTACACTCACTGGCCAAAAGTATTGCAACATGCTCAAAATAGCACTTTACAGTAACAGGTGAGATGATAATTTAATCTGATTTCATCGATCGTGTATTACATAATTTCCGAGCAAGAACAGTAAAAAAGAACATTGACTTCAAAACACAGGCACTTTCAAAAAGTCTTAAGTAGTGTAAATAAAATAAATTTTTGTAACACAGTTCTCCAAACTGAACTTTGGTGTGTGTTGCAATACTTATGGCCAGTGAGTGTATTTAAAGGCATTTAATTTTCAAAGGTGTATGCTGGCTTTGGCCGCCAAACTGTAAATACTAAATTTTAATTAAAAGTTTATATAGTCCTTCCATTGAAATCCCTAAAGCCTTTGAATAATTGGAGTTTTTTGCTGCTACACCAAGCACAAGGTAAACAACACGTGTTGCCGTAGTTTCCTGCACCGCGTGCAGTGGTGCATGAAATTAAATATAAGGCATACTAGAATTGGTAATTCAAAAAAATAACCGAGCAGTCTAAATTAAATACTTAATGACATAAAACGTACTTGATGTAAAGCTCTTTGGTGGTATGAACCTTCAATAGAAAGCTGTCATGCTTAAAAAACAGTTAATTTATTGCATTTTCACTATTTACGACACAATGAAAGTTAGCCTACTCAAAGAAGCAGTTTTGCCAACATTACTGTACCAATGATGTACCTTGCCTTTAAGAGTAAGATACATGATTGGTAATTAAAAACTACCAAAATGGTTGCACATTGATGTAAAATCTATACATAGTGTAAAAATGGCCGATGCTAGTATTAATTTTCCATATAAGTGATTTTGTCACTTTTTTAACGACAAAACGATAAAAGCTGAATAGTTTCAGTACTGAGTACATTTCAGAGATCTGTCTGGTTTGTCTATTCATACAGTTTTTATCACGTATTGATGGATTTACATACATTTTATCAATGTACAACCCATTTATGTACAACCCCTTTAAGGAACTGTCGCCCAATCAATGACCTTTGACATTTTTATTTTATTTCTTAATTTTTTGGTGAAAACAAAACCAAACAAAACAAAAGACTGCTGCTTTACATTCTGATGAAGACACTTTTCCAGTCTTGTGGCGATTGTCCTAGGACTGTTTTCCTTCTTGTTTGGTCTGTGTAAAGAGGCAGAACAATTTCTTTTGCTTCAATAAGTTGGGAGCGGTCAGAATGCCATTATTATTGGCAATTATTGCCACTGTATGAGAGGTCTCGTCTCGAGTCTATACATGCTACGAAGTCCCATCGAAATTGTCACATGAGGTGTCTACCGATGTCACATTTTCCAAATTAAAGATACGGTGTATAAGAAGTAGCAGTTCAAGAGTAACCCAAAATGGTCGAATGTTAATATAAAACCTACTTAGTGTCACGCCTGTGATTATATCAATACTCCCTAGATTTTAAATTTTTTAAAATTTATTTTATTTATTTAAACAAATATAGTGTACGGTTTTTAATGGACGTTTGTGAAATTTTGTGTAGTTTTGAGGTTATTAGTCATAAAAGATTATGCTTTTATAATATCACAGACAGTAATATTTATTTATTTATTTATTTATTTATTTATTTATTTATTTATTTATTTATTTATTTATTTATTTATTTATTTATTTATTTATTTATTTATTTATTTATTTATTTATTTAGTTAGTTAGTTAGTTAGTTAGTTAATTAGTTAGTTAATTAGTTAGTTAATATTGTATGTATTCACTGTACAACAGTCTATATTAATAAGTTATTCATAATTCAATTAATTACTTTGCTATTGTATGATACATTACTGTTACATATTATATATTTTGTTGTTTGTTAATATTGAAATACATGTCATTGATATACACAAATGTAATTCAATTGTGGAATTTGTTCACAAAATGAATACCTTAGGATCCAGTCTTTTTTTAAAACAAATAATACGGAAACAAAATACCAACAGCATTCCCATTTTCCTTTACTTCATATTCCAAATTCCAAACCCCTTGCACTGCCTATACCCACATATGCTTATGTCCGTGTCATTCAAATATGTTCCTTGATCACAAATCTCATATATTTGATTACATATATATTTATACACAGGCTGAATTGTTAGACAAACATACAGACAAAATATAATAATAATTATCGTTTATTGATTTGTTAATAAAACAGCCATTAATGTACTAAATTGGTATTTTGTATGTAAACATTTTCTATATAAACATTTTCAATAAATAATATCAATATTCCTGCGAAAAATGTTTGAAGTTCTGTAATTTTTAAGAAAAGTGAAATTATTGCCACTAAGTTAAATATTGAAAATAGTGCTCTTTCCTAAGGTAGACGTTTATTGTCACTATTTTATCGTTTACGACACAGTGTTATAAGCTGAAACATTCCATGTCTCTTCCCTTTAATTATACATAATGCTATCCATGCAATTGAAATGTGACATATGTTTATCAAGCTCATTAGTTTTAGATAGTCATGCAGACATTATCAACTATTAACAAACGGTTACTGTTTTATTATTTCGCCAAAGAAATACAATAACAAACCACATTATATTCATGTTGTTGAATACCATGGCTATACCTATATGTTATAAATGAAATTGAAATGTGGTACTTCTCCATCCTAATCTTCAGACATTAACAATATTGATATAATGCAGACTTTTATTGCCCCGATATCAAAAAAAAATAGTAACATCAGAGAAAATAAGTAAGACTAATTGCGGTAACACCATGTGAAATTCTCTATTGGGTGATAGCCTCCAGTTCTTTTCAGAACTAATTACTACTCAATAGAGAATTTCACATGGTGTCACCCCAAAAGTCTTACTTATCCTCTTCACCATGCAAAGCTACAAGTTTTACCTATCAGAGAAAATAAAAGCAGTGGAAAAAAGATAAAGGAAATACTTCATAAGATGGGTTTTGATCAAATTCAATTCAAATTCAATTCAACTCAACATTTATTTCCACATTGCATCATAACAATAAATTTAGGGAAAAAAATGGAAGTTTGTACAAAAGTACACAGTAGATTTATAGTTTGATGAAATTCAGGTGATATATTGATATACAGTGCTATACACACGTCGGTGTACGGCAAAATTTAAACCAATTACACAGTAGATTATTAAGGTAAAAAAACAGTATCCGGCTTCTATTCTCCACGACGTCCAATAGCAGCCAAAATTGTTGGATCGATTGGAATTCTGTCGTGCTGTGGTTTAAACGACTTTTTTTTCCACATAGGGGTATGAACGTTTGCCTGATTTGTGAGGCCTTTCTTAGCCACCATACTTTGTGTATGGGGAAATTTGGTGTGGTTCCAATAACCGCTATCACGTATTTCACTGGTTGGCAAAAAATAAAATAAAATACAAAATTTTTTGAAGCCTTTTGGCCATAGAGAGAGCAAACAATTTTTTTTAAAGACATAAGCAAATATAGAGGCATATTCAAAAGCCAATGCTTGTACAAAAATGCTTAAGGGGAATAAGGAGTGGACAAAAGCAGACAATGAAAATTAATAGGACATATAAGCAATGAATAAGAAAACACAATAGGTCGAAATGACCTTATAACAGTGGATAGCGGTGGAGCTCCAAAACTGAGGAAACCCCAGATGACTTCATGTGGAATAGAACACTTAAAATTATATCCACATCACTAACTCACAATTCAATTTAATCACATCTGCAAAAATAATTAGTAGACGAACTATAGCTCGAGACGACCTTTGGCCTATAATGGGAGATAGCTATCTGGCTCCGAAGCATAAGATGGGTCTTTGGTGGGTCTTGATGTGAGAGTACCGTACTACAGGTCCAGGTTCTTGCAAAATGGGGGAAGGGGTGGGGCGCACATCGGCAAGAAAGAGGGGGTACCAAACATGGAAACATTTGCACACGACTTCAAACCTTAAAATATGCGGTTCATTTAATAAACAAAATGAAATACAATCAAGAAAGACTTAAAAAGAGACATAAAAATCAAGTAAACAAAAAAACTATTTAAATCTTTTTTAAATAGACATTACCATAAATAAATAAATAAATAAATAAATAAATAAATAAATAAATAAACAACAAAACATGATGTTTAAGGACAGCCATGGCAGCAGCATACATTCATAAAAATGATGAATAATGAATCACATTTCAATTGATGACAATTGGTATGCAAATCGTACGATAGGTTCGCAGTTAGCAAAATGCCCTGGGGTGATTACACGTTATATCGCTCCAGCGCCGAAGTGCGTTGTTTTGAAACCCAGCCCTGCTCGGGCAATATCAATGGGCTCCGTCTTTTCAGCAAAATTGATTTGAATCTTATATACAAACTCTGTGAATAATGATGGATAACTGTATGTGCTCAATGATTCACCGCCGATCATCCATCCTTGACCAAGAACAACTGAACAATATGAAAAACAATTTATTAATCGTGTCACTGTCAGGCCGTTTAAAATTAATTAAAAAATTAAATCTTTCAAAACACTTACACACAAAACAACAAAACACATTTGTTTATGGTGTAAACCAAGTAACTCCTATTGTTTCCCTCTTTTGTTCAGTTATTTATTGGATTTTAACTTTTTTAGGCATCCCCCAATTTGATTTGTACGCGTTTTTCAACCAAGGACATTTGTAAGCATACATGTCAACTGAGGGCCAAATGTTCCCTTTTGTTAAAGATCCTCGGTTTACACCATAAACAAACACAGAAATTCAACCCCAAAAATACACCTTAAACTATTTAAAAAACATGAGACCAACTCATTGCTTGCTTAATGTACATTATTCTCACTTAAATAGATTATATAACTCTATCCTGGTTATCTCAGAAAACATTTAAAAAAAACATTGTTACAGACTTGCCGTTTCGATGATTGTATCAAACATCCCTTGAATTATTTCTGTTTCTGGTGTTGTCGTTTCAGTAAACTTAGTGAAATAATTTTCACAAAGAATATAAAGAATCTGAATGCATTTCACTTTTTGTCTCGTCTAATGACACAACAAAACACACTGAAACTTTAACGGGTTATTTTTTAAACAAATCTCTTGATTTGTATAAAGTAATTTGTAGACATTTTACCAAAAGTGTATACATGGCTATAAGCCCAGAACGCTTTTCATAATATATATGACATAAAACACAATAAAGGGGGCCACTTTCCTACCGTGACGTTAGCAGTTTTTCTAATGGTTGTAATTTTTTTTTAAATATCTGAAACCACCCAAAAAGACTTTCAACATTTGAATAGACATGCATGCTTATCCTAAAGATAATTTGAGTTGATTATTACTATTATTTTTTTAATCACCCTAAAATTTCCATCAACAAATGGACGGAAAAGTGAGGTAACTTTTTCCGTCCAATTTTTATGGAAATTTGACGGTGAAAAAAAAAAATAATAAATAAAATAAATCAATAAATCAACTCAAATTAGTTCTAGTATAAGCATGCATGTCCATTCACATATTGAAACAAGTTTTTGTCGGTTTCAGGTACTTAAAAATAAATAACAACCATTGGAAAAACTGCTAACATGACGGATGCAAAGTGGCCCCCTTTATTGTGTTTTATGTCATATATATATATATATTTTTTTTTAATACACATTCTTAATTTTATGACCATATAAAGTAAAGGGAAGGTGCAACATTCATCACGTCAGCTAAAACAGCATGTAGGCCCTATGTGTTTGCTTACTTTCTTTGAATCAAGATATACATTAAGTATGAAAAGCATCCACAAACCTTTAACAGAAATCATCACGTCACGATCGTCACGATCAACAGGGAATGGAATTGAAGTACAAGTTTTAGATTAACTCGGTGACTGAAAATAATACCCCCACACGTTAAGGTCATATTACTGCTGCTGCATAAATGAGGCAGTATTTTTCAGGCACTGTGTTCATTTTAAACTAGAACACCGATTCCATGCTCTGATCGTGATGATATTGTCCATTTGAAGCAAAACGTTGCCGACAGCAACTTTTCTCGGAAATGCACTCTAGAAAGAATTTTTATATAGGCCTATCTATGGTTTTTCTTTTTGCAGAATGATTGGTGCCGTTTTCAACATCCCACCAAGTTAGCATTCAGATACATCAGGAATTTTGTATCAGGTACCGATGATTAAACATATTGCAAAACGTTAATTTACAGAATGAGACAAAAAAAACAAAACATAAGGTCAGGTGTGATTAATACATACTTACGACCGCTTGTGATACTAACTACTTGATACAATGAGCAATAAACTGAAATAATAAGAGCACTACTGAAATAATCAATTTGAAGGATAACCTTTAGGCCTATGTGAGCAACCTCTCCAGCACTCTTCTGTTCATATTTTGACTGGATCGTTGCAATTATGGGCAATAATAATGCGGGATGTATACCGGTACCATTTGTAGTTGCCGTACCCGAAAGCTATTATTATTTATTTCTCCTCAGATTATTATTAATCTCGGGAGACCTTTCAGTGAAATACTGTTTTTCAAAGGTGACTAGGAAAGACAATACAAACAATAATATACATATAAATATTTTTTTAAATATCATTTTGGGCTATGAAGTGAATAAAAAGAGTTTAAAAGAGATACACTGCACAAAACATTCCGTAAGACCCATCACGGGTGCCGCCAACAGGATCCCAAGCAAAGACCCAAAGAGAAAACCGAAGTGTGAAGCCTCCCCCTCAAAAGCTTTCTTTGTTTTAAGATGGAAATGGTACCAAACATACTGAGAGGTTACTCCGTCTGCCATTTTGCCATTTACGAGAAAACACCGCCCGGTGATCCATTTTCCACATTTAAATGAATAAAAAAAATAGTTTTCACTCCCCCACCCCTTCACGACACAATGAAATATGCTGAAAAGGTTGAAAAGGTAAACTTCTCTGGATACCGGTACTATTACTAATAAATTATGGATGCATCTACGGACATTTAACCAGTAGTGCACACTGCTATTAGCGATATATAGGCGCAATGAAATTTTTTTTCAGGCCACACGGACAGAAAATCCAGTTTGAGGGGCCAGTGTTTTCACAAATATAAGTGCTTCGTCAGATGGTGTTGATTCCCCCGTCCTAATCCCCTCCCCTCTCTAAATTGGGCGAAACGCATGCAAGAATAGTATGGGTTTTAAACATTCGAATTAGAATATTTAGGTTTTGAAAATGCGTTGTAATTATTTTGACATGTTTGGTAATGTTTGAACATTTTTTTAATTTGTGAAAATTGTTGTTGGGGGTATAATTCTCTAACCCACCGCCTCCGGATTTGTACCCATGGGGAAATAGAAGATTTCAACCGCAAATAACGTACTTTTTTACTGCATTATTAAAGATCAGGACGCCCAAGCTTTGTCAGTACTGTCTGCGTCGGGTGGCCTGGCTGCCCACAAAGTTAATTTTGTGACTATCGCGGTGCACCGCTCCAAAATAGAATAATCAGATCTTGCAATGGAAGGCATCTGGGTTAATAGACAAATGAGATTTGTACTGCCTAAACAGTGCGAAAAGAAAAAACGAACAATGGCAATACAAACTGAAAAATCGGTTTTGATGCCGATTACAATCTTAAATATATGGACTATATGGTGAGTTGGCCCGTCATCAGGCTGGGATATGTGGGGGCGGGCAGACCACCGTGCCACCCCCAGCCCCGTGAGGCAAAACGGCCAATGCAATTTGTATAAGTCGTTGTGGATTCACACGCACGTGCGAACTAAATATCTGTTCCCCTCCACATACAATTGTGCCCCCCCCCTGTGGTCCAATTCCTAGCTACAGGCCTGTTGGTGAGTAACAGGTCTCAAGGGGTGAAGGGGGGAGGGGGGTAAACAAGCACGAACAAACGAACAATCTAAACACGTCAGATGACTGAGTAAATAAAACACAAAGAAAGAACGCCCTGCACTGCTTACCACCTCCCCCAATCAGTGTCTCCCGCATGAGAATTATAGGCCGTGTCCGAAGTAAGCGTTTTTGGCTACGGCTATGGCTATTGGCTGCAGCGGCAATGCTGAAGCACCCGGTATAGGAAGAAACAGTGGTCTAGCCATAGTCAAAGCCGTCATTTTGGATACGGCCAATGTACACGAAATCACCCGAGACGTCGTTTATATACGAGACAGGAGTTGGGCTTCGAAACTATAAGGAAAAACACTCAAGAATCATAAAAACCGCCAAAAGACTGAGCATGTGAAACTGAGGTAAAACAGATGGGTTCGTTTTTCCGTATTACGTTATAATTTATGCAAAAATATTACTTAGAGTAAACAAGGTTTAGGGTCATTTAGACAGCAGAGGGTGTAGGCCTATACATAAAATCGTATTGTAGCAACTCGTACAAAGAGATCCATCTTCCCTCTGCATTCCCTCGGTTTACCCTTTGTGAAGAAATGGACACTGACTATAAAACACAACGCTTTAAGGCAGAGCACAATTCAATTAATCACATCTGCAAAAGAATGAGTGTACACAAAAGTTCGATGCCACTTTATAATGGTGGATAGGATTCGGGCACCCAAACTGAGGAATTTAGAGCTTTAGAATCGTAAAAACCGTCAAAATACCGAGTAATTAATATAAAGCAAAATGAACATTGACTTTATGACACCCACAACTCCATACAATTCCACGTAGACGCCTCGTTGGGAGTTCGTATTTTCATAACCTTTCGGCGCATTTTGTATCTCACCTCTTTCATTTCCTAAAACATGAAGAAATGTCGGTTTTGGCCTCTGGTTCTCGTTTGGGCAGCTCAGCCCGCGGATGTACCCCTCAGTACTTCCAGATGTGGGCTGAGAAAGCAAGGAACTCTAAGTTAACACTGCACCACTGATACCCTGCGCACAAAAACAAACTGCAGAAAGGACTCTTGACAGAAAACAGTCGAGGAACGAAGAGAAACGCAAGTTTAGATTGTCAATCCTCTCCTCTCCGAGACAATCCGGATTCGACACCAGCGGGCTATGAGACATGTGATCTACATCCTCTGTGTTTATTTATGCCTCACCAAGACAATGGTGCACCCTTATCATATGTTTGTTGGTGGCGTTATCGTCAGAAAGGAATCTCTCAGAATAACTAAGCCTATTACAAAAACCTAAGATGGATGCAGGAATTGCGTTTCTGTGTGAGTTACGTCGCCAATAATAAATATATCATCGGTCATTCTGTCGGCAGACGTGAGCAGGAAGTTGCAGACGAGAAGGGGCTTGATTTGTGGAGAAAGAGATGAAAGCTTCCCTGAAGCTAAACGAAATAGGTTATCTCTGTTAGAAAAAGTAGGTTAAGAAATGCCAATGTCGTGATGAGTATCTCAGTAACAACATAGCCGATACCCTTGAGTAATTACGGTTGAACCGGGGTCACGTGCTATCAATAAACAAACACGATTGGCCAACTGTGAAGTATCAAACAAAAACAGAGTATTCTCGGATCACTGAGAGAGCAACATTAAGATTGTGCGGTTTTGGTGATGGGGAAAATATGTTCAGAGCGCAAAAGCTGATTTGTAAACAAAAATATGTTGAAGGAATCACCATTCAAAATACGTTGATCGTTTGAATTTGATTATATTGGGGTAATGTGAAAAGGGAACAGCGAACGTCTAAAATTACAACATTTGTTCCATCAACTAATGGCTGTATTAGGAACTCATCAATGACGAAAAATATTTCTAAACAAGCAACAAAAACCCCACAAGCACATAATATATATACCCTTTATAAAGCACAGTGGCATATACATAGCCTACAGATTGATTGACAGAATACACAGTTGACTTTCAACAGAAACGTATGTAGGTTTTGTGGTGAAAACAAATTAAAAACAAAACAAAACATCTCACTCTGAATCCAAAATGGCACCTACTGTTATTAAACGCTCTTCGGGAGCAACCTGTTTTCTGTCATCTCTACCAATCAGTTGTCCGTATAGTGTTTCACGGACGACAGGCCATCGCACCTGGTCCTGCAGTGGGATGGATTTCTCGATATGGGATCCGCGCCGAACGGTATTTGGCGGGAAACTCGACTCTGTGATGCGGGCAGATTTAGGCCGTACGCTCTCATTATATCGTCCGGGCTCTCTGCGGCTATACAGACGGTGTCATAGAGGCCTGCCCAAATTGAGAACCCTAAACTTGTTAGAAAGGGCGACCCTGTTATCGATTTTTTTTTCTCAGACGACCACTTGTAGATTGTGTGCTGCAGAAATGGCCCATGGACATCGGCAATGTATATTTTACCGGCAAGGTCTGAATTCAAGTGTTCAGAGTAGAAATAAAACCAATAAAATTGAGAACTTAGGGCATTTGGTGGTTTGTTTTAAATCTATAGATTCTGATTCGAGGTGAAGGTCTGTATTTCTGTATTAAATGTTTAGTGTTTAGGCAAAAATCTGATACAAAAATGCAATTAAAGGGTAGGCCTAATTGTTCAGTTTAAATTTGAGTGCCTACATGCCCTCACGCTTTAAACGCGTACCACTGTCAGGCATTTCCATTTTTCCATAATTTGCTGTTTTTAAAAAAGCTCATTTTAGACCTACAGTGTTTCACAATTATAACGGGCATAATATTACATCTCGCAGAGTATGTTTACTAAAGACACGAATGTGTATTTTGCAGTATAAAAAAGTCTCTCATGCAGAAATAACAAAGCAACAAACCAAAAGTGGTTCGAAATGCTGTAACCGAACTGATGTTTTAGAAAATTTCCACTGAAATCACGCACGCATGCATGCGCATGCTCCGGTGTACGACACACCGACCATGCCATACTTCATAAAAACCTATTTCGCGCCCCAAAAATGTAACACATGATTTCAATCATGTAGTCAAAAAACCAATACTGGGCCACCCGTATACAGCTTCTGACGACCAAAATGATAAAGTAAACACCCTCGGGACATTGGCTTTCTTCTCTAACGATGCGCTAAGTCCTCGATTGTCCAATTTAATTTCATCTCTCTTACCCCTTTTTGTCGTTTTATTTACAGCCGTGGTTACGCTTTTGATCACATGTAACAATACAGGCAGACAGCGTAAAAAGGAGCTGTGTCGATGTTGCGGTCGACTTGTATTTCAATTTTTTGTTACAAGTAAGACAAGAAAAAAAAACTAAAATGGGTGCAGAAAAGTACGGGTGAAACTACAGTGGATACATTGAGGCGGGTGTTCTTTGATGCAAAATGGTTCCATTCCCTTCTTTTTGCTTAAAGCTCGTACACACTATCTCGAAAAACATAAATAATATCAGTTTACATAAAACTTAGTTGGTGGTATCAAACATCCCTTGAAATATATCCGCCTTGGTGCTATCGTTTTAGGAAAAATTTGTGAAATAATTTCCAAATTAATTTTATAAAGACAGAAATGCCACGTTGGGATGAACACAAACAGTCTGATTGAATTTCCACTCGTCTTGAATGAATTTCCACTTACGCATTAACAACAACGCAATAAACAAACTGACACTTCTACTGGTATAGGTTTGCATATTGATTCGAATTGAATAAATATTGGATGCATTTACAGAAATTTTACCAGAAAATTGTACTGGCTTAATTAAACGGAAGCTACAGCAATCTTGACAAAACTGGTTATTCAAATTTAACCAAATTATCAAACTTTAATAGGACAATATCAATAGATCCTCAGAGCAGACTTGCAACAGGGCATTAAATATGAACACAGTGACTGAAAATTACTTGCTTGTTTTTATGCAGCAGCATAGGTAATATTTTCAGTCACTGAATTAATTGAAAACTAGCGCTCCAATTCCATGCACTGTTGATCATGTCGATACTGTCCCTTGACTGTAAATCTTATTGGTGTAAAGGCTGATGATGATATTACTCTTCCCAGTAAATACTTTTGTCTGAGGTGTTGTCACTTTGAGTGAAATCACTGACAGCAATTTTCTCGAAAATATTGCTCTTTCCTAAAAATGATGAAGACGACAATTTTGAATGCATGTTCTCATTTTCTCGTAAACTCACAGCGTAATATGCTGAAACGTTCACAGTTCGTCCGTTTAATGTATATCGTGATTCAAAGATAGTAAGCATGCTCGTAGAAGCAGGTTTTGCCAACATTACCATACACTTATCACTATGCCAGTTCCAGTTCTTTTATGCACATATAAACACACCAGATACATGTCGACGGAAAACGCCCCCTTTTGGCGCGAAATGTAGGCTAATTAGGGTCTGTGGCGTAACTCAAACATAGTAACGCGCCAAAACAGATGCCCGAAGATCGCCGTACCAATACCCACAGATATCGAAGAGAAATTTGAGGCAAGGAAATTAGACGAATACGTGTGAAAGTTTCGATAGATTGCAGTGGATATACAAGCGTTATTTCATTATCTCATTGATTACACTATCTTGTAAACCCTGGTTATGACGTTAAAGTGAGTGTACAATATTGTGTTAACATTCTGTAAACGCATCAATGTTTAATAAGAATCAAGAAAGATGTACACTAAAAATAAACCTGTGAAGATCCAGCTAAATCCATTGTTTCATTAACGAGAAAAAAGGTGAAAATAGTGAACATTCAAATTTGGTTGTATGCATTATAATGTGGGCTAGATCACGGCCGTGATCTATTTGAAATGCTTTTCACATTAAAAAAATAATAATAATAAATAAAAAAATTACAGCATGTCAGATGAAATTATTTTTTGGGCTGTTTGGGACAATCACCAATTATACACATCAAGTAATTTGCTTAATTCAGTCATTTTGTATAGGCCTAATCGGAAAATAATAATGTGTACAATCCCTTCACATGCAGACGGAATTTCGTTATAATGATAATTATGCAAGAACGCGTGTCTATATTACAGAGTTATAGATTTGTGGTTTTTTGTAATTGTTAATGAAAATATACTTGATGTCGGGCGTATGATGTGGTGTGAGTGACGCATGAGCTACGAGGTCAAATAATAATAACAGCTTCAATGTTACCGGCTAGGCCTAGGCCTATAGTATAGATTCCTCGTCAGTGTTAAAATTAGGTCAAAGTAAACAGTCCAAAATGGCATTAGAAAAAATAACAAAGGAAAATCAATTCCAATACTAAGAGTGTGTATACGTAAATGTGCTGTATATGTCTTCGGTATTAATAGCCAAGGATAAACTAATTATTACTAAAGGTTTTTAAGCCTTCAGATTTTTTGTTCCTGTAGTGCCCTTAATCATAAATTGATTGTGAGTTGTTCTGTTTTAGAAAATGTTATAATTTGAATGAGTACCGGTATTGACGAGGAAGAAGATAGATAGATGAAACGGTATATGGTAACAGATAGGCGGACAGACGAAGAAACAGACAATCAGCCCAACATACAGCGGACAAGAATACGACAGAATGTTACAGGCCAACAGAATGCGTGATAATTATATAGATCATTTGACTTGTTTACATTTTGCAGCGTGAACTCAGTTAGAGTAGCAAGGTGATTTTCCGCCGGGCAGTTTGTACGTTTTGAACTTCTCCACATAACATCCAGATTTGTTGTTTTAATTTTCAGATGAATAAGATATGAGATGTAATGTTAGTGCCTTATTTAAAAAAAATCAAATTAAGAATTTTTCTGCTGATATCTAAAAATATCAGATTTTATATGGTTTCTTGTCATAGACCAGTTTTGTGCCCGGAGCAATTTGACCTTTGGGGCTCTTTTGTAAACATGTGATGTCATTGATCACATCGTCTATAGATTACGAAGAATGCAGACTCAGAAACAGAACCGTATACAGTACATAACAGGCAAACAAGATCATAAACGGTGAAGCAGACAACCAGAACTGTTTTTGGAGGACGAGAATGCGACAGAATTTTACAGAACGGCAGAATGAGTGAAATATTGAATACAGAAAATACAGACACATAAACAGAACCGTATATAATGCACGTCAACAGACAGACAGACAGATGACGAATGAACTGCCAACTATAGTATACCGACTTATACGAGTCTAGTAAGAGGCATGCGACAGAACTTAACTGTGTGTGTCCTTTCACTATTATGGTTTAATATAGAATGCAGTCCTAGACACAGAAACCATCAAGAAAGAGGCACACAGACAGAGAATCAAACAAACAGGCAAGTAGGTAAATTATTGTGAAAAAAGGGGAATGACAGGCATCACCTCAGAAGGCCCAAAGCTGCAAACAAAACTGTGGACATCCACATCGACAAAGACAAAGCAAACACACGGGAAAATAGACAGATGTACAGACTAATGGATATTGAGACACTGACATCCAATCTATAGGAAACACAGGTGGGGATATACTGTATATGCTATAATAATGTATGATTCAGCCGGATCCAGCCACGCACTTGCAGACATGCAGGTAGCCTATATTCAGAGACGCAATCAAATGGATCAGATATACAACAGGAAAACAGTGCGCGATTAAAAGAAATATAAACTTTAACATAATATCCCTGGTTTAAAGGGAATGTACAGCATTTGTCATGTTGGCAAAAGGGTGAGGAAAGGGTACTTTTTCCGAATATCAAACTGATTTTTTGTTTCACTTTTCTTAAACAGCTTAGACACTGTTAGTTATTGAGTAGAGTGATACCATCCTCATCTATATACAAATTACACTAAGTTTTCATATTACAATTGCACCACTATTGGTTATTTTTTAAATTACCAATTAAATAGGGCCTACCTTAAATAAACAGACACCGACAGACACACAGAACGGACAAAACCAAGCGACAACCATACGCTTTATACCAATATAACACCATTATATAATGGCTGAAGGGGGGGGGGGGTTGTTAAAGGGGCACACCACGTATGTTAAATATACATGCATGGTGATAACGGTCAAGCAACAGGCCTTATTGCGTTTCACCGATACCAAATATTTCTACCTCGATCATTGCTCAATGTTCATCACAAACCATTTTCTATTTGAAAGTGTTATTTGTAATTGGATAAACATATTTTTCAATGTATTTTGAATGTATCTTAATAGGCCCTAATTGATTTAATTTTGCCCAACACCGACGTTTGTTCTGTAATTGTTTCAAACACATTTTCAATAATATTACATGTTAAATAATATTTCCTTACTAATGTATACATTAGTGAAGTATTTTGAAAATGATTAAATACTTAAAAAATAGTATTATGCACCAACTGATAAATGAAATCATTTCACGCGTATATAATCCTATATATTCACGTGATAGTCCTGTGTGTATAGTAACATAAATAATAATTGTATTTTGTGTAAGCCTAGTATGAATATTATTTCAAATGACAAGCTGATATACATTCAGGAAGTTTCCAGTATAAAATTCAGAATTTTACTCACGTGAATTGTATGGCAATGTTATCATTTGTCATGCTTTGTGGATACGGTATCGAGGGAGATTCAACAAAAGCGTGTCCCTCAGAAAGTGCATCAATTTACAAGTTTACCTCACAGTAGATTCTTCTCAACTGTAAGGGTGATACCATTGGAGCGTATAAACGTTAAGGATATATTCCATCTCCCGATTTCACCCGAACAGGTGGATTTCCTTATTTGTGACCACCTGTCCCTTAACAAAAACCTCTATAAAATAAACACCTTTAAAAAAAACATCAAGTTGAAAATTTCCCGGTATAATACGGACGTCTGTCACTCGTAATTACAGGCAGTGTATACACAGATCTCGTTGACTCCCCGAGTTACTACTTCCACGCTTACACGCTTGGATTGAACCAAGGTGCACGCGACACTAACGCGATGTGGCCGGGACTGTATATGTATAGTACAAGTTCGTGTGTCACTAAGCACAACACAAGCCCATATTAAGGTCAACGCGGGAAAATGGGAAAGTAGGGCAAGCCGGTTTTGGCTTGCTGTTGCTACCGGTAAAATCGGTTACTTTACCTGTTCTGCGACCGCGTGGGAGTGAGTCCCCCCACCGTATACGCCGCTGGGAGTGTGAGGTTTAGAACTGCCTGCCGTGGGTGTATCGGTGTAACGTTCTACCGGGTGTATGCAGAGCGGGGTGCCGGTGCCATAAGCTTTTATAGTATTATGAAGTCTTTGAAGAATAATTCCTGTGTATCTCAATAACGTGTGTGAGAGAGGGGCACAAGAGAGGCACAAGAGAGGGTGGGGGGGTACAACAAATGGGAATCCAGTGTATTTATATAATAATAATCTTCATATAACCGATGTTCAATTGAGACAATGAAGTGTGAGAAATTTTAAAGCTGTTATGATATGTATATTCCCCGTTTCACGGTACACTGCGCACATGTTATTATTTATATGGTTTATATTTCGTGACCTGTCGCCGCGCGCATACATTCAGCTTGACTGCATGCGCGCACATGTACTATGCCTTGGCCTACTTATTACGTGTGTGTTCTATTTTTCGCTAGTTGCCCCAGACTATATATAATACGTACGTGTACTTCGTGTTTGTGTACGCTTTATGTGTGCCGTGCAGCTATACGGCTGACCAATATACGGTTTTACATGTATAAATGGAATGCCCAAGATTCGGTAGAGTTCGTCCGAGTTGCATGTCATTAACGCAGACGGTCAAATGTGATATTTTCTCAGGGGTCATGTGCAGTGTTTTCTGCCCCCTTGGGCAATCGCTGGTCTCTCAGTCTGCCTGGTGCAGAGAAATAGCACTTAAATTATATCTTTCCATTGCATATGTATGTTTGCGAGTGCCTAGTCCGTCAGGGGGATGTTTAATCTGTGTTACGTTTATTTTACCGGATAATTTAATATTACAAAATGGCCTATATGAGCACAGCCAGCGCTGTCTGTATGCAATTCAAGGTGGCAGTGAACTGAACAAAATTTGCAGTCACATTTTTTTTACTCAGTGTAATTGCATCTGAAATCATGGTCTTCAGCAACAAAAATATATATAGGCCTAGGCCTATATTAATAACATACAAAAATCAAATTTTACATTCGGCTGCGGTTTGTGTGTTCACACGCTGCTCAGTTTTAAAACTAGGCCTTACACAAAGCAACCCCTTTGTTTAGTGTTCGATTTTTCGTGTTTCGTGTAAGGGGTTTATGTCATGTCGGGCCTGTTTAAAGGCCTTGCCTTTTAGGCCCTAGAAATGTCGATTTTATTTCAAGGAGAGGGGATTAAAACCAGCATAAAAATAATAAAACACCTTAAATGTATTGCTGATTTGTGTAGGAGTATGTTTGGCCTATGTATACTGTTTATTTTGCTGTAGTGATTGTGTAGGTTATGTTCTTTTGTTATGCACGTAGATGTAAGACTGTGTTTTATCAGTCGGAGGTCCCTTGTAAAATCAGTACCAATTCCACTATAAACTTGTTACATGATATTCAAGACATTAGAGAAAAAAAAAAGAAAAAAAAAAGAAAAAAAACATGATACGTTTCAGCTGACTTATTGCTCACGTTTCTGATGTTTCTGATGTAAATTTCTGACTTGATTTGAATTAACGTTCACAGGTTAGCAGAGTAGGTAAATAAAATACGGTAATCCAGTATGAATGGTGATAAAAATACAGTAATCTGGTATTACTACTGATAATGTTTTTTCTTGATAAAGCAGTATATACACTTTTGGTACAAATCTGTAAATGCATATATAAAAATGAATCAAGATATATGTATAAAAATCAACCTCTGAGAGTCTCAACTTGTTTCATTTGGGTCTTTACCGTAAAAAGCCTTACCGTTTTCATCTCCTGAAAATAAATTAAAATAAATTATTCATTATTTTTTACTATTTTGTTTTATTTTTATAGAATGCCAATAGTGTATAGGGGCATCAAATGAAAGCAATCCGAACCCGTTGAATATTATTATGGCGTAAATTATAATAAAACACCCACTGCAAGCAGGTGTTAGAAACTACGCCAATCGTGTCCGTATTGGGCAACCACTGGTGTTATTTGAACACCACACACGTGGCTCCTCGAACAGTGAACACGCCCTTAACTAAATTGTACATTTAATATGCCTATGGCAGAGTCATTAGGTATTATGGTTTGCAAAGTAAATGTACTATATATATCCTAACTGCAACCTAAAGGAAAGGTGCAATATTGATTGCTAAAAAAGAAAAAAAGAAAGAAAGAAAGAAAAAAGAAATGATTACAGTTTGACAAAGAAAACACTTTCTAGATGTAACGATAATGATTGTATCAAATATTCTTTTAAATTTGAGAAGTTTTAAATTAGTATAAAACAAATCCCACGGGGATTTATGTCATAATTGGATCAAAATTTCACGTTAGAATGAATACGAAAATACGCGTTAATCGATCGATAAATCAGAACGCGTTCTTTTCCATTATATTCTTGATAGCGACACAATGTAGGCTAATAAACATGAACGTTCACAGGTTAGCTGTTTTAAAAGGGATGGACAACATTACTAACATTGGCAAAATTGCTTCTATATTCTTACTCTTTTGGAATCAAGATTAACGTTTAACTACCAACAAGTGAAATTCACTATTTTGTATTAATTTTAAGTTTGGCAAAGAGATTTCGAACTGAAATTTATTGGCCATATATAAAAAATAAAATAAAAATATATATAAAAAAAATAAAATAAAAAAAATAAAAAAAATAGCAGCGCCTCAAACAAAAATCATTTCTATCGGGTTGATACCATCATCGACTTCAAAATAAAATTTAGGGTAAAAAAATTACCATTAGGTTAAGTAGCAATACTAGGCCCGTATCTTTCTTATGTTAAAGAAAGTAACCATACTCGTAGAAGCAGTGTTGTACCAATTGCTTCCATTT
Organism: Zoroaster sp. YZ-2022; assembly: GCA_029582265.1. Classification (NCBI taxonomy): domain Eukaryota; kingdom Metazoa; phylum Echinodermata; class Asteroidea; order Forcipulatida; family Zoroasteridae; genus Zoroaster; species Zoroaster sp. YZ-2022. The sequence continues at coordinate 16,891,129 of CM055825.1, read as the reverse complement.
AAATGCATATTGGCTACCATTATAGTTTTGTATTTTATATTTCATGCAGGTAAATAATCATCATTGCACTTTAAAGGAAGGCTTAACCTTGGTTTTTTGTAAAGTATTTTCATCTCAACTCGGACAAATTTCAAGTATTATATCATCAAATCATCCTGTGAAAGTTTCACTACCGGGGGGGGGGGGGGGTACAAAAGATGTGAAAAACGAAAAACTGTTATATGTTTTTTTCAGGTCGTTGCCGGACGAGATGAAAGCAATTTCTTACCAAGCGAGATTTGGATACTATAACGTGTTAATTTGAAAATCTGGTAATTCATGTTTTTTAGTCACTTTCATGCTTTTCCATGTTTTTTATTCCCTGCTGTTTCTGGTGATCTTCTAATTTGTAATTGCATGGAAGAGGCTGCGAAAGAACATATATTGTTTCTTTTAGTATTAATACCAATGTTGTTTCTTTATACATTTGAAGCTCTCTTTCCTCAATAACAGCCTTTAAATTATTCCATCAATAGTGGTCCAAAATTCAAGAGGCCTATATACTTTTTCGAACGACTGTCTGATCCTGGAGGCATTTTATTTGTGAAAAAAGTGATTTTTTTTCCTCTCATATTTAAAATAAAAATGTTCCAGCTAAGGAGAACCTGTTTACTGCTGAGTCTTAAATTCATTATGATTAAATTGATATGAATTTAAATTGATATACCTGTATGAATGTAAACAGTGTGCCCCAATGAAATTTCCCCAAACATTTCCCCGTTGTTTGCTTGCTTGTTAACATTATTATGTCCACAATTATCCATGATTTTGTTGCCCACAGTTAGTTCTCTATAATACCTTCTGTATAATGGTTTGATTTATATTGGTTTTGAAAATAAGGTCAATTATGCAACACTGGTTGGTGCTAAATGCACTGGTACGTTATTGGTAATAAAAACGCAGTATACACACAGTGCTTCTCGTCCACATCATGTTAATTGATAATGTGTGCGGTATAAGTATCCATTTTATTATATCAAACTTGGAAAATGGCTCAAATAGAACCATGTATTACGTATTTACCTTTATTGTCGAAACAAGAATATAAATTATTATGTAAGTAATTTCAGGAAATGTTCTTTTTCATCGGAATTGATTTCTATTTTACTTGAGGAAAGAAAAACAGATGCTCTGAAATTACATATCTCACTTCTCACAAAATAATCATGAGAAACATGGTGTTGCATAATGTTTATACCGAAATTAATTAATGATGGGTCCCGTCATCAAATAATTTGCAACTTTATTACCTTTAAACCAAGCTTCTGACAATTATTTATGTGATAAGCTTTTTACTGTAATAATTGTTTTCAGTTTTAAAAGGAAATAAGCAATGATCTGATTAAAACAAAAAGTGCATATAAAATAACAAAACACAGGCGATAGGCCTATAATCATTCACAGAATACGGGAAAAGAATTGTGCAACATTATTTCTGGGAAAATAATTGTGGATAAGGGTTGGATTTTCAAGTTAAGAAACGACAACAAAACAGGGAAATTTGTGAACACCTGCAGAGTGACAGACAACCAAGTCGTGGCAATTGCTGTGTATCTCTCTACCTCTACTTGCCATCAAAACAGCTGGATTAAGTGGCGCATTATCTGGGAAGGATGAAGATAAAAGGTGCGTAGGCCTATAAGACAATATTAGGCCAGGATAAATCAACAGGTTGGAGATTTTGGGTTTTGGAACACATCTATTAAATAAATTTGCATTTTCTAATTTGAAACCCGCCCCCCTCATATCAAACACCATACTCTCCCTTTTTCATACCTCTATACCGTCAACTCCAATCCCCGCTCTCCACTCTTCCACGCACCATTCTTGCTCTCTACCTCCCTATTGTTCTTATTCTTCTGATCTTTAACTTGAAATCAGGTCAGAGGTCATGTCGGACTGCTTGTCGTAGTGGTATAGGCCTACTTCCCTTGACTTCCATCTTAAGTGACCTGGGTTCGAATCCTGCACCCGGTGCGGCATGTGGGTGGCCTCCCAGTTTCTACCTGATCTAGTCAGTTCAGCATATTCCATTTGTCGGATCCAGGGGGAGCCAGTGGGGGATGGGGGTAAATTAATAATGTCCAGTTTGAATTTAAGAAAGAGTACTCTTTCCTAAATTTGAACTGGAAATTATATCACTTTTCTCACAGCACCATTCAGTTTTGTTTAATTACAGATTCTACACCTTACCTTAAAAAAATAGGCCTTTATTACCAATAGGCCTATATTACCAACAAAGATGGAATTTTCTATCCAAGGTCGAGAGACAGTCTGTAAAACAATGGGTCTATAAAACTGAACGCTGGCTCAGAAATTATAATGATATAGACAATGAATTATATAAATAAATGTTAGGCTATTTTGCTGTTCGTGTGAACAAAAACTGCCGCTGTGACAATGTCAGATGACACGTAAAACAGTCCATTAAAAATGCACATATCGCTCATGTTTTATTTATGTGTTTGCTATTTTACAGGCTATGTTGGTTGTATTGGGTCATTTGCTAAATTAACTTCGTCATGACAAACTTCGTAAATTTTAAATATAAATTATCAGAAACCTGGTTTGACACTAATAAAGTGCCCATAATATGGCGTGAACCAACATATCATTAGCGACATAGGCCTAATACTGTAAAAACCAGGCTTCTCATAATTTTATGTTTTTAATTTTCCATTAGGCCTTTCAAGTAGGCTTAGGCCTATTTTTGTTTTCTTTACTGCAAGGTAGAAATAAATAGCGAAAAAACTCCACGATACATTCATTATGAATGTAATATTAATTGGCCCAGGAATACATTTGGGATTCAACGCTATAATGATGACTTAATAAAGAGGTCCTGCAAAAGGCATTAAACGGTATGTAATCTAATCGTTGCGGCGGTAGCGTAATTTGGCCCAGCGGGTTACGGCGTTACACGCTAAGTGAGGCCTCGCGACCGCCACACCGGAATGTCAACATTAATTTGAGCCATGAATTGGACATAACCTTTGAAATCGGTTTGTGTAGTTTTGAGTTGGGGTCATTTTGCTGCAAATCCGACCCTCCAATGCGGATCCAGGGTTGTAGGAAAAGGGGAACACATGATTATAAAAAGGGTCACAAAGTGAAAAAATGGCCCACAAGACCCCCAAATTTGGAAATACATGGTCTATGTTGGATGTGTGTAGCCTACATGGTTGATTTCAAGGGGTGCAAATGCTCCTTTTTGAACCCCCTAGATTTTAGTGCAGGTCACCTCTCCCCCACCCCTCCTTTCAAATTTGTATACCGCAACCATAATTCGATCGGGAATCATGCTTGGTTACCACACACTGAGTATACTATACAGAAAAGATAGTTCTAAAGAAGAAGTATACCATTGTTTCATTTCATACGAATAAAGATATTGAATTAAATAAGGGCCCATACCTGTGAATATTTCAGCTACTTACGCCGTGTCGTTAACGAGAAAATAGTAGAAGCACGCGTTCAGAAATTTCGATATAGGCAAACACAGACTCCGTCTTCATTTAAAGTGGAACTTCGCTGCAGTTGAAACCATTTATCGACAGCATTATAATATTTTTCAAAATATCACTTCATACAGAAAGATTTCATGAAAGCCTCAATACACCAGGCAGCGGCGTAGCCACTGGGGGGGGGGGGCACGTGCCCCCCACAAATTTCCAGTGCCCCCCCCAGGTGCCCCCCCACGAAAAATCCTCATAGTGCCCCAAAAAACAGAAAAGATAAAGAAAAGGGAAAAAACCCATACCCCCTAGGCCCCCCCCCCCACTGAAAAGCAATGCTTCCCCTGTGCTCCCCCCCCCCCCCACTGAAAAAGTCCTGGCTACGCCGCTGACACCAGGCAATGTAAAATGTAACTTTGTACGTGATCATTGGCAATGTTTATTACCAAAAGTATAAGGCCGTGCCGTACAAGTGAGTTTAATGCAAAACTGTCATCATTTGGGAATTCCTTTAAAACACTAAACAGTCAGGGCTATTTCAATTTCTAATGTACAAAATACACCATTGAGCTACTACAGTAGTGCGATACCGGTAAATCATTGTCCTAGCCTTATATAGTTCTAAAATGTATCAATACACGTGGTATATGGACCATTATACTTATTTGCCGTAGCTATAGGTTAAGCACACAGTGCATTTCAATCAACCGCAACATATACACTGCCGTTAACTGTTTTACTAATAAACCATACGTCATCTCCATAATTATAACAACGCTAACACGTCCACACAGTAATATCTCATTTTTTTGCCGCCCGATGTGCCATTTTCGTGTACACACTCCATTTTTTTTTTTTTTTTGTATCTAGGTCGGGGGGATTACGAGCGGCAGATCTTCAAAAGACCGCTGTGGCATGACGGGGCCCGCCTTCCCCCAAATTACGCTGATTGCCATCCGCCGGACAAACAGACTTACGGATGGTTTGACGCGATGATAGGGCAATGAGGTTAGGGGAAATCATTAGCTTGAATTGGCTGTTAAGGTTGCGCAGTTTAGGTGACGATTTCTGAGGATGTTTTTCACCCGGTCGCTGACAGGCAGTATAGCTGAGTAATTTGCCTGTCACTGGTTATTTTCAATTCTTCAGCACTGAACAGCAATCAGCAGTCAAAACAGTCAAAAGTTCACGTTTTTTTTTTAATTTTCTTTTTAATAAATCTTATACTTGGTGTTAAGTGAATGATGCTATCAAACATCCCTTTTGTTTCTGTCCAATGTGCTTTCGTTTTAGTACAATTATTTCACTACTTCATGAGACGAACAATACACATCAGAATGGATAACGGTAATTCTGCAGTACTGTTCATTATTTTATAGTTAATGACTCAACGCAAATAGCTAATACTTTCACAGGTTGGTTGTTTATAATGTAGGCCATTTAAGGTATATTGACTCAAAGAAACTGAGCCTAGTTTTACAATCATCCCCCCCCCCCCACATTACCAACCTTCCCCTTTAAGAGACAATCAAATGAAATTAAAGCAAATAAAACGTGGTAGTTCAGTTTATGTTGTCTACTGTTTTTTCGTGACAAGTTTAGATAAAACGTGATGGGAAGGTCTACATGAGCAATTTAAAACCCGGCCTTGTTGCTGAAAGCAATAGCCCTACTCATACACAGACACAGGCTAATGATATTTTTTATCAGAAAATCTATTTTTATAGAAAACATATAACTTCAGAACAGAAAATGACCCGTACAAGGCCAAGATAGAATTTACAATTCCACAATTAGATGGGACAGGATCTGACTTAGCAAATCGTTTAAGTGTTATTTTGGTAGCATGTATAGGTATATTTATTTAACAAAAATAAATAAATAAATACAAATTGTCAGTAACGACTATCGAGAGATTACAAGAACCCATACATCAAAGGCTCCAATTTTAGGTGGCAATTAGGCCAAGCGCACAACAAAGCATATTTATGAAAGCTTTAGAATTGTAGATGCTCTGTTATGCATTCTTAGAGGGAAAATATACCAAATTTCCAATATTAATCATTTTAGGTCACCTCCTCCCATCCTGCCCCCAATAAAATTACTGGGGGAGATATGTCCTTTCAGTCCCCGGTATTTGAGCCCCTGACATACACGCTTTCATGCTTTATCAGAATCAAGAAATGTGGGTAGAAAAATATTTTAAAAACTGTATTGATTTTCAATTTCACATCAAGTTAGCTTTTGAATATAATAATTCGGTTATTTTGTAATAAAGTAATTACTTATGCTGTACTTTCACTGAAATATTTACTGTAAAATACGAGAACTTTCGATTGATGTTTGAAAACATGTATCAGTATATATAGGCATATCATTGTATTAGATAGTAATGTTTATATTTGAGTAATACTGTTCCTATGTCATCGCATCACAGATGCTTAAAAGGAATGAAATTACATTATCTAAATAATAATAATTACAATTAAATTTTCACACAATACTCGTGTAACTGACATGACTAAAGACGATATCAAAAAATATCCCCTGAAATATTTCTGTCAAAGATGATGTTATTTAAATAAAATTTGTCTAATTAGCCTATTATTATTGTTTACTCAATAAAACCCGACAGCAAATCAATCATTTCACTTAAGGAGGAGTAAGAAAGATCGCGTTGGCCGACTGAAAAATTTATATACATTTTCAGTATTTTCTCATTAACGACACAGCATATAATAAATTTAAACTTTGACATGTAAGGTTTTATTTATTCACATACAGTATACATCAAATAACAGAGCAGAATATCAATGATGTACCGGTAGTCTCCCATTGAAGCCACCAGGGCATATGCACTTATAGGGGCCTATGGTAAACTATGTTCAAAACGCATCCTTACTCGATAAGCACTAAGGTATATTATGTACAGACACCTGTGTACGGTTCAGATAATTGCTTTGTATAGTGTTTTTACTGAGGTATTGGTAAATACCTGATTACAAAATCACCGAATAATTATCCGTATAAGGTAACTTGATTTTTGCACATGTATCACTCATCCTGACAACAAAAATCAATCATTCCTGAGAGAACACGAACAAAATAAGGTGTACATTTTACAGTTGCCAGACGGCAATTTGTGGGCTTCATCAGGTCAATTGTAGGATATTTCATGTAAAATACGAATTAATTTTTCACACTGTGTGTGTTTATGTATTTGTTCATGTTTGTATATCATCCATTTTGCCTGTGAGGAAGAACCTGCTATAGGTTCGAAACGTAAGGCCAATAACTACTATTTTGCATTTATACTACGGGTCATTTAGGTTGGTAAGCGGTTTGCAACAAGCTAATTCTCTATTTACTCTATTTATCATGAATTATACTCAACAATGAACTGAAACTTACTTGGTTGTTTTAATGTTTGTCAACATTACCAATGTTGTGCCTTCCCTTAAACCAGACAAAATGCGAAAATGCATTCAGATTATTTGTATTCGTTATATTTAGACCATCAGGTGATCTATTTCAGGTTTGATTTTCCTTCTTTTTTTTGGGGGGGGGGGAACATGTCGGACAGAATATCTTCTCGTTATGTTTGGCATTCCTTTTATACCATCTTAAAACCAAGGAAGCTTTTTTTAATTAATAATTCAGGCAAGTTTCTGTTCAGGTAATTACCAATATTCTGCATCCACGTCAGCCGTATAACACACTCTGAATGGAAAGCTACCGAGCACTCTGTATACACTTTTTAAGCATCGTCACTGAATTTAGCGGCTTATTATCGTCCTTCTAACGAGGATCATAAACAGCGGTCAGGTGTCATTTGTAGCCGACGCTAAGGGTGCACCCGAGCTATTTATCATAAAGTGTATGTCCTGAAAATTTTCTGAAAAACAAAGATTTGAAGCCCATACATTTGATGAATTGTGTAAAAATGGCCCAATATCATAACCAACTGTGAGTATTTTGGATACACTGGGCCTTGAAAAAGTGATCCTAATTTGATTTCAAGCGCAAGGCCTTTTTCCAAAATAGCTGCTTTTCAGTGTGGTCGTTTTCACTACTGTAGAGGGTGGTTTTCATTGGGATGAGAATAACTCGATGGAAACCTGGACTATCTCAAATAAATTGAGAAGAAAATAAAAGGTGATATATCAATCAATATTTTTTCTTTTGGTTTTAAAAACTGTACGACTTCTAAGTATTTTTTTAATTTTTTTTTTAAATATTTTGCATTTAGCACTGTTTACTATGGGAGTTTATTGAGTGGGGTGCACCCCTAAACATATCTGGACAATTAACTGATTCTGTCCTGCTGACGTCTATCGAGTGGCCGGACTATACGGTTAGTCACGACTCGAATAGGCCTATCTCACCCCAGCGTGTTTTCGGATCAGCAGACCTTATTCGGTTTATTATCATCATGAGTTTAATATTGATCAGAGTGCTCGGTTACTGTAATTTCCCCTCCAAACTGATCATTGTAATTGGGGGTGTTGACGGTATATCATTGACTAACTTTTCCACCAGTTCAATAACACATTTTGAAATAGAGGCGATCACATTTGCTCTGGTTGTCTCTCTGAATTTTCACCGAGGTGATTAATTTTGTGGATCAAGGGTTTCACGGACTAAATTTCACGCATTCGCCCAGTCATTCCATTGAAAAGGCGTGATAACATTGAATAAAGTACCGTACCGATTATGAAGAGATCCAAGTTGCAAAGAACACATTATTAGTTGTCAACACTCGAATGCCTCTGATAAATGAATCAATTAAGCTTCGATCTTAAGGTGATATAAGAGGCTTAATTCGCATTGACTTTCTCGTAGGTTACTTATTCAGGCATTGCCGCAAACCAACACTGCCAGTGGCGGCGATTTCTTGTTTTGATTGTGGGGGACGGGAAGGATTTGAACCCATGACTACCTCTCCTCTCCCTTCCGATAAATCCCTACATTTTGTATTGATTTTATTTGTTTAATTAAACATTATTATTATTATTATTATTATTATTATTATTATTATTATTATTATTATTATTATTATTATTATTATTATTATTATTATTATTATTATTATTATTATTATTATTATTATTATTATTATTATTATTATTATTATTATTATTATTATTATTATTATTATTATTATTATTATTATTATTATTATTATTATTATTATTATTATTATTATTATTATTATTATCATCATCATCATTAGGCTTAAATATTGTATTTAAATAGGCAAAATATCATCACGAATTTGTAAGTGTTTTACTAATGTTACTTTCATGTTTTACATTATCGGGGGAATGACCATGAAGAAAATGTTAATAAAACAAATAGGCCTAACGGGAGTGACTTTAATCGACATTACTTGCTGTGCTTTGAGTAATTAATTTGTATTTATTTACTTATATAATTTATATTTTTGGGGAGATGGTAATTATTGGGGGATATTGATATTTCTGTCCCCCGTCAGTAAATATTAGGGGAGGGGAGGGAGACATATCCCCCGCCCCCTCCCAGGTTGCCGCACAAGCTCCCTGGCAATACTGAAACAAACACGCATAATTATGTAAATAATGTAGATCATAAAACATTCATTTATAAGATAAATTCCCTGGATGTATTCATACATTAACTGATGACAAATTTAGCTAAATGTAATCCCTTGATAGAGCAATAACATGTATGCTGAAGGTTTTACACACGGTAGTACAATTTAAAGCTACTTAACAATTTTGGTAATACATTCTCCTGAGGACGATCAGAGCATACTGATCGAAACGTCGAGTTGTACCCCAGTTCTTTTCAGAACTAATTACTACTCAATTGAGATTCCACATGGTGTCACCGCAATTAGTCTTACTTATCATTCTCACCATGCAAAGCTACAAGTTTTACCTAATTTTGGTAATCTTCAACAACAAAAAAAATAGATAATAATTTTCCATATAGGGCCTAATGTACGTATGAAGATTGTATCAAACATACCTAGAAATATTTTGGATATGAGGTAATTGTTTTAAATAATTTCCTAAATGAATTTTCAACTAAATGAGAAAAAAATTTCACATAACAATGAAAAATGCAAATTTGAATGCATTTCTTAATTTTTTGTTCTGTCTTGAACGACACAATCAAATACGGTGAAATTTTCACAAGTTGGTTTATGGATACATAGGCTATCTCTCTTGATTCTTAATAGAGTTATGCTGATGCGTTTAAGCTACTGGCTTTAAAATATTTCGGCATGACAGGACTATTTGTCAGATGTTAAACTGAGACAGAGCACGGGAAATCATGTGGAGAACAGACCTGGGGAATTGCAGCCCCCCCCCCCCCAAAAATCGCTTATTTTTGGGGACCAAACGTTAAAAACTCACTCTTAAGTTTCACATCCACAACATAGTAACCGTGTATGCGACAATGTCTGTTCCAGGATGGTACAGAAAGTACTTTAGGGGTTTACTTTGTTTGTCTTTCTCACCTGGTGGGCACCTACCAGCTTAACATGTTGGTAGTTTACGAACAACATAACCATCAGCTCTTGTTTTTGTAATTTTATGGAAACATTAGGCCTACCATCAGTGAAAATATGGGGCATTGTCAATTTATTTTTAGATGTTAAAGAAACTTCCGTTCCCGATGTTTCGAGCATCGCATTATTGCCGGTGGCGGCTACCGGTGTTTATAAAATGTCAATTGCTAGTTGTTTTTCCTCAAAAGGAAGAAATGCCCCAAAATGAGGAGCACAGTTGTCATAGCTCCAATGAATAATTATGCACCTTTTCTCAGCCTGCATTAAGATACCTATATACTCCATCCATCAACGGCCGCAATGTTTGCCGTTCGTGTGACAGTCCGACACCATCAATGCACGGCCATGTACCAAAATATGAGACATTTCAAACCGTTGTACCGTCCAGTTTGCACAATTCGCGAACGTCTATATACTTGTCATTTAGCGTGTAAACTCGTGAAGATTGCCACGGCCTGAGCGCGGGGGAAGAAAAAAGGGGGAGTTACGCCGGTGTGTGTTTTCGTGTATCACTTCCAATGGCGTTTTGAAACAGATCTTTGGAACATTGTGTGTGCATAGTGTTGTTATTCGCACCGTGTCGGTTGATCGGCAGCCGGGAAATGAATAGTGCAGACGCGGTCAGGCTACGAGGGGAAAGTCATACCTGTACTGTGTCGAAATTAAGCGAGTAAACCAATACAATGCCGGATGATGGAACACTCGGCAGATGTTTTCAGACGCGTGGGAATGAAGACAACAAAATAGCATCTGGGAAAACGGTGTGTAAAAATAAATCGGCAACAGAATATCACAAAATGGCTTATTCAAAACAAAACAAAACAAATAAATTCATAAAAAAAAGCCTTCGGCCTTTTGAAAATATTTTATATAGGTATAGACCTCGGAGTCTGGACTGAAAGAAGGCAATGTGACTGGGATAAATATTGAGTTCGCTGATGATACTTAAGGTGATGAGACTTGGTTTTTGTAACATCAACTACAAAAAAAGAGGAAAAAAAGAAAAAAAAGAAAAATTGCGAAAAAGGGAAATAAACATCGGAACTCTCTCGCGCCAAATCTAAACACGTGAGGCCCATGCACCCAGTGAGGGGAATAATTCCGGAAATTGGCCTTTTTTATTGAAGTGCGACACTGCAGCGCGTCCATTTTGGATTACAGGTTGTTGCGAACGCCTCGAACTTTGAAAGGAGCAGGACCTATATACGATATTGATTATTAGTAAGTGATTTTACAACATCGATACTTGTATAGGGGGATCCTATACACTGACTTAAAGCTTTGTAAAGTGTATTAAGAGTCGATATATATATATATATATATATATATATATATATATATATATATATATAATAATACGACCAGTGAATATCTCAGCAATTTTCTTGTGTGTTTTTGTCAAAGAGAAAAATATTGAAAATGAAATCAGATTGTTCGCATTCGTCTTAACGTGGAAATTATCATAAGCTGAATTTCAGATTTAAATTTTTCATAATAATTATAAACTTTTTTCTGGAAAAATACAACATGCCAGCCAGACTGGATGTTTGATGCCATTACCATCTTGCAAAGTAAGCAGCCAAATAATAATTGACCGAGTTTCTTTTTGTGATTATTACCGATGCTGTATATCCCCTCTTTTCAAGAGCCAAAATCAAGAACCCCCGAAGAAAATGGCATCTTGCTAGCTAGTTTTTACTGCATGCCATCAGGGAGACGGACCGGAAGAAGTGTATTCCAGTAGACAAACACTCGGTGAGTTATGAGGTAGTTATGACGTGAGCACCATTTTTAGTATCATTGGTGATGTCAGCAGGTTCAGGAGCGCATGTCAAAAAAAAAAAAAGAAAGAAAGAAAATAAAGTAAAAAAAAGAAAGAACAACACATTCCCTGACAAATAGTAACTCAGATTACTCTTCATGGAATGGTTTAAGTCTGGAGTCGATGTCTCTACAACTAATCTGTCTTTGCATTGTTAAACAATACAGATCATGCGACGAACTGCATGGGTGTCCCCCAAACATGTCCACATTTTTGTTGTGTTCTTATATAGGCCTACATTAAAATCAACACAATCCAACCACAATTATTTTACCGGGAATATGATGTCCAGTTATTTGTCAACGGCCTGTGAAACTGTGAACATTTAATCATCGGATTTGGTTGACTGGTTGTTAAAACAATGGCAATCAGCCATCGCTTGTTGTATTTCCGCTGTTCCAAAATTGACAGTCAAGCGGACAATCTCATTGTGATTTAACTCACATGATGTGAATGAAAATTACGGATTGTTGCTGTGCGTTGCGATTTCCAAATTCGGAACAGCACAAACAGCACTTGTGATACTAAATTACCATTATTTTCAAAACCAGGCAGCCAAATCCGATGACACTTTTACCCAATCTAAAATAATATTGTGGCTTCCAATGTATGGCAAAATAAGTTTGTATGATTTTGTTGTTTTAAAATTATGTAACATCAACTACATACGGATATTTTGTTGTTGTTGTACATAGACCAAAAGCAAATGAATGATATTCCTACATCCACATAAGTTTTGACCCGAACATTTTAAAGATGTAAGCCACATATCAAGTGTGATAATTTTCTTTCTTCTTGATTTTGTTACTTACATTCCAGTCAAAGGCTGTCACCCTCAAATAATACCCCAATTCCCTATGCCATAAAATCGGATCACAGCATTTCAACGCGCACAGCGTCATCCACATAAGTTTCCCAGTTTACGACACTTAACCATTGCCCGGTGTCAATTGACTCCACATACATGAATATTAAAATAAGATGACAGTAATCATAAATGTTTATTTTATAGACTGGAGTACCGTATTTTACTCCTGACCAAATTTTTTAAATTTTATATCTGGAGTGATCCTTATTTTTGCGGATATACGGCGTGATGGTAAAAATCGTAAAGATATGAGTGGCTATCTAATGCCTAGTTATCGTAAAAGAAACCACGCGTGATACAAGTTTTACAAGATAACATGTCCAATTGCTTGAAAATCTGATATAACAAACCTATATGCAAGTTGATTTGGGTCGCTTGGCGGTAAAGAGCTTGGAGTAGAGACTGTAAGGAATATACCTAAGGATATCATGTATTTCATGTTTTTCAATAATTTATTTTCTTTTAAATAGGGTTTATACTATACTTAAAAGTGTCTATGACCTATTTTCTGTTGTGAATTAAGCTAAATAGAAACAGTCGCTTAATTCGGATCAATGTGTTTATAACTTTCACTGATTGTTTCTCTGTCTCTACAAGAACAAGCGACACAAACATCAGTTATCACAGATAAACTAATGTTGATGAAGATAGCGAACATCCTAGCCACTCAGCTAGTTTTTGACGAATACGAGATGGCAGCTTATCAGTATGGTGGGCATGTAATGGTGGGCACTGTAGTTATAATACGTTACATTTAAATGACATGCCAGTAATTGATGTCATCACTCGGGGTACAGTTTTCATTATAATACTGTTGCCTGTTTTCCACCTTTGGTAATTATCTCATTACAAATAAAATCACTGAAATGAGGATTTGTTGAAAAGAAACAATCGTCACGAATAATCATTTTGTCTGAAGTTCACTAATTTGCATCAAAACAGGAAACAAGTTCAATTTGAAAAGCAAGTAATTTTGTTTTGGTTTATTCTGCCTGCTACAACAAATAACCCCTCCCCTATTACTAAATGATCCCAATTCACTCTGGAACGCTCTAAGTTTCCCAACAATTCAGTGAGTTGAAACTTTACCCAGATTGTTTTATAAACATCTTTCTTGATCTCAATGTAAAGGCCGACCAAAAATTATCTTTTTTTAACCCAAAGGTGCAACTACATGATAACAAGAGCAGCGGTCCCTCAGTGACGATGCGTGCATGCATCAGTCGGGGTAGGTTCACGATTAACTGGCCTATGCTGAAACTTCATTCTTGAAACTGATTTCTCTACCGAAGCGTTGAAGTTATGAAGATGTAGACCTAGGATATTTAGACAAGTCTTCACACAACAAAAAACAGCTGTGATACTTTTATACAACCGGTGGCTACAATAAGACAGAGTGGAAATTTGTTACCGCTGTTATAGCTAAATGGTAGTATTATTAATCACGTAAACTTTACAACGATTACATGATCGAAAATGTTTATTTATTTACGGCCTATCAGCCAACCAAACAGTTTAAAATATCAAAGCAATAATGCGTAGTCCATCATAACTTCATCTTCCGGAAAAAATGTATTATGGAATATCCATTTTTCAAAAGTGATGATAAATTATTGAGCCATTTTATGATCGGAATTAAACCATTCTACAGAGCAATCTTCACATAGGTGGTACTACGTGTCTAGACAGTGTAGCAGGATTTCCGGCCGGACGATCATGCGTGTATACGTTTGTCAGTCTTGTATTAATGTGGTTCAACTTTATTTTTGCAATAAAGTTATATTTCGACAATTCCGCAGCAAAATTTACTTCTGATTTTATGAAAGATATGGTTAAAAAATGTCCTCATAACAATGTTGACTTTTATAGCTTTTTTCTTTCTTTCTTTTTTAGTAGGCCTATAGCCTAAACTAAGAAAGTTCGACAGTTATCAATATTTATCCCATGCACCATTGTAATTTTAAACTAGACGCCTACTTCATGAGCGCAGCCTCGATCTATCACAGGAAACCTTCAAGCATTTTTACATAATTATGAGATCAATGAAATGCAGGGGTCTTAGTTAATATGGATTTGAGGGAATATATTAAATAACAAAATAGCATAATTTGTTTTCAGTATAGCTCTAAGAGATTGCCCTCCTTGATTTGAAATTCATTCACGCCAAGACTAGAGTGACAAGTTACTAGGCTTTGGTTTCTTGCGATAAAACAACCTTGAAATATAAAAGTCTCACCCCGCCGTCACTTCTTCTATCGGGGTGACTTAATAGTCTGTGTTAACGGATCTTACGCCGCTGCATGTCTAAGATTTTAAACAATGACTGATATGTCTCTAAAGCTTGAAATAATACTTTTAAAAATACACGGTATAGTTTGATACAAGACAAAAAGAGAACTCGGGTTTAGTTTTTTGACATATTGAAGACATTCAGTCTTCATTTTTTTTCATAATTTTTTTCCATACAAATTCCGGTATAACGTTCACAACTACCGTCATATCATATACATGGCCAACAATTGGATTTATTTGATCACATGATAATTGCACAATATTTTACACACAGGCCCAACGCCAAGCATCGTAGAACATAATAGATGTATATTACTGACCTCCAAGAATTAGGTCAGTGTTCTGCATTACCAGATAACAGCCCAGTCGATTGGAAATATCTAAGCCAGAGATACTCTCTTCACATTAGACCAGAATCACACTAAGGACACACTCAACAGTGTGCTAAATCTAAACTGCAGTTAGTACCGTAGTAAACCAATATGTAAATCTCTCCAGTGTTTTACTTTCTTTCTTGTGGTTATCAATAGCTTCATTTTTTTTTGGTTCACCAAGTTCATAAATTCTGAAAATCCTATAAAAATGATCTATCAAATACTGCTTGAGGTCTTTGAGATAGATCTTGCCCGTGGATAGGCGCACTGAAACATCGGACAATGAACACTTCAGAATGACTGAGCAACTATTAATAGTTCTGCCGACTAAAAAAGAACTTCTTGGGTTCTTATTTGCGATGAAATTCTGTAGGTTTTTTGTGATGGTTTACTAATGTTGATAGCACCTGCGAGCGCAGGCGATTCCATAACCACGAGCCTGGCACCGCTTGCCGGGCCGCCTACCCAGTGTGGGCCAGGGGCTATGCGACATAGCACTCACTGCGTCCGGTAGTACATGAAACCTTAAACCCGCAACACACGAGTGTTCTTTGCACTGAAGGGGTACGGTGCAGCGGCTGGCCAGGGTCCGCCTCCCGGCAAAAGTAAAAGGGGTGACGGTACATGTATTAATAATCATAATAATAATAATAATCATCATCATCATCATAAACGATCGACATCACTCTTCAAATGTCGTGTTTAGAATTTTCACATGGCTAAAAGCTATGGGGTCTGCATAGCTTTTGGCTATTCCAAAAACAAGTGATTCATTTTCGTTGAAATATTTTTTATATCTTCTGAAGTAGTAATTTTTTATGGTTTTCAATGTTGAATTCTTGCGTTAATGCATGGCTCCACCCCAATATTAAGATTCACATTTTCCGGATTCAACGTTTCATGTACTTGGAACCAAAACTAAATTGTACGGATGCATTTTGTTAAACAGATATACCTTTAAAGTTGCCATTGAAATGATTTGACATAAAACAGAAACCACCTATAGAATCAGCAGAACTTAGCCCATTTCGTTCAGTAGTTATTGACAATAAAAGTGATTGCTTATAAAACAAATTAAATGAGTTCTTATTGAATGGAAATAAACAAAAACTATTTTAAATCAAATACCAAGCACTGGCTGAATCTCAAATAGAACATTCGTTTCTGTATTTCTGATTAGGAGAAATTGACTGTGTTGTATAGTGAATTACAACTCTTATCAGATTTGATAGTCTGCCCGGTAAGAATGGCGAAAGCTACAAAAATCATATTCCATAACTGAACTTTTTCATTTGATTTAAGCCTACTGAGACAAAGACCCATGTAATGCGAAGATTATATAAGTGGTTTAGCAAGAACAGTTTTAAAATGGCTAACTTTGGATAATTTAGGGGGAACAATCCCGCATTCGTCATCTTATGCAGGCATTACTGTCTGATCTCATAAAGACATACCGTTTAAATAGTATGTTTTCCTTCTTAAGCACAACGAAAAAGACATCCATAAAATTAACACATCTTAACGAGTGTAATCTAATTCAATAGTACAATTGCGGCACAATACATGAACGGTTTTGACATGTCCGCATGTGGACAATGTATTACATAATTCACCTTTTAGTGGTAATTTTTTGCATGATTTTAAAACTTTGTGCATTCTGTGTGGACAAATTCTACAATTATGTTCATCTACTGATTATAAATATACGTTCACACCAATGCTATTTTAATCTAGTCGTTTTTATGTTTTTTTTTTAGTGAAAAGGCGTTTCACTTACACAGTTACAACCAGCTAGCCTTCCTCGCACCATTCAGCCTGGAGTGTCTGTTCCGTCACCCTGCGTGACCCCAGTTCACATTCAGCCCACATTAAAAACAAAAACTACAAAGTTTATTTGTCCTGGCTGGTGAAGTTGCTCCACTAGCAGATGTATTTGTTCGGAAATACGGTTTGCGCCAATTGACCCGTATTGAAGTTGCGAGCTCGCCTCACTCACTCTCACACACACACACACACACACGCACAAAACGCCGGCCTGGGATGAAACATGTCATGCAGATGCTTCTACCGGGATCCTCCGCTATAGCCCTCCGGTCTCCACGTTTCCAAACGCCCGCCATGATCCGCTCCGTTTCTCGGTGGAGGCGTTTCGCGGCACGAGGATTGTCAACGGGGATGCCTATCAGCTCAAGCTCAGGAAAACTCGATACAAACATTGAGAAGATAAAGTGCTCAATCTTCGATTCAGATTTTAGTCTTTCACACAAAAAACCCACATGGCATTTTGAGTTCAGTCATGTTGTCGAGGGGTGCAGTTTAACAGTCATGGGCCTATACATAATCTTAAAGGCTTACCTGCCAAATTCTGCCCCGGAGTTCGAATATAGTTTCAATATATATAGATATATATTTTTTATTATGTGTATGTATAGTTTGAGTTCTTTCATCAGCGCCAGGTACAAGTTGTTGCCGCTAAACCATTACACTGCAAGCACTGTCTGTACTTTTCTAGATCGAATGAGGAAGGCACAGGGGCAGTAAACGCGCTTGCCGCCCCGGCTGTGATAAACGGAGAGAGTGCCGAGTGAAGGCTCGTTGGTGGGCGGAATGCCAGCAAGCTACTCACAGGTGAGGTAATGCTACTTGTGCCACTGCTGGTGCTACTCACACTACTGGGTGTATTGTTGGAGTTCGTACCGTTACCGATCAGGCTCTCGATGCTAAAGCCGGACCGGACCGGGGCAGCCGTTGTGCCGACGGACATGAGACTGCTCAACGCCTGGCTGTGTAAGCTGTGGGCCGCCGATGTGGTGAGAGAAAGAGGCACGGGGGGAGGGAGCGGCGAGACGTAGTGATACGGCAACATAGCATGAGGGTGCCCGTAAGTTATGTGATGCCCATACGGGCTGGCGGCCATGAATGCTGAGTGTTCACGTAGACTGATCCCCAGGTCAGGATGGTGCCGCTTGTAGCGTTTCCTCCTCCGCAGGAAAGACCCGTTGTCGAACATGTCCTCGCTCGCTGGGTCCAGTGTCCAGTAGTTCCCCTTGCCGGGGTTCCCCGGCTCTCTTGGAATTTTGATGAAGCAGTCATTGAGGGACAGGTTATGCCGTATGCTGTTCTGCCAAACAGGGAATTTCTCCCGATAGTACGGAAAACGGTTCATGATAAAGTCACATATGCCGCTGAGTGTTAGTCTTTTCTGGGGCGACTGCAGAATGGACATGGTTATGAGTGCTATGTACGAGTAGGGTGGCTTGACTGAGCTGGATTTGGTCTTTTTCTCATCGGATGGGGCGTCTGGGTCAGCCTGCTTTTCCGACACTAGCTCGATGTCGTCCGAGTCCTTACTGTTGATGTCTGGCTCATCCTTTTCCACAGAGTCCAGCATCTCGCTATCCGATAACTGTTCCATTGGTACTGTGTCTTTGGCATGCCGTGGCGGTGGCGGTGGCGTTGGTAGATCTTTTCGGCAATGAAAATCACCACCAGGCCCCAGCCCTCCGATGACTATCCCTGACTCGTGTTGTTGCTGTTGCTGCTGTTGCTGGGCCGGAGCGCTCACCTTTGACTCCTCCATGGCATTAGCGGAGCTCACGGTCATGTCTACGCCGGTCGGATCAGACGATGGCCCCGTCGTCTTGAGCTGTCTTGACTCGGTCGTCGCCGGTACGTACGGGCTCCGCGGCCACCTGATATCCACCCTGTCCGTCGCTCGACAATTGCTGAGCAACACAGTCAGTGTGTCACACTCAACTGCCTCGCATTGACGAGTCAGAAGAAAACAGCCACGGAATTAGGTTATCCCCACACACGCCTGCGTTTCACAGTTGAGGTCGCTGTAATGTTGTTAATACGGGCCTCTCGACGAGCTCGTATTCGCTTCAGTGCAAACACGCACAGAATGCGAGGCCAGTCATCAAACTATAGCTCGGCTGCCCGTGTTCGGCGACGGCTGAATGACCACAAACTAACAACGACTGAAGAAACACTGAGTTTTGTGAGTTCAGTCAAAGAAAAAAAGGTGAAAATTTTGCAAGAAGTTTGTTCGGCCCACCTTGATAGGCAGTGGCACTGACTGTCTCTTCTCACATCACCGTTGTCTTCTTTATCTATAGCAAGCCGGGGCACATGTACAGTTTCCCACCACGTGACCTCCCAATGTTGTCATTTGTCGGCTGGTCGTCGGCTCATTTGCATATCAATGAAGTTTGCTCAACACTTGTGTACGCCTATCTTTGATAATTAGGTGATTTTAACGCATCAAACAATGAAACGCTAGTTTGGTGATGGGCTCTGAGTTCATCAAGCCTTGGTTTTCATCAATCCGCTCTTGTCCCGAAAGAAGAAGGCGAGGTTCTTCAAATATTCTCTCTGAACCAGAGGGAAATTAAACATCACCAGCCAATACAGTTCACCTTCTGCAGCACACCTTGGATCTGATGAATTGCGGTGAGTCCTGTTACAGAAACTAATATATACATACACACCGTGTGTTGGTACAGGCAGATCATTATCTGTGATAACTTTACGGTGAGGCTAAAGGGCGCCCTCGTTCGGTTTTGCAGTGACGATGCTTCCAGGGTTCTGATTGGTCTAATGAATTGACGGGCTGTCACAGTTTAGTCATCACTGCTACATAGCCCCGCCCACCCTGTCACTCACTTCGATGTCTGAACAGCAGATAGATAATACAAAGTCTTAGATACGAAGTCATATTAATTTCGCTTTCAAAAATAGAAAAGAATAAAAAAATGCGTGGAAAGTAAAGATATGGTCTGCATGTGGTCTAATCTTAGTCTACAGCGATGCAAATTTTGTATTATTTTTTAAAGAATAATGCAAAACTAAATATCAATCTTGTTTTGAGAAACATCGTGGACTAAGTTGCTTTACTTTTTGGGTTAGAAAACGAGAAAAATGATTGTCAATGACAAAACCATGTATTTTAAACGTGTATAGCCTCGTCAAGTCAGTAGTCGTGTTTGAAACGGGTAAGTGGGGAATTTAACTTCATTCAGTTTAAGAGGCCCTTTCAACATAGGCCTATACAAATTCTAAGACAAAAAACAATTATTGCCTTCTATTTTGCAAAGGATCCCAGAAATGAATATATTCACGATGATTTCCATGATGATGATGGTGGTGATGGTGATGATGGTGATGATGGTGATGATGATGATGACGGTGATGATGATGATGATGATGATGATGATGATGATGATGATGATGATGATGATGATGATGATGATGATGATGATGATGATGGTGATGATGAGAATGGCGAAGATGGTTTTCATGATGACAATTATGACAATGATGACGATGATGATTGTGATAATACTAATGATGACGATGATGATGGTGATAATGATGTTGATGATTTTGATGATGACACGACGATGAATAATTAAACCTTTCTGTCATGCAAATCTTACAGATGGTAAAGTAAATATTAGTTTTAAAAGAGCTAACGCATTTGTTCATCACAAATACATAATTGTATGCAATTAACAACATTGCAATTTGTCATAAACATTTTATAAAATTCGGAAAACCAAAATTCAACTGACAGAATTTCACACAAAGTAAGCCAAATATTGTCAAGCGTCATATTCATCTCTGCAAGAAATACACTCAAGTCGCTACAGTAGCTGTTTAGTTTTGAATTAAGTGACGATGAATCGGTCTACACTTATAGGATTTGAAGCTTTGCATGGCGGAAGAACATTAAGATGAAGTTTACGGTAGCAGCGTGTAATAACTCTAATGAGTGTGCTGGTTATGAGATGAACCGGTGAACTTCGGATGAAATCGCAATCACAAGATGACATTCTTTTCCCTTCTAGTGACAAGAGTGCCTTTATGACGGATTTCATTATTTTATATAGGCATATAATTTGTTTTAATGTTGCAGTCATACAACTCATTTTATTTTGTATTCCCATATCGCAGTAACTTACACATAAACCAAAGGAGTTACAACAAATATTCAACAAATGGTAACTCAAATCATACAAAATCAAAGCAGATTATTATAATTATTATTAAACATTTCTGGTAATGAAACCGAGAATTCCTGAATTCCTTTCATGTTCCTGTAGCTCGGAACATGAAATGGAACAAAAATAAAATAAAATCAAACATACTCATGAAATTAAATTAAATGCTGTTATTTTCCCTATTGTTATTACGTTACTATTTCACATTTCACAATCCAACATTACCATTGCGTTATAGCGGTAACAATACAATTTGAAGGAATAATTATTGGAAATCATGTACTCAAGGTTTGCCTTTGGGCATTAAACAATATATAGGCCTAAATCGTTATTATCATCCATTACTTCAAACAAACAAACAAACAAACACCCCAACACCCCAACAAACAAACACCCCAACACCCCAACAAACACCCCAACACCCCAACAAACAAACAAACAATCAAACACACCATCAAACACCCCAACAACAAAAAAACACACATAAAGGACACATTTTCCATACATTATGTACAAATAACAACAATACCAACATTAGAATGTGATAAGAAGAGTTTATTATGATGAAAATCTAGTGACCAACATCGGTTAAAGCACTATTGATAATCTCGACAAACGTAAATGATCATAATTTTACACAAATTTTACTTGGTGTTCAGTTAATGATGGCGGCTCATGCGCTATCGTTTTAGAAAAATTATTGAAATAATTTCTAAAAAGAATTCCACGTTGGAATGAATAATCAATCTGAATACATCTCACTGTTTTTTTTTACCCTTTAACGTCACAATGAAATAAGCTATAAATATATCTGGATTCTTATAAAATATGGATGCATTTGCTGTTTTGTAAAAGGTTTAGCAGTAATTAGTTGCCTCAATAAACGAATGAAAAGCCGCCATAATGAATTCATTTCAGGCCTTACTTAATGCTGTAAAATCATGCTTCGGGTGAAACATTTGTAAAATGAGTCATTTTCAAATATTTATTTTCTTTCTATACAAGGCACATAACACTTTTCAGATTTAACAAGAAATGCTGGCAATTACCAGTGAAAAAATGGTCAGTATTTTGAAGCAAATCTCTGTATCACGAATAAATAATTATGTTATAAATTGGATTAATTCGGCATGGCTGCTCAATCATAAACGTTTCTCGTAATAAGACATTTCACAACTGGTAAATGAGAACAAATCTTTAGCTGAATAACATTCCTGGTTAGTATCCATGTAAATTCGATGACAAAAATATTCGTTGTATAATTGTACTCGACAGTTAGCCGTTGAGAGTAATTTAGCCGTTGAGAGCAATTTGTTGTCAGGAATGACACAAGCATATGCATTTCGTTTGGTTTTCTACACGAGTAGTTATTACGCTTTATTTCAGATCGTAAATATGACATTCTTAATGCCTTAGGTGAAACACATGTACGTATTGGAAAAATCAGTATGTATGCACATTGTATTCAGTCTTTTTGGATAATTAGTGTGATAAATGATTATTTTTAAAGAAAATGTTAGACTTTTACGGGGTGCAACTCATTTGTCAGAAAGATTTATGGCAATAATGCTTACAATCAAATAAAGCATTTAACATTTAAATCAAGTAGGCCTATACACTTTTTGTAAAATGTACCATGTTAGCGCATGGAATATACAAAACCATTCTGTGAAAGGTTCGGTTTATTTCATTGTGTCGTTAACGATAAAATAATGAAAATATATTCAAATTATTTGTTACTCATTCCGACTTGGAATCTCTGTCTTTGGATGACAGAAATTCATTTTTGGAATGTATGATGTCTTGAATTTTCCAAAATGATGTCACCCGAGACGGAGATATTTCAAGGGATGCTTGATATCATCATCAACTTTGCACTAAGTATTAAGTTTTATATAAGGCCTGTGATCATGTATGTTGTTTGAGATTACCAGATGAGTAAATCGGATTTAATGATCGACTGACAAATACATCTGATCTAAATGATGAACGAATAATTAGCATGTCGAAACTCGATACATGGCAGTTCAGAGTCATTCACGCAACGGTTGGTTTGAGACACGTGTGTGTCGAAACATCATTTACCGCCATGGCACGATCGCACGGTGTAATCCGCCAGTGGTAATCGTGGCTCAAAACAACAAGACAGCCCGTGTTTCTTATCTTGGCATATTCCCTGCAGAGACTGCATATACATATATCTCTCATTAGACTCATTTGTTTTCCCTTATGCGATTTACTCTTCTGTAGAGAGAATGATATTTAAGCCACAACACACTGCCCTTTTCTCGAAAAAAAGAAGAAATAATTATAGATTCACATTAAATTTATTTGGTGTATAATGACGGTACCAAACACTCCTTGACATATTTCTGTCAGGGGTGCTATTTATTATTTAAGTACAGCTGGCTAAATTATTTCGCAAAATGAATTCTTCTGACACGTATAATGCACGTTAGATTGAACACCAACAATCTGAATGCATTTTCACAATATTTTCTTGATAATGCTACAATGAAATAAGATGGAGCTTTTACTGGCTCGATATTTATATACATTTACAGAAATTGTTTTGACAAAAGTGTATACTGGTTTTAGAGTAGTCGATAGCATGTCAAGGAATATTGTTCAGTATCGTATTCGCTCTCAAGAACGCGGAATGGATCCGGACGACGCTGCCAAATGCATCAGCAGATTGGTGAAGCACAACCACGCAGACTTGAGTAGTTTAACCACGGACTGACAGACGAACAGTTGGATATGTTATATCAAACAACCAGACACAGGCCTCCGTACAGAAATGCGAACAAATATGAAGACAAACTAACAGATTGCAAAAATAGACGGCAAAACAGACAGCCAAACAGACAGTAAAATATTAGGAACATCAGACAAGGACGTAAAATATAAATTAACAAGAAAAAAATACAGGGCCTACATAGACTGGCAAATGAAAACAAAACACAGACTAGTAAAACGAACAATTAGCAGACGGGCATGGAGATAGACGAGCAGCATGATATGAAAACTTACACGAAAAACGATAACTGAAGCTTATGTTAAATGGCCATGAGTTAAAAGAACGTGATGTAAGATGACAACACGCTTGTGCACGAACTACCGTCAAATTCTTCAAAGACTTGATACTGTTGTATCATCAATTCATTTGACATCGACTCACATCGCGGCGGCTTACAATCAAATATTCATTCCGACAGCAGAGAGCCGGCGGGTGTATCGAAGACGAACGACCCATGGTGATCAGTTCGATCATTCCCTCCAAATCTCCGGCAAAAGACGGGCTAAAGAAAACACGTCAAGAACGGTCCGGGCGATTCGTTCAACCCGCGTCCCTTCTTTGCACCGGCCAGAACTATAGCGAAGCAACCCCCAGGCGGGCCGTCCCTCTTATCGTGATAGTCATGAAGAGAGAACTGAAATTTTAATTTGTGAATACAGGGAGGCAGGTTTTACTCCCCCCCCCCCCCACCTCTTTCCCAGGCTCTATCGTCCTTCTTTTTTAATCTACACAGATCACGTTTATGAAACATGCAACTGGATCGGCAAATACTTGTAGAAGGGACGGGAATGCCTCGCCAAACATACACTCTGCATTCGTTATTAAGAGATGAAATTGCTTTTTCATTAAGCCCCATTTCACTTTTGGTAAAAGGTCACTTCGTTAGGCATCCATACTTAAAGGGAAGGTACAACATTGGTCATTACCTGATTATCAAATTAACAATTAATTATTATTACAAAAAACCTGACTCGGTATAAAGCCGGTACAGGTATGAATCATCCTGAGAAATTGTGTCGTCTGAAGTGCCTTTCATCTTCATACAGAAAACAGGAATTGTAATGTGTAAAAAACAAAAAAACAAAAACGTAAGCCCCTATAATTACAATGAACTTTTCATAGGCTAGTTTTATGATATTGTTTTTTAAAACTATAGGGTTGAAATTAACGTACGTTACCAAATACCAAAGTTTCATATTCCCTTTAACAAATTACCAAAATAATGTTCTCATTGTTATGTAATCAATCTTCACTGAAAAGGAATTTTTGCTAAGATGCTGACGGTTTTTTAGGAAAAGTGAAATTATTGCCAAGGAGTTTATCGGAAAAAGTATTTAAAAGGACAAAATGGTCACGATCAACAGGGCATGGAATCAGAGTGCTAGTTTTAGATTAACTCAGTGACTGAAAATAATACCCCACGTGATAAGGTCATATGACAGTTGCTGCTGCATAAATGAGCCAGTAATTTTCAGACACTGTGTTCATCTTAAACTAGGACACCGATTCCATGCCCTGTTGAAAGTCTGCTCTGATCGTGACGATACTGCCCCTTTAAACTCTTTCCTAAATCCCACATAAGAATGAAAAAGAAAAAAAACTATCTGCATTTTCACTGTTTTCTCGTTAACGATATTATACGTATAAGTAACAGATGCTTGTCACATGCTGGTTGTTGAATGCATAAATAAGCTTATCTTGATTCAAAAAGAGAGTATACTCGTATACACACTGTACATTACCAATGTTATACGTTCCATTTAATGGAAATCCAGAATCATACACAAAAAAACAATTCCTGTGAAAATTCCAGCTCAAGTGGTCTTCAGTTTGCCAAAGTTCACCAACAATTTCTGAAATCTCAATATAATTAATTTTACAGTAATAATTACAATCGCATTAGAATGTTGTTTAGGTTAGTTAGGTGTTTTTACAACAATCAAAGTCTCAAATATCTAGGCCTACCTATATTTTTATGAGTACTGTCAGAAAGATGCTATGAAAAAAATCGGAAGTTTTAAAATAAGGGCCGATATAAATGGGAAAATATTCAATAAATTATGCCTATATTACATGCTGTAAACAACATTGTGAAGTCAGTTGTCCTTGACTGCATCAGCGATATGGTTTACCAAGGCGTCTCTATAGCAATCTATACATATATCAAACCCAAAACGAATAAGACAGTAACATATTAATTGTAAGAAAACCCATGTTTAATTTTCTTTATGTTTGTACAATTATTATTTCTTAATGACATTTTATTCAAAATATTGTATGTACAAAATACGAATTAGTTTCAACTTCGTATGTCAACAAAGAAAGGAAAGGACTGGCGTAAGCATGTATAAATCATTTCTGGCATCCAGACATCTGCTGCGCGTATTGTCGATTATTGCTCATTGAATCCAACAGAGGGCGCTAAACATTTTAAAGTACAGAAACCATAATGCAAAGTCTTCCAGCCGACGGCTCGTTAGAAAAGAGAAATTTACTTACGACCTCCTCGCACGATGCGCTGATACGTATTTGAATAATTTGATTGAGCTGTACCTTAACTAGAACAAGGTCTGTAAATGCATCCATACTCAATAATCAAAAGATAAAGACATCAAACTGTGAAACAATAGGAAAGCAAGGGAAGGTACAGCATTGGTAATGTTGGAAAAACTGCTTCTATGAGTATGCTTACTCTCTTTGAATCAAGCTATACATTAAAAGGAAGGTACAGCATTGGTAATGTTGGCAAAACTGCTTCTATGAGTATGCTTAATCTCTTTGAACCAAAATATAAATTAAAGGAAAGGTACAACATTGTTAATGTTGGCACAATTGCGTATAATATTATGAGTAAGCTTACTTTATTTGAATCAAGATATATATTAGAGGGAAGGTACAACATTGGCAATGTTGACAAAACTGCTTCTATGAGTATGCTTACTCTCTTTGAACCAAAATATAAATTAAAGGAAAGGTACAACATTGTTAATGTTGGCACAATTGCGTATAATATTATGAGTAAGCTTACTTTATTTGAATCAAGATATATATTAGAGGGAAGGTACAACATTGGCAATGTTGACAAAACTGCTTCTGTCATTAACATGTTCATAAGTATTTTGACTTAATCATAAGTGCACTTTTCCTAATTTTTATGAAATAAATTTTGGTAAATAAAGTCGAATTAAAAAAAATGCAATAAAATGATAATTTCTTTCCTAAAAATTAAAAATGTTAACAAATTTTCATTAAAATGAAAATTTATTTCATAAAAATTAGGAAAATTTATTATTAACTCAAAATACATCTGAACATGTGAATCTATGAGTATGCTTACTCTCTTTGAATCAAGATATAGGGCCTACATTAAAGGGAAGGTACAGCATTGGTAATGTTGGCAAAACTGCTTCTATGAGTATGCTTACTCTCTTTGGATCAAGATATACATTGAAGGAAAGGTACAGCATTGGTAATGTTGACAAAACTGCTTCTATGTATGAGTATGAGTATGCTTACTCTCTTTGAATCAAGATATACATTAAAGGGAACATACAACATTGGTAATGTTGGCCAAACTGTTTCTATGAGTATGCTTACTCTCTTTGAATCAAGATATACATTGAAGGGAAGGTACAACATTGGCAATGTTAGCCAAACTGTTTCTATGAGTATGCTTACTCTCTTTGAATCAAGATATACATTGAAGTGAAGGTACAACATTGGTAATGTTGGCAAAACTGCTTCTTTGAGTATGCTTACTCTCTTTGAATCAAGATATACATTAAAGGGAACATACGGTACAACATTGGTAATGTTGGCCAAACTGTTTCTATGAGTATGCTTACTCTCTTTGAATCAAGATATACATTGAAGGGAAGGTACAACATTGGTAATGTTGGCAAAACTGCTTCTATGAGTATGCTTACTCTCTTTGAATCAAGATATACATTGAAGGGAAGGTACAGCATTGGTAATGTTGGCAAAACTGTTTCTATGAGTATGCTTACTCTCTTTGAATCAAGATATACATTGAAGGGAAGGTACAGCATTGGTAATGTTGATAAAACTGCTTCTATGAGTATGCTTACTCTCTTTGAATCAAGATATACATTGAAGGGAAGGTACAACATTGGTAATGTTGGCAAAACTGTTTCTATGAGTATGCTTACTCTCTTTGAATCAAGATATACATTGAAGGGAAGGTACAGCATTGGTAATGTTGGCAAAACTGTTTCTATGAGTATGCTTACTCTCTTTGAATCAAGATATACATTGAAGGGAAGGTACAGCATTGGTAATGTTGATAAAACTGCTTCTATGAGTATGCTTACTCTCTTTGAATCAAGATATACATTGAAGGGAAGGTACAGCATTGGTAATGTTGGCCAAACTGTTTCTATGAGTATGCTTACTCTCTTTGAATCAAGATATACATTGAAGGGAAGGTACAACATTGGTAATGTTGGCAAAACTGTTTCTATGAGTATGCTTACTCTCTTTGAATCAAGATATACATTGAAGGGAAGGTACAGCATTGGTAATGTTGGCAAAACTGTTTCTATGAGTATGCTTACTCTCTTTGAATCAAGATATACATTGAAGGGAAGGTACAACATAGGTAATCTTGGCAAAACTGCTTCTATGAGTATGCTTACTCTCTTTGAATCAAGATATACATTGAAGGAAAGGTACAGCATTGGTAATGTTGGCACAATTGAGTATTAATAAGCTTACTTTATTTGAATCAAGATATACATTAAATAACCACACTGTAGACAGACGATTTGGATTTTCAACCAAGCTTCTTAGTAGGTAATAGTAGTCCATTTGTTCCTAACGTAACTATTACATCAGGTTTCAGTTCAATGCGGAGTATATATATCATAAGAAAACACTTGGCATTTAATGTTAAATGTTTGTCTCTGATAATTATGAGAGGATTTCAGACATTTGTTCATGATGATTGGTACATTCACCAACTTCACATCAAGTTAGCTTTCAGATGATAATTCAGTAATATTGCAATCATGTCCCTTCACGACAACAATATAGTGAAAGTGCAACCAGGTTAATCGCAATCATATTTACGTGGAAGCGGATCATAAGCTGATGGTCATTTTCAGATTTGAATGCATTTCACTTTTTTTTCAGACGGTATCATTTCTTATGACGCATAGTGCCAGTGACCCTCGTGACACACAATATGATTTTAGATAAATATTTCGAGAAAGAAGGTACACCCATGGTATAATGGTCACATGACTGCTTACTCTCTTTGAATCCAGCTAGCCCGTGTGAACGTTTCTGCTCGTTACGGAGTCTAAGTCATGAGAAAAGTGTGAACAAATATTTAAACCTTTTGATAGAAAAGGTGGTATATTTTGTGTGTATATTTTGCTTTCGTGTTTCTCTTAAAAAAGTGTTTTCAGGATGAAAATCAGGTAATCAGGTATAGCTACTAATGTTGTACCTATAACCTTCATCGCTCGCTAAACCTGATTTTAATTCGTTATTTCATTTTCAGCGAATCACTGCATATCGTGTGTTAATCATCAATATTGTCTTTCTGGGTCTTTAAAACTGACTCACACTCACAGCAAAGTCGGAGCTCTTTGTCTTTACAGAATAACAATTTACAACACTGACAGCTTCATTAGGGAGAATCACGAGCCCAGAACGAAATCAAAACAACTTCTCTCGTCGCGTAAATTGCTTATACACGGCGTGAAAACAGCCCAGGGTTAGAAAGTAAGCCGCTAACATTTTCTCAGCAGCGTACCGACCCGTTCTTCTGAGCGCCCTGCCCGGAGCCCCTCCGCGCGCCCTAATCCCTAAACGTGGATGTCCGCTGACCGAGTGGCAAGTGCAGTCCGGGGGTTTTCGGATGAGAGCGGTACATCGTCGTGGGCTTGGCTGGGCTTTACGGGAGGGATTAAAACGGAGCGCGGTGCGGCATAAGCGAGCTATTGGTTTACGGAGCTACGGGGATGGCCCCCAGGTCGTCTCAAGCCTTCATAACATGAGCACATGGAATCGCATTATGTTTACACACTTCGCTATGATCTCTCCGATACTCCCTTTATTTATTTTTCATCTCTTTCTTATAATTTACCATCCATAGACAAGCAGTTGTATTGGCTGTGACAACTTGGCGGTGTTTTTCTGAGACTTATAGGGGGGAAACATCGGGTGTTTTGGATCGATTGCTCCGGGCTACATCGGTTATCTCGCCTTTTTAGACTCCCATCGTAGAATCAGATGATTAACAGTTGACTTTGCTGTATGATCTAATCAAGCGATGGTATCTGACACGCATTAGAGGGCGCATCCATGCACCGATTTCTTAAGGATGTAAGACAAATATCTTGAAGCTTGATGGGAGAGTAGGTAACGCCTGGACGTTTTTTTTCTTAGTCGCTAAACGACATTTCTTTTTCACTGTGGAACTAATACAAATAAAGATATTCTTCTGTGTTTCTTACAACCAGTATGACTGTAAATGCATCCATACTTTATATGAATCTAGAGATAGGCCCATGCATAAAACTGACATGTGAAAGTTGCAGTTTATTTTGTTGTGTCATTAACCCAAAACAAATAGTGTCCGGTTTCTGGTCATACGTTAGCTTCAAAATCGGTAAGGCGACGCGCTTTTTTCGTCAACCAGTGAAATACATGATACATGTATACGCGGTTATTGGTACCAGACCAAATTTCCCATACACAAAGTATGGTGGCTAAGAGAGGTCTCACAAATCGGGCAAACGTTCATACCCCTATGTGAAAAAAAGTCATTTAAAACACAGCACAGCAGAATTACAATCGATCCAACATTTTTTTTAATGTATTGAAATTATACCTTCACTTCCTTCCACTCTCAAACGAGACAAAAGTTGATGGTCGGGGAAACAAAAATAAGTCCCAACTTTTACGATATCTGAAAATGGTAAATCTGGCTTTATTACCCCCGTGGCTAATGCTGTTTTGATTATCTACTAATTTCATCAATATAATTTGGCCTATTTGAATTTATGGCTTCATGTTATAGATAGCCAATTCAATTACAGAATGATACGTCGTCGCGACTAGCCTGATACCACTCGTCAGCTCGTGTGGAACCAATTGGATTACATGGTCGTTGAGGAAGAGTATAGGGTTTGATTATCCGGTTTTTTTTCTTGATAAGGGAGAAGGGGGGTTGTTTTGGGAGTCGGATGGGGCATGGTCGGTGGTTGACACGGGTTTGGTCGGGCAATATGACGGGTGCTGACAAGTTGTATCATGCCGGCTTAGATATTCAGTCAGTTAATCTGGCCTCTTCATCAAATGAAACAATAGAGGTATACATTTAATCTTCTGTCAATGTTGTCAACAAGATTTTAGAAGAATACAGATATAAGAAAACACGACTCGGATTGGAGAGAGAATATTGAACATCGAGGAAGACTTCTTAAACAGTTGGACAAATGCCTGTGAATGTACAGAAACCTGTAAAAACTGCAAGCTTTTTCATTGCGATCGTTAACGGGTAAATAACAAAACTACATTTATTGTTTTGTGGGCCTATACATTCTCAACGTGGAATTTCTGTCTCATGAAGACGAAAATTATGTAAAATGATAGCACCTATAGAAAGAAATAAGCCTATTTCAATAATAATTTTTTTACGATCATTAACTTTACACCAAGGAAGTTTTATTTTTAAAAAATCTGTAATCAAAATATACTGAACAGCAAAAGAAACGCAAGTCCGAGGACAGCAAAAGAAACGCAAGTCCGAGGTCTTGTCAAGTTTTCAAACAGAAGACAAACCATTTTGATTCTAATCACTCATTTAATAAAAAATGCTTTCAATTTGTGAGCTGAAAGTGACTGTTGAATGTGAAAATCTTGCAATGCAATTTCAACAGTCACTTTCAGCTCACAAATTGAAAGCATTTTTCATTAAATGGGTGATTAGAATCAAAATGGTTTGTCTTCTGTTTGAAAACTTGACAAGACTTCGGACTTGCGTTTCTTTTGCTGTCCTCGGACTTGCGTTGCTTTTGCTGTTCAGTATATTTCGTTTCTTCTTTTCAGTTGAGATTATAGTGGTTTTAAAAGGAAAGGTACACCATTAGTAATTTACAAATTATTTTCGAAAAGCCTACTTGGTGTAAAGTGGGTACACTTGGCAATAATCTTGATAAATCATTGTATCTGAAGTGATTTCATAGTAAGGGAAAACGGGAATGTTATGTCGAATTTACAAAACATTACTTTACAGCAACTTTTTGAAAAATAGATGGTAGGCATACCTAAATAACAAAATCAAGTAACTACTTTTCGTCGTTTTCAGTCAAAAACGTAACGTGTATTGTGTGTTTAAATGAACGTACGTTTCCAAATACCAAGTGCTGTATACACTGTCTTTATGGCAGGCAAAAATGATTTTCGCAATGCTACAAAAATATTTCCAGGACAAAAATATAAGGCAAAAAAAGTATCTGGTTTCTGGTCATAGGTCGGCTTCAAAATCCGCGCGGTGACGCTTTTTTTCTCTTTTTTTGCCAACCAGTGAAATACGTGATAGGACTACATGAATACACGGTTATAAGAACCAGACTAATTTCCCATAATTATACAAAGTATGGTGACTAAGAGAGGCCTCACAAATCGGCCAAACGTTCATAACACACGTTTAAAACACAGCGCGGCAGAATTTCAATCGATCCAGCGATTTTGGCTGCAATTGGACATCGTTTCATAGCAAAGAAAAAGAAACTAAAAATGCTGACGCGTGGGTCTGGGGCGACGCGAGCGGAGACCAGAATTTTTTTTTTTTTTTTTGCCTAAGCATTATTTTATTGAAAAATTGGGAAGACCGCCGACACAGGAAAAGCTATATAAAAGTTAATATACAGAGTAACGACGGCAAGAGTTTGTAAATTCAATGGAACAACTCCCTTTTACTTTTCTCTAAGATACTTTATACCAAGGAAACTAATACTTCGTTAATTTGATAATCTTGTAATAACCGATGTTCCATTACTTCCCTTTAATTTCAAAAAATAACAAACAAGATTTGAACTTTTGGCACGGGGATACCTTTAGGCTCAGTAGGCCTAGCTATACTGTTTGGTTGTTTTCTTTCAATTTCGTGCAAAAATGAATAACATATCACGGTTATGTTGCATACATTTGGCCGAGTGCGACATCCCTCATTTGAGCGTTTCTGTTTAGCGTGGCAAATTGGGACAGAATTGACGTACAAAATCTATAACTCGTCCTCGCTTCAATAAGATCCTAGAGCGTGGAGACAATGGGCTTGAAGGGATGCATAGCTAGGTCTCGGTGAAACAAAAAAATATATTAAAGGGAAGGTGCAGCATTGGTAATGTTGGCAAAATTGCTTCTATAAGTATATTATACTAATTGTCTTTGTTTCAAGAAATACATCATATATATAAGCAACCTTTGAAAGTTTCAGCTTTTTACGTTGTTTGGTTAACGAGAAAATTGTGAAAATGCATTCAGATTGTGAAAATGCATTCATTTAAATTTGGAATTAAAGAAAGAGAACTCTTTCCCTACTTCAAGCTGGTAATCACTGCACTTCTCTTTAAAATGACAGCACCCCAGGCTACGTTTAAAGTGACACACAAATGTTGTAGGCTATGTGTATATACATATAACCAATCAAGTTGGGCAGTTTTATCTGGACGATATTCATGAAAACCGTTCATGAAAATAATGCAGACTCCATTCGATCCAGGAAGTTAGCTTTAAGTGCGGAATGACAAGACCTCTTCACTTTATTATTAAAAGGAAACAGGCACGAGGCTTATCACGGGGGCAGATCACAACCCCCTCTGATCGATTCTACATTTCGTTTACTGGCGCCTGATCGGACGAATGCGCGGGGAAAAAAAGAAAGTTGCTACGGTATAAAAAACAGGACCGCAGATATTAACTCTATATTATTTATTGCACGGGGAAAGTTGGGAAGACTCTGGCTATAGAAGGCCTCGAACGGCGTGCAATCGTTATGATGGGACATCCAACATAGCGATGGGGCATTTTATGAAGGCACGTCAATTATTTTGTCGTCTCACGAATGTTTACCCTGTGGAGGAGGAATAGCTTATTATTCTTTTTTAGTCCATGCGGCGCTTCAGAATGAGATCAACCACCCGGGGCTCTTCTCTTTCCGCGAGGTACGACTTGCCCGCGAATATAGATGCATAATTGTGTTCACTGCAGCGTCGCGGAAACAGAACTGTGGTCTGATGTAAAAACTCTGCCACACATAATCATATCATCCACGTGCACAGTGTTATTTGGAATTTAAAAAAAAATTGTTTTATTCAATAACGAGAAATGACAAAAAATCCCCTTTTGCCTTAGATGAGATCCTGCCAGGTTCGAAACGTAAGGCCACTATATAATTACTATTTTGCATTGATTGATAAGCAGTTAGCAACAGATAATTCTTCAAAGGGGGTTTAACCATTGGTTGGGGGGGGGGTAAACCTTTGGTGTCATTTTTCACGTCATGAACCACATCATACCCAAGTTTATATATTTCTCTTTTCCCAAATCAGATATGAAAGTGGATTATACTCAAATAAGCAATTTTAGAATAATTAACCGGAGTATTGATAAAAAGTAAATTAATTAATTTATAACCCGGTGTGACTGTGATCAATTCATTGCCGGGTCAAATTTAAAGGGAAGGTACAATCAGTGGCGTGACTAGGGTTCAATTTTCAGGGGTGGCACTAGGGGGTTCACCACTTTTTCTAGGGGGAATGTCAATACTTGAATCCTGCAGTCTCAAATAGGGACCTATTTTTTCGAAATTCTGAATGGGGGCACCCGGGAGGAACGGACCTCGGCGGGGGCACGGGGGACACGTGCCCCCCCCCCCCCCAGTTACACCACTGGGTACAATATTGGAATTTGGTAGAGTAAGTTCCTTCCAACCTGTTAGCTTTCAAGAAATATATATTACATCTATCCAGTGTTCTACCAACCATACACCCATCACAACTTCTAAGTTCCCCCTAATATTTTTTAGAATATCTCAACAAGTATTGTATGAATTTAAAAAATTCAAAAAGCAAATGACAGAATGACACGTTCTACACAGCTCGTAATGAAATGGTTGAAATTCAATCATGCATGCACAATTGACAGTGATTTGAATGAAAATTCAGCTGAAAAAAAAGTTGCAGTACAAAGCATTGCTTCAATAACAATGGTATTGATGGCTGTTTCATAATAAGAAAAGAATATTCAAAGAGCAACATGCAACATGCATGTCCATTGTTTTAGAAGGGTAGAGCAAGAGTTTAATATGGAATTGGTCCTCCATTATTCTCCATAACTGAGTTCTTACAGAAAACTACACGTGTAACATGCCATTGAAGCAATGCTTTGTACTGCAACTTTTTTTCAGCTGAATTTTCATTCAAATCACTGTCAATTGTGCATGCATGATTGAATTTCAACCATTTCATTACGAGCTGTGTAGAACATGTCATTCTGTCATTTGCTTTTTGAATTTTTAAAATTCATGCAATATTTGTTGAGATATTCTAAAAAATATTAGGGGGAACTTAGAAGTTGTGATGGGTGTATATCTAGCCGTATATGTTAGCGGTATTCCATAATTGTCAGTAACATAATGCTTACCGAATATCTTTGTTCTGAATGCGCTTTGAAGGCATAATATCTTTCTTGACTACCTGTAAATTGAAGGTACAACATTGGCAATTGGAAACGTCCGTTCATTTCAACTCTCTATCATAAAACTAACCTGTGAAAGTTATATCCCAATAGGAGCTCACGTTCATGAGATGACGACGAAAACTGTTACTTTTGTTTTTGTTTGATAGTTAAAAAAAAGTTTCAGTAAGATTTGAAGTTTTACAGTGTAGGCTACATGGTGGAAGTACAATACTAGTAAGGTTTGCTGTAGTACCATGTAAACAATCTATTAGGAGTTAGTAATAATTCTTGGCTCTGAGAAGAACAGGCGGTAAGAAACTCGACAATTCGATGAGTCTAGGCCTACTCTGATCGTCTTCATCAGGAGAATGTTTTTCAAAAAAATTGTATGACTGCTACGTTTTGTAAATTTGAGCAATTCAAATTCACTTTTGACGAAATCATTTCTCAGGATGAATGCATTTTTTTTAAAGGGGCAAAACATACCGTATTTTATCTCGTGATGTTATATTTTTTATGATAGTAGAATCCAAAATAAGGAAAACAGTTAATTGTGATAACAAGCCTAATGTTGTTATTAACAAACAAAAATAGGGACATGTTGGGACAGATCGCTCAGGGAAATGTTTATTGCTAAGCATTATTAACTGACAAATAACAGGATTAGCCTGTATTTTCTATGGCACGTTCCTGGGCTTGGCATGCATTTTAGTGAAATTAGACACCAGACTTCATTTAAAAGCATACTGCAATAACATCAACACGACCGAAAACAGTTGTTTGTTTTGTTGTTGTTTCCCCCCAGCATTCTGATCAGAGTGCGTTCTCCTAAAGTAGCAAGTGTTCAAAGTTTGGCAGTTGGCCGTAGGCTAACCTGGAATCAATAGAATGTAAACTCTGTAGCTTAAAAATCATGTTTATACACGAAGCAAAGAATGATTCAAAATGACCAAAAATGTAACAGGGCTTTGAACGATTAGCCGATATTGGGGGAAAATGGGGAGAGGGTTTTACCTTTGTTCCTCGTTTGGATTAGCCCAACCACAGACAGCCATTAAGTAGGGAGCCCGGCCAACATGGAGGCAAAAAAAACCATTAAAGATCTTGTGCAACTTGGCTTTCTAATAAATAGGGATTTTGGGTGGCCGGAGAGAACATCAACAGATTTGCGGCAAAATCTGTTTTTGGTGTCGGTTGTGAATGGACGGGTAGTAGGCCTATATGGTTGGGCATAGGAATTGGCAGAGAAAAAATAATGATTTTGTTGGCGGCGAGTGTTAGACCATAGGCTTAGGTCCTCACTTTATAGACGTTATCTTCACGGAAAAAGATGGGGGACAAAAGACCGTGAACAATGCTTTTGTTTAAACGGGCAGTCACGAAAAGGATTTGGCTTTTCAAGTTGGGTCATCTGATCGTCGTTGTTGTTACAAAACAGTATCAGCCGGGCTCTCTGTACTAGGCCTTTGTCACGTGTGATGAATGAATGAAGAGGTATAATTTGTCCGCACTGCATCTCAGTTGGGAGTACTTGAGTATGCGCCCAAAGTTCAACAGCACGAATCGAAGATTAGGCCTATAGGTGTGCAAATTAGAGCGACGAGGCTGATATAATTATACACTTCATTGGTAATCGAGAAAAAAAAGATTTCCATGATACTTACTTGGTGTTAAGTTGGGGATGGTATTAACCATTCCTTGAAATATTAATGTCTCAGATCGTTTGAATTAAAAAAAAAAAAAATTCAAAAATGAATTTCTGCCATCCGATGACAGATCGAGTGAACTCAAAATAATCTGAACGCATTTTTAAAACTATGTTCTCATTAAAGACACAGTGAAATAAGCTGAATCATTCACAGGTTATGGGCCCATCTCTCTTGAATATTTAGATTGAAATTCAGTCTAATCAAAGATCTTTCAAAGTTTGTCCCTGGTTGCAATAGGTTGGAGTGATTTTCAATCTTAAACTTTCATAGGTTACATAATACACATAAAATACAGATAGTTTATCAAGAGTGCGTATACTAGCTTCAATAAAGTTACCATTGTTTCCTTTCTAATAACACTATTCTCTGCAAACACTGCAGTGTTGAAATAACACCAAAGGAATCGCCTCTATTCTTTCATGGTGTTTATAATGGGAGAGTTGCCGAATATGACCAGATTCTTTTACAATACAAACAAATCACGTGACTTTGACCTGTAAGCCTTATATTTTCATTACTTCAAATTTGGGGGAATGCCAAATGTTGTTAATTATCCTGGGAGCATACGCAACGTGTACAATTAGGAGTGTGTCTGGCTTAAACATTCGTACGACCTTATCAAGGTTTCTTCAGAGCAGACCCATCTCGGTCGGGGCGCATTCTCCTACCGCCCAACCGGGGGATTAAAGGTAGGGGCCCGACTTCCCGTCGGTGCCGAACAAAGGCCGGTGTTTACCCTCCGTCTTCAGTAAACACTTGAAGGGGGCAGACTCGGGGCGGGTCGGGTGATGAGAAACGGGGAGGACAGGGCTGATGAAGGAAGCCCATCTGCAGTGATGGTCGCATCTGCCGCGTCATGGTTTCCCTGTTCAGCCGGGGATTCAAAATTAATCCGCTAGTGAACAAAAGAAACATTAAAGGGGCTCTGTCCAGACGTCCAACGTACACGCTATAACAAAGACTGATGAAGAGAGTAAGGTTTGCTGTAGTACAATCAATCTCTTAAGAATTGTAATAATCTGCAATAAGATTTGAAAGTGTTACACGGTGGGAGTACTATTTAAGGAAGGTTTGCGGTTAAGTACCATTCAAAATTATTTCTATAGACGAGTCCTTAGATTATTATTATTATTTATTATTATATACATTTTTATTTAAAAAAAATAAATAAACAAATAAAAATAAAACATAGGCCTAGACCCTACATCAAAACAAACTCATTATATGCTACATCAAACCAGCTTACTACGTCATTGCCAGCTCAAACAAGACAATGACAGAGACAAGAAAGACGAGACAACAGACGCATATTCTTGGTAAAACCCATGTATGTTAAAGGTACAATACCGTCACGATCAGAGTAGACTTTTAACAGGGCATGAAATCGGTGTCCTAGTTTAAGATGAACACAGTGACTGGCTCATTTGTGCAGCAGCAACCGTGGGTAATATGACCTTATCATGCTGGGGTATTATTTTCAGTCAGTTAATCTAAAACTGGCACTCCGATTCCATGCCCTGTTGATCGTGCACGATATTACCCCTTTAGGACTGAAAACTCAAATCACATTTGGGTTGGATCCGGGCAAAGGGATTCAAACGGCGAGTACACTGGAGGTTGAAAGGCGAGGAATGTAACACTACCGGTACTCCAACTCGACCACCTAAACTGACAGAGTGACAAACGGGCAGACCGGAGATTATATTCATCAGTATACATTCTGAGATGACTACGTGTAACTTCACTATATTTGTTTTATTAAATTTCAGAAAACCACCATGTCTTAATCGATATAGCATTGGCACTTTGTTCATATTGATTTGAAGAGCCCTCTATCGGTTCGTTAATTTCATGTCAGACAGGAGTGTGTATATTTATATAGGCTACCGGTATACAGTACGTATGATAGACGCACATATTTGGTCATAAAAAAAGACACATTGCCCCCTGCCTTCCCCATGATCCGTCAATGCAAGCAAGCAAACCAACCAAAATACAGGGAAACAAAGACCACCGCAGACAATCAAAAAAACGAAATCAAATAAACAAACGACTGCCATTATTCTCTCAATAGGCCTTCAACAACTATGGGATTAGCTAGGGTATGTTTCTCATAAAGTGAAACAAGTTAATTAGTTTATGTTATACTACTGGCCTATCATCATGTCGGATTGTACGTGTTTTTATTACATACTGTACACAAGCGGCTTGCCGCGGTACAGTAATTAGCTTATTTACTTTTCTGCACTTACCTTGTAGGCTTGTTTGGGTTCTGATTTTTTTTTAGCTACGATGATTTCTAGTGTTTTTCAAATGTTTAGAATTGGAACGTGTTTGCAGGGTGGGAGGAGTCGGTGGGCCATGTAGGACCGTATGTTTTTC
Source organism: Zoroaster sp. YZ-2022 (assembly GCA_029582265.1). Lineage (NCBI taxonomy): Eukaryota > Metazoa > Echinodermata > Asteroidea > Forcipulatida > Zoroasteridae > Zoroaster > Zoroaster sp. YZ-2022. The sequence continues at coordinate 16,851,118 of CM055825.1, read as the reverse complement.
CCTTTCACATAATAATACTATTAATATTATAATATTGTTGGTATATATTGTTTTCAGTAGTTCTTTTTGATGTATTTTTGAACGCACCGCCGGGTAGGCGTGTGCCACTGTTTTAAAAGTGTATGTTCAAATAAATAAATAAAATAAAAATAAGCAGCGCGAAGATGTTTAATCCAAGCCTGTGCATGCTTTATGCTAGCTCTTCCCCTCTAATCACACATTTTGGTTCAGAGGCGAGTTCTATTGAAAATCAATTAACTGGTTTAACGTTACTGGTCATGTCAATCAGCATTTTGTTGTGGACCGTGTAAGCCAGCATCTGCGCCCTAAAGTAAACATATACTCACCCAATTCACTACAGGTGTAAAAACCCGATGGCTAAACACTCCACTCTATTGGCCCAACTCGTTAAAAGATGACACCTTTTAAGTCCCGGCCCAGTAATTACCACATTAGCCGTCTTGTCAAAAGCACAACTAGCCACACTTCACCAAATGTTGACAAACAGTATTATATGGTATTCTAATACGTTGGTTCACTTGTCTAGAATTAAGGCCCCTTTATCGGATTTTCTACGATCTGGTTTTACAAAAAAATTAATAAAAAATAAAATAAATAAATTCTCCTGAAGACGATCAGAACATACTGATCGAAACGTCGAGTTGTAACTTCCAGTTCTTTCAGAACTAATTACTACTCAATTGATAATTTGCGAAATAGAGATTGAGAAATAGTCTTTACTTATCCTCTTCACCATGCAAAGCTACACCTTTTACTGAAAATTCAGGAGAAAAGTTTCTTCAAGTACCCTGAGCCTGTCCTCATCGATTCTAACTTCAGAAGTGGGGGAGATCCGCCAGCTAAGGAAAACTCAAAGAGAATGATCTTAAGGTTACTTTAAAGTTGTTGAAGGAGGATATGATTTTAAACCGCCATGGGTAAAAAAAGGAAATATTTCTAGCAACAAAAAGGAGGTATTGTAAACAAAAGAGGGGATTATTCAAGAATTCAAGAAGAGTTGGGTTGGGCGCATCCGGAAGGCCCATCGTGTCGGGGAATGAAACGGATTGAATGAGGAATCGACAAGTGAGATGAACCATTGAGCTCCGTCATGATGGGGAGAAAGGCTTGACATCGTTGTCTTCACCACAATGAAACTTCAGAAGCCATCAGAGTACCGAAGCAAGAGTGGACTTTACAGAAGCCAGAGAAAAGCATCCTGGCTGGCTCAGAGGCATTCATTACGTTCTTTGTGAACATTTCTTGTCACCATTAAAGATTTATATTCTGTGTTTTCACTATATATAGTGCGTGCAAGTTAACCACAACAAAATAAACACAAACTGAGATTTTGCGAGAATATGGGTGTAGGCCTACAGAATTTATGTTCTTGTTGTCTTGTAAATGCTGCAGAGACTAGGGACTACAATGTAAATATTTTTGAATTTTTGTGTTTTTATTTGTTTGTTTTTTGTATCACAGCAATATCCACTTTATGTGCCCTTTTCTTCAATCTTGGCCGTTTTGGGCGATTTTTATATATTTGTTTGCAAATATAATTCTGTCTTGTGGATTTTGCGAATAAAGTAAAATAAAAGAGCTACAATGTATGCAGCGTATAATTTGTATGTATGTATATTTTTTATAATTTTTTTAAAATAAATTATTTTGTTTTCAGACGGGGTTTAGCTGAGAAATCGCAATAAGAGATTTCCTGAAATGAAAGTGAGCATTACAAGATACGGCATATTGACATAATTGCAAATTAACGGTAACGCTAGACTATAGAAACGATAGACCAAAGATAATAACAAACTCAATAAATACATGTCGAATTATAATTTGAAACCAAAACTGGTGTAGGCCTAAAGATGCATATAGTATATCACTAGAAATAATTTGGTGTGAGGTTTGATGTCACTTTTTATAATATAAACGTAACTATATGCAGTTTGAATTAAGAAAAGCCTACCACTGAATGAGCACAAAAATCTAAATAGCATTTTTACTATTTTGTCATAATGACAAAGCGAAATAAGCCGAAACTTTCATAGGTTGGTTTATAATATTCATCAGCGACATTTGGCGACTTATACTACAGACTGAAGGATCTTCTATATCCAAAGTCCATAACCCACCCCAGACTGAGGGATCCCCTATATCCTAAGTCAACCACCCTCCTTCCCCTGTGCTTGTTAACAACTGATTCAGTTCAGTGAGCACACACTCCTCTCCCCAAACCCCTAGGATCCTAGTCTCATAGTCTCACAGTTTCCCGCCTGCGCGCCTCAACGAACTAATCCTCCAGCATCCATTCATGGGATGATCCTCCAGCAGTCTACTTAAGCAGCAGCATTTTCCAGAGTCCGGCATTCTCCTGAGGACGATCAGAGCATACTGATCGAAACGTCGAGTTTTATGTATGCAGTTTTGTGTTTTCTTCTGGTTAAGACTTTTTATATTTTTATCTGGTCTGAATTTTTGTAATAATTTTTTACGGTAAATTGGTGGTTTTTTATTTAATCTTTATTTTCCGTTGATGTTTGCAAGTTATCTTGTTGTTTATCATGTATATATAATATAGTTTTTACTTTATATTAATTTATCTTAATCTTAATTTCCTTAAGTTATTAGTGGTTTTACAATGTTAAAGTGTTAACTCTTTTTATACAGGGCCTTCAGGGATAGCAGTTGTTTTAACTGATGAGGCTACCCTGTTTAAATAAAACTGATTATTATTATTACCCCCAGTTCTCTTCAGAACTAATTACTACTCAATTGAGATTCCACATGGTGTCACCGCAATTAGTCTTACTTATCATCCTCACCATGCAAAGCTACAAGTTTTACCTATCCTGGTGCAATGAAGTAGGCATAGCCTACACACATACAAGCATTTTTGTCAACATTACCAATACTGTACACTGCAAAACTTTGGTCAAAGAGGACAAAGCCCCCTGAACCTCCTGGATGTTTAATTTTGGAGGATTCACAGACTCTCTGCATCCATCCCCACAAACAAGAAACTAGAGGTTTGGACACAAATACAGGATACTTCATTTTTTCCCCTTGGTGGCTACTTCTCTTCTTTCAAGAATATTTCGAGAGGGGGAAATTTGTATTAAAAAAAATCCTGAAATCAGGAAAAAAATCTGAAGAAATCACAGACCTGTTTAATGAGTACATTGTGAAAATGTGTTGGTGGATCCAAGGAGGGGATGGGAGCAGAGAGGAGGAAAGGGGAGGAAATGTGCCCCTTTGTATTGCCATGCATGTCCATTTACCATTTTGTGTGTGCCTCCTTTTCAGTGTGCCCCACTTTTTTGGTCCACGTGCCCGCCCCCTTTTAAGAGACCCCAAATCCACCCTTTTAAGAGACCCCAAATCCTCTCTTTGAAAGTGCATTCCGATTTTTTGATTAGCAATCACGAACTTAAACGGACAATATCTCACGATCAACAAGGCACTGGAATTGGAGTGCTAGTTTTAGACTGACTCGGCGACTGAAAATAATACCCCACGTGATAAGGTCATATTACCGTTGCTGCTGCACAAATGAGCCAGTAATTTTCAGTCACTGTGTTCATCTTAAACGAGGACACCGATTCCATGTCCTGTTGAAAGTCTGCTCTGATCGTGACGATATTGTACCTTTAAAGTGGATACGTTTACAGACATTTTACCATGTTTTAATATTGCTTTAAAACATAACCAAAGGGAGAAGACTGGTTTGATCTTTCCCCAGACTGCAACATCAAAATGTCGCCACAACTATATCTTTATTATACATAATACAAGAAGGCTCAACTATCTGGGTTACACCCCTATCCCGGCTAAGAAATTAAAAATTAAACTACACGCCATCAATTGAAGATCGCCAGTTTAACCGCCAATTGAAACTAAATAATGGAAATATCGATGTAGGACGGCTTACTTGTCACATGCCCGTCCATGCACGAAACGGCTAAGTCATTAGGTCAGAGCTAGCGTCGCGCTGATCCGCTCTGCACACCCCATTTATTTTTCAATTAATAATATTTCCGCGGTATTTATTCGGGGATTTAAAGGAAGAGTACCACGGGTCATGGGGGAAAGTACGCTCACAATCCCCTGGAACACACATTATTTTTGTATAGGTAAATTTGCATGTGTGTTTTTTGACACTTATTCTTTATAATGTGTGGGCTATATGCCATTAAAGGTAAACTACAACACTGGTATTTGCTAATGTTCGTTTCATTTCAACCCTCTAGTTTTCACGAAATATATAATAAAACTAACCTGTGAAAGTTTCATCAAAGTAGATACTCATGTTTTTGAGAAAACGTCGAAAAAGTATTGCATGTTTGTATGTTTTTTTTTTATAAGTTGCCGAATGGCAATTTGTTTTTAAAGGGGGACTGACATCCTTTATTGTGTGTGTACTTAAGGCGTTTTGTAATAAAATATTGTTTTTGAGACCCACCTGTGTCTATTTAATCATTGATTTATGAGTACAAGTATTTTAAAACAATGTTTGAAGTGTTTGGTGGAAGCTTCATTTGCATAAGATATGTGACGTCAGGTCGGGAAGATCCGACGTGTACATGATGTACATATACATACAAACGTTTCACACACGTAGCGTCGATTTCATTTCTTCCGTGATTTTTGTTTCCGGAACTAATAAAATGCCGGGAAGATGTGTTTCTGCAGGATGCAGCAACACCACCAAAGACGGTGTTAGCCTTCATCTGTTCCCAAGTGACCCAAAAATCGCCGTATTTGGACGAGCAAAGTTCGACTGACAAGAGTAAAGTGGTCAGGTCCATCGGCTCACATAGTTTTGTGCAGCGATCATTTTGAGCCGAGTTTTGAACCGAATTTCTCTTCCCGACATGACGTCACGAACAGCTCCTCCGTGCAGGGCGTAAAAGTGGGGGGGCATTTTTACAATGGAAAATAACACTCTCAAAAAAAATAAAAACACAAAACAAAAATTGTATTGATCTTTTACTGATATAAAAGAATAAAACGATCACATATTTAACTGTTTGATTTAAATCCATGTCAGTCCCCCTTTAATTCGACATAGGCAATTTATGTTTTCTCTAACTGGATTCAGTTTGTTTTCGGATTACTGCCAATGGTTTGCTCTTTAAAGAGTACAGCACGTTCGGTCGGGATATACCTCTATGAGGAGGTTTTATGTCCAAGGACGAACAAGATAAATTTACGGGTCACCTATAAAAAAAAACTGTAACAAAAAAATGAACAGATTGTTAAATGCGGTCGTTTATGCAAATTACCCTCGTTCGTAACCTGATAGCAAGTGTGACTTTTAGATGGAGCTGGAAGTAGAGGGGTAAAATGAATGGCTTTTATTAGGAGCCGGAAATGCATAACTGATGACGTAAGGATAGAGAACAAGAACACGTTGGTCTGACTGGTTCTGAAATTGTTGCTATATATAACGTACCGGTATAACAGGGGTAGGCTAATTGCTTTCATTAGAAATCTACTTTTCTCAATCCAACCCTCTCCCCGCCAAAAAAGGAAGACCGTTAATAAATAAAGAATAAATAATTATAACAATTCAACTACAATTTAAATTGAAATTAAACAAAACACAAACATAAACAAAAAACCAGACTTCGTGATTTTTGTTTTTGCTTTTAACTGTCTCTTTTATGTGATTTCATATTCAAATAATACAGTAAGCCTTGATTTGAATTCCGGAAGCTAAAACTCCTCACCTCTACAAGACAAAATGTGTAGGCCCTCTTACTTAAAGTTGCAGTCAAGTAAACTTCCTTCAGAGGTAATTATGCACTCCAAGCAAGGTCATATAAAACAACAAGCTTGAAGTGCAGAACTTCGCCCACTCTATCATGTACCTAGCTCACTCTATCAATTTGCAAGTCCGCCGCTAAAATGATTCGACACATACACTGACATAGGATCAATTCTGCATGAATCTGTCCTCATCAATCTAGAATCTTCAAATCCTCACAACTGTCCCCCTCCTACAAACCATTTAAAAACAATAATCTGTCGTGTTCAATGAATCACCAATTGTTTGTCGTGATGTCATTATTCACCGTACACTGATTTTGATGAGTTTGATGGCGTGCTTTTTCTCGCGCGTGTTTTCCCCCTGCCTTTTCTTTCTCCATCCTTCTCATATGTGGCCTCAGTCCACAATCGGCTGTTTTAGTTTTCGGATGGCTGTGATGTGATGATGGTAATCACACGCCTGGCCGCCTGTTACAGCGATGAAACCCTGGGGGCTAACGTGGCTCTGATCCAGCCGAGATGCCGGCTCAACGCCTCGGTGAACCCTCACTCTATCCCCGTTGACTGTACATGTGACAAGTGTAATTACAAAACTATAGACATTATTATGATGATTATCTTAAAGGAGTTATTTCCGTGACCGTTTGTAAACAACAGCAACAAAAATAACAACCACAACAACGTACAAACATGTTGAATGAAACCAAATTAGCTTGAGAATTCTTCATTAAAACTCGATGTTTACCTATGCAAAAATAAGCCCTTAAATGCTAATCTTTTGAGAAGTAACAACTCATTTCCTTCCTTAAATAAAAAAAAGGCGACTATAATATGTCTCACTAACGTCAAAGTGAATTGACCATAGTGTAGATAAAGTTAAAGGGACAGTATCGTCACGATCAGAGCAGACTTTCAACAGAGCACAGTGAACGCAGTGACTGAAAATTATTGGTTTATTTATGCAGCAGCAACGGTAATATGACTTTATCATGTGGGTGACCGAGTTAATCTAAAACAAGCACTCCGATTCCATGCCCTGTTGATGACGATATTGTCCCTTTAATATTTTGTTTCAGAGAACCATTGTACATGTTTTTTCATCAATATCACAATATCTGAGTTTAGAATAATCCAAAGAATAAATTGTATTCAACACATTGTCTGCTGAATGGGATGTACAATTTACAAGTAACAACTGACCATTGATAGTTTGGAATTCATGAATAATTGAATTTAATAAATAAAGAAATAGTTCAGTGGCTTACCAACCAAAATGACCTGTAGTGAAGACACAAATAGCAGTAAGTGCTCTTACGTTCCGAGCCTTCCTCAACGGCATAAGCCTTCGAGAAAGACTCCAAACTTAAAGATGTATCACCTGCCCCTTTTCCCGCTATTTTGACAGTTATTCTGGAATGTTAATGTTGTTTCTTCATCTGAACACTGTTATTTATTTAAGGAAAGCAAAATCAAATACTTAAAATACTTGAGTCTATACATGATGTGCAGCGGCGTAGCCAGGACTTTTTCAGTGGTCGGGGAAGGGGGCCACAGGGGGTTAATTGCTTTTCAGTGGGGAAATTGCTTTTCAGTGGGGGGGCCCAGGGGGTATGGTTTTCCCTTTTCTTTTTTGGGGCACTAATGGGATTTTGTTCGTGGGGGCACCTGGGGGGGGGGCACTGGAAATTTGTGGGGGAAACGTGCCCCCAGCTCTCTTGCCCCCCGTGGCTACGCCGCTGACGATGTAACCAATGACATCACATGTTTGCAAATAAACCCCAAAGGTCAAACTGCACCGGGCACAAAATGTACACTATTCTGAGACAAGAAACAATACAATCTTATATTTTGATATAATTATCTGAAATCTTATTCATCTGAGAATTTAAAACAATGTTAATGTTATATGGAGAAGTACAAAATGTACAAACTCTGCATACAAATACACACACTTTTGCCCGGCGGGAAATCACCCTGGTACTCTAAAGGTCACGCAGAGTGTAAACAAGTCACATGGTCTGTATACATGCCGTCATAAATTCATCTGGATACATAATAGGCCTACCTGTTAAATCAAGCTCCGGACAATAATTTGGTAAAACATTTTTTAAAGGCATTTTAAGGCCTTTCTAAACAATTTATCAATAGGACCTCTTCTGATTGTTGTTATAATTATATACAATCCGGGAATTACCGGTAGAATAGACAATAATACAGGCGATACATTATATAACATTATAAGTCCTCCAAATTCAAGATAAGGTAAAACATTAATAATTCAAAAAATAACCATATTATCAAATTATACCCTGAAATTTACTTGGAGTAAAGCTGATGATGGTATCAATCCTCCCTAGAAATAATTTCGTCTGAGGTGCTGTCACTTTTGGTATTTAAAAAAAAATGCCAGTAAAAAGATTAGTGAATTTTCACAATTCATTCATAAACGACGAAACGTAATAAGCAGAATCTTTCACAGGTTGTTTGATAAATGTACATCTTGATTCAGAGAGAGTTGCCGCTAGGCCAACTCAAAGAAATCATTTCCCCCATGATTACCAATAATGTAGCATACCTCAGTAAAAATGCATATTATGATGCGTCCTGAAAAAGCAACACGGCAAAATGCTTTTTCATTTGAACATTTCAAGACGTAACACAAATTAACATTTAGCTTCAACATCGGATAATTATATAGGCCTACAATATTTTAAATTTATATTATTGTCAATAAAATTTAAGTTTTTTTTTACTACAAGTGTATCGTGGTTGTATGGATGTATCGTCCATGCATGATTTAACAGGCAAACATAGGTTTAGATTAATAAAAGAAAACGAATAGTTTAAGATGAAATATTTTGCACATAGGCCTAACTGTAATAAAACATGGTTTATTAGTTATTAAAGGGGGACTGACATGGATTTAAATCAAACAGTTAAATATGTGATCGTTTTATTCTTTTATATCAGTAAAAGATCAACACAATTTTTGTTTTGTGTTTTTATTGTTTTTGAGAGTGTTATTTTACCATTGTAAAAATGCCCCCCCCCCCACTTTTACGCCCTGCACGGAGGAGCTGTTCGTGGCGTCATGTCGGGAAGAGAAATTCGGCTCAAAATGATCGCTGCACAAAACTATGTGAGCCGATGGACCTGACCACTTTACTCTTGTCAGTCGAACTTTGCTCGTCCAAATACGGCGATTTTTGGGTCACTTGAGAACAGATGAAGGCTAACACCGTCTTTTGTGGTGTTGTTGCATCCTGCAGAAACACATCTTCCCGGCATTTTATTAGTTCCGGAAACAAAAATCACGGAAGAAATGAAATCGACGCTACGTGTGTGAAACGTTTGTATGTACATGTACATCATGTACACATCGGATCTTCCCGACCTTATGTCACATATCTTATGCAGATGAAGCTTCCACCATGGGCGGGGTTGCCTCCCTCAAACACTTCAAACATTGTTTTAAAATACTTGTACTCAGAAATCAATGATTAAATAGACACAGGTGGGTCTCAAAAACAATATTTTATTACAAAATGCCTTAAGTACACACACAATAAAGGATGTCAGTCCCCCTTTAAGTACCTAAACGAATTCATATTAAAAAAAATAATAAAAACAGGACCAATCCTTAATACATTTTGGAACCCTCCCGTTAGCCATGCTTCCGACAAATATTTTGAGAACTGTATCTAGTGTTTATTTCCCTGTCGTAAACGAGGAACACTTCGGATCGAGTTAACAGCTGGGGAAAAACGAAAAGTACGGGTGATGCATCTTTAAGATAAAATCACCGCTGTATATTTCTTACAACCATTTGAACAAGACAGCGAAATCCCCCAAAAGGCAGAAGTCTCCCTTCGAAAAAACATCACAACTCTTCAGGCATAAAACAAAATCCACAAATATTTTGCCTACTAGACGAGGTCTAATTACAGCAATAATTACCAGCCCCTGGGTTTGTTATCGTATTATGAATTTCAATCAAGTTTCGGATGATCTATGGCGATATGGAACTCTAGTGTCAGCCGTGTGACTCCAGTCCGATGACTTGTGATATACCCGCTGCAGGGGAGTGTGACCTCGATAAGGAAGGTCCGAGGACGTGTGATGACACAGCGGCCATGTTGAGATGTTTTGCATACAAGTCTTCGAGGCCCAAATCGAGGCTGGTTACTATGACGCGGTACCAACTTGTAAACACGGCATTTACAAAACAGCACCATTAAAATATATAAGGTTGTGTGTACTTATTTAAGGTTAGGTGTATAAATTTTCCCAACACAATACCAATAGTACCCCTTTTAGTTTCGAAAACAAAGGGAAAACTCTCTATTCACTAGCCATGTATCGAGTTTCGATAATTATTAGTTCATCTTCTAGATCAGATTTATTTGCCCATCGATCATATGCCACAATACGCTATTGGTTATCTAGAAAAGCATTAATGATCACAAGTTTACATAAAACTGACTTGGTGTAAAATTAAGGATGGCTCCAATCATCCTTTCGAAATATTTCTGTCTCAGGTGTTATTGTTTCATAACATTTTGTGAAGTACCAGTAATTCTCAAGATGAATTTCTGTCAGCCGAAGATTGGGAATGAATATACATGTACAATCTGAATGCATTTTCACTGTCACATAAACGACACAATGGAATAAGCTGAATATATTATTATATTATATTAATGGTTTATTTCAACATCCATCGTCGCCCACAGGCAGAATTACAAATATTGTACACAAGAAATAAATAAAAATATCTTATTTTAAGAATAAAAATGGTGGTGGGAATTGATTCTTATAATGTATGGATGCATTTACATCTATTTGACCAAAAATGTATACTGGCATAAACATGTGAACCGATCTTTTTGTAAATTCAATAAATAAAAACAAATCAACAGTTTGCTTATAAATCAACAGTTACGCTGTGAACACGTAACGATCGAGTTCTTATGAAAACAAAACAAACCAACAAACAAATGAAACGCTGACCTCGTTTCAAGAGTTATGTGTCGGTTCAAAGTAAAAATGGGAACACCAATAGCTCACAGGGGTAAAGGGGGAGGGCTGAACACACCGTCGCTTTTCACTACGGTAACGTACCCACTGGCTCGCCCGACAGCGAAGATCAGAACGCGGCAGCGAATCAAACCGAGCCAGAGTCTAAAGGCGACGGAGTTTGTTTGTTAAACAAGCGGTCGGGGCTGTACTAGGCTTTGACCTCCCAAATTACATTTTCCGATAGTCGTCCGTGCGGGATTTTCAGTATCCAGGTTAGCCGGTCATGCTTTTGTTTCATTTCGCTGTCCTCTGGGCCCGGGATACTCGGCACATTCTACTTGTATTCACAGGCACAAACCTTGCACATTGATGGCAATTTTGGCTGGATTTGGAAGCATGCGCGGTGGGTGTTAACGGATTTGCGGCTAAGATTGCGGCATCCTGTCATCTTTCGTCTTACAAGGATGACATCTTCCCTCGCAATTCGACGGTAACCAATTGAATGCAAAGGAAAACACCAACGGGGTACCAGTTTAGCTATATTTGCTAGTGTCAATATGGAACCACTGGATAATGGTAAGAGGCATATATATATATATATATATATATATATATATATATATATATATATATATATATATATATAGTTGTGCATGTAATTTGAACTTAGTTTAACATGTGTTACACTTTGCATTGTCCTGTTATAACTTGATTTGTGAAATTTCGCCCTAACGGATGTTTTTTTCCGTTTCACCTAACAGTGGAAACTAATCTTATATATATATATATATATATATATATATATATATATATATATATATATATATATATATATATATACGTATACTAGCGTGGAATTACTTGACATTGCCTTGTTTTGTCTTGCTGATTAACCGTAGCTTCTCAATTGATTAAGGTTTGGGAGGAGGAGGTGATTGGTACATAGCGTGAAAGTCTCGCGACTTTTCGTTCATTTTGGCTAACCTCGGGTGAAAAAAATGTTGGGCGCGCAGCATACTCGTGTAACATAACATCAGCGGTTAGATCAAGTAACGTGACGTTACGATAAAAAACTGTAAAATTTAGCAGATGTTTTTTAAAAATTAAGCTTTGAATATTTTGTTTGAATATTTGACATACACTCACTGGCCAAAATTATTGCAACATGAATTTGTACGAGACATTGCCTAGACGGATGGCCGCAATTATCAGGTCACGTGGTTACCCGACAAAGTATTGAAGGACTTTGTTTCCGAGCAAGAACAGTAAAAAAGAACATTGACTTCAAAACACAGGCACTTTCAAGAAGTCTTAAGTAGTGTAAATAAAATAAAATAAATTATTGTAACACAGTTCTCCAAACTGAACTTTGGTGTGAATTTCAATGTTGCAATACTTATGGCCAGTGAGTGTATAAACACGTAAAATGTTGCAGATTTTATATTTGTCTTTAAATAGGCCCAAGTTTGGTATAATTCTTAAATATTTAAAATACAAACACATAAAAATATTGCAGATTTTGTTTGTGAAATAAGCTTTGAATGTTCCTTTTGACCGAATCTTTATTCGGTTTGATTAGTTTCATTTTGGTGTCTGTCATTCAGTATTTTACAAAATTCACATTGAAGTTGATGGAGCCCGCCATGTTTTGACCGATACAGAACACTATTCCCCAAAGTGGTAGTATATGGTCCGCTCGTGCCATACATTCGCCTTGTTCTCTACCGGAGTTAATCAGCGGCTATTTGTGTTACCAAGAGTATATACCGAACGTTCCTGTAATTATTTTTGAATTTCGATGGACAAGTTTCAGAGACAATAAGAAATATTTCATAACATTTTCATTTTTTTTCGCGCAAACCAACAGAGGGCACCATTCTACACCATGGAGGAGAGGATTTAAATGAACCGTGCACTTAAACAATTCATTTGCGACTTAAAGTTCTCTAAACTGAGAGCAGAATTTACCAGAAGGCTTGATACCTTCACCGGCAAATGAAACTTACAAATGGGCTTTAATAATATTGTGGGTCGGAAATTGCCGAGTGATTCTTCGGCTGTTTCACGAAGTGACGTGTCGGACTTGGGCATTTTGAGGAAAACGCGTTTGAAGTTGGGCCTATTGAGCGAATGATTTTGTACAGTTTGGCAATGACAATGAGAATGATTTAATAACATGAAGAAGTGGGTTAGTTGAAGATTACATAAATGCTTTTCATCAATGAAAACATTACTTTTGAATTTAAGTTCTTAAACACCAAACCTTATACGTCACATAATGTTTTTACTCTACACCCATACGTCACTTCCTGGTGCGGCAATTTCTGTTTTTGTAGCAGTCGTTGGGCGCGCGCGTGACGTCACTATAGAAAATAGTGTGCATTTTTCACGAAGTGGCGTTCCCGTATCCGTCACTTCGTGGTACATCTTTTCCCCGTACACACGCATATATATAAACCGTCTTTTCAAACTTAAAGATAACATGTACATTAATGAGAATGTCCAAACAAACAAATTTTTGCTTCCAAACTTTGGTGCTGTCTATGTGTTTCTAGATTCTTAGTAACACGGAACCAAAATGCATGGCTGGGCCTTTATAACATAAAATATCACACCATGAAAGCATTATAGGTTCGTGACTTAGCCATCTGATATCTTATTCCTTGAATACAGAGGTTGTGTACCTGTATATGCTCATTATAGTAACCTGACTAATGTTGTATGTTTGCAGGGGCAACCTCGCTTTCAAATGTTATTGAATTTTAAGTAAATTAATAGAAATAGCTACATCCATTTATTTATTCCTTATGTCAGGAATGAACTTTTCTTTGGAACTATCAGATTACTGGGCCTTCTCGCTGGTGCATGCAACATTTAAGGTTGTGAAAATATCAGCCTCGCTTTTGTATTTATCGTGAATAAGGCGAATGGGTTATATCTAAAGAACATAACTGACGACAATTTAACATATAACACATGTAAACTGAAGTCGTTTTTTTCCTTGAGGTGCTCTGATGTTAGTGAAATTATTCAATTGATTTCCCAAGTGAAATTTCGACTTCATGAAACGAACATTTCACGTATGAATGAAAACGAACATTCCACGTATGAATGAAAACGAACATTCCACGTATGAATGAAAACGAACATTCCACGTATGAATGAAAACGAACATTCCACGTATGAATGAAAACGAACATTTCACGTATGAATGAAAACGAACATTCCACGTATGAATGAAAACGAACATTCCACGTATGAATGAAAACGAACATTTCACGTATGAATGAAAACGAACATTCCACGTATGAATGAAAACGAACATTCCACGTATGAATGAAAACGAACATTCCACGTATGAATGAAAACGAACATTCCACGTATGAATGAAAACGAACATTCCACGTATGAATGAAAACGAACATTTCACGTATGAATGAAAACGAACATTCCACGTATGAATGAAAACGAACATTCCACGTATGAATGAAAACGAACATTCCACGTATGAATGAAAACGAACATTCCACGTATGAATGAAAACGAACATTCCACGTATGAATGAAAACGAACATTCCACGTATGAATGAAAACGAACATTCCACGTATGAATGAAAACGAACATTTCACGTATGAATGAAAACGAACATTTCCACGTATGAATGAAAACGAACATTCCACGTATGAATGAAAACGAACATTTCACGTATGAATGAAAACGGAACATTCCACGTATGAATGAAAACGAACATTCCACGTATGAATGAAAACGAACATTTCCACGTATGAATGAAAACGAACATTCCACGTATGAATGAAAACGAACATTCCACGTATGAATGAAAACGAACATTTCCACGTATGAATGAAAACGGAACATTCCACGTATGAATGAAAACGAACATTCCACGTATGAATGAAAACGGACATTCCACGTATGAATGAAAACGAACATTCCACGTATGAATGAAAACGAACATTTCACGTATGAATGAAAACGAACATAACAAATATGAATGAAAACGAACAATCCACCTATGAATGAAAACGAACATTTCCACGTATGAATGAAAACGAACATTTCACGTATGAATGAAAACGAACATTCCACGTATGAATGAAAACGAACATTCCACGTATGAATGAAAACGAACATTTCACGTATGAATGAAAACGAACATTCCACGTATGAATGAAAACGAACATTCCACGTATGAATGAAAACGAACATTCCACGTATGAATGAAAACGAACATTTCACGTATGAATGAAAACGAACATTTCACGTATGAATGAAAACGAACATTCCACGTATGAATGAAAACGAACATTCCACGTATGAATGAAAACGAACATTTCACGTATGAATGAAAACGAACATTCCACGTATGAATGAAAACGAACATTCTGAATACATGCTCACTATTGCCTCATTTCACAGTTTGGTTTTTGTATACATCATATGGTTCTTACAATGCATGGATACATGTTATCAAAAGTGAAGAACAGTACTGGTACTGCGCGCGTGTCTTTAATGAAAGCAGAAATGTACGTCTAAAATCATGACTATATGTTTTCATGTAACAATATTATTTTCTAAGGAAACAAAGATTATTTGTGTCTTAATCGCAAAGAAAAACACTTCCCAGTAAGCAGATTCATTTTTTCCTAAGACCCCTGAAAGACGACATGATATATGTTACTCTAAAGCCATCTAATTCTCATGGATATTTAAAAGAAAGTTACTGCTCCTTAATCCATCGACATTAGTGTTTGTGTGCACCGATCCGAAAGTCTTAAATGGATGACAATCTCTTTTCGAAATCCCAAAAGGATTTGGAATTATGAGCTGAAAGAGAGGTGAGTCTCCTTGCTTAATCCAATTATCAGATCAAAATGTGGAGATGGAACGGCACAATGCCGGCCACGAGGCGATCCAGAGACGCCCGACTGAAGGCACTTTAACGGCAACATTGTCCAACTTGTGTCCCCTGCGAATCGGCGCCAATTGCGGCCCCGTGTTCGAGCACAAATAAAGCTGTCATTCGGGCTTTCAAGGTGCCGGCATGCCTGCAGGAGGGCGTGGTTTAGGAAAACTTGATAGGCGGACGTGGAACTTGGGAATTCATTTGCGGTATATCCATGTGATACAATCTTGAGTAGCAACATGATGTTCATGTTCAACTTTCGGCGTTTCCCAGCAAGAATGGGTTCCATATTGAAGGCCTGTAGCTAGGATGGGGCACAGGGAGAAGACCTCCGTGCCCCCCACCCCCCACTGTGTGACAATTCGGCTAATGCAATTTGTTTGGAGTTGTTGCAGGATCCAACGTACAAAGCCAATACTTACGCCCTCGACATTTTGCTTGTGCAACGGTATAAGTTCAGATTCCTGGTTACGGGCTTGTCTTAGAGAAGCGACCAGGAGATTACACCTCTCGACAATACTTCAATCCTCATCAGAAAGAATGGCGTCCACACAAAATGTTCACTTTATTGGCCGTTTGTTAAAGTAATTCATATATAGCTGCAATTATGGAGGCATCGGCTTATGTTCTATATATAAAAGTAGTTACTTATGCAGTGGTTGTCATTATAGCGATGTTCCAGTTGCCTGTGCAGGTTTATGGAAAGGATAAAGGTATACGGGTTCCCCAACTGTGTGGGACCTTACACGTGGGCTTACATTAAGGGTACGATTAAATGGGGCTACTTTGAGGGTAAGGTCTGGCGTTTCATTTAGGACGACTCTAAATTTAAGGTAGAGTTTGGAGATACATTTAGGACGGGTGGTAGGAGCCGCACAACATTAACTGTCATATAGGAGAGGAGGATGTAACTATGTAACTATGCTTAAAAAGCGCGTTTTTGGATTAGATTGAAGGGAAGATACAACATAGTAAATTGGTAACATACGTTCGTTCTAACCACCTGTTTTCATGAAATATAACCATTAAAACTAATCTGCAAAAATTATATTACAACGGAAACATGTCACATACAAGTTCTTGTATGTTTTTACAAAAAGGTTACAGTCCGGCAACTTTGTGTAAATTCAACATCACATATCTAAGACAATGATAATAATCATTGATACGTGTACTAACTTTAACATTTAAAACTAAACCGACGACCAAATGTATTGCTGGGCTATAGGGGAGGTTTGCGGTAGAGCACCACGTTAATATAAAACCAGTTTTAAGTTTAATTAAAACAGACGGCAAGTTATGGACCAAACATACGCAAGTTATATAAAAACAGACATAAATGTCATTTTTATTTGAAAACAAAAATATTCCGTGATTTGGGTAATAATTGACGATGATGGGGGACTAAAGGACAATGCAATTTGCTATGGAAATAATGTTTTTTTTAAAAATAAATAGACGTCCTGGTAAATGGTTTTGATATTATGGTGACCATCCAAATATATCCAGCATACGGGAACGCATACTACGTGGAACAGGACAATAATCGGCAAAGATGAAGTTGCAAACAAATAATAGTTCTCTGTGAACTCAAGCATGGCTCAAAAAACTCCCATCAGAAAACATATGTTCATGTCCTTCTTGATGATCCCACCTTGAATGTGCCTCTGAAATAAATTCACTCATGAGTGATATAAATAGACCTTTATCATGGTACAGCCATCTTATTTTCTTCCATTAAAATCAATGTAACCAAACCGAGGCTGGAAGGAAAAATAGTCTGGCACCTTTTTATAAAATAAGCATTAGAATTGCATTTTCAATGTATATGCAGGGAATCATACAAATATGGCCGCAGTGTGATAAAGGTCTATAATTGGACATCTTGCTATAATAATACAACATGCAATCAAGATAATGGCTATCACAATGGTGCTAGTCGACTGCGGTTGAAATGATGACGATGATAACGATGATGGCTATTACTTCTTTATTTTTAAAGACACAACTTAGGAAAACACATTTTCACAGATGACCGAGTTATTCTTCTTTACACGAAGAGTGAGTTTATCATAAATACATAATTTGTTTTTCAGATGACACGGTCATTGCTTTTTTTTTACATCCAACAACCGATTATTAACATTCATCAAAACGCAGTATTCCCGAGTATGGTCAAGACCATTTTCCGACAACCTACACCATTATTTTATAAAGTTCTTAATTTCCATCTCCAATCAACAGAACCGGAAGATGAAAATCGACTGCGTCGAGAACCAGTTATGGCCAGTGGATGTCATGCCTCGCAGAATGTAAGCCATGTTGCAACAAAGCAATATTCTGAAAGAGACGAGTTTCTATAGGAGAAGAAGCACATGGTGGTCGATCGCGACGTCATTTCGTCGTTGAAACAGTAGCGGGCGGTGACTGTACGACCGTAGAGGGCGCTTCACGAATTAGTCGACGCAGGGTCATCTCGAGAACGTTGGGGTCAAGATGTCGTCCTGTGTAATGAAATAAGATGGAATTGTGACACTTTGGCATCTAACAAGGACTGCAGCTTAGAAAGATAAAGATTGTAGACCTGTAAGAAATTAATATAGAAATGAGCCAAGATAGCGATGAAGTCTAAACAAAATGAAGCCATGAGCCAATTGGATCTTTAGGTATTACCAATCTGCATTCCCCAGGAAAACAACATGCCTGTGGCTAAAGGAAGAGCAACCGACATGCAAAACATGTCTGACTGATATGAAATTTAACATTTTGGGGAATCACAAAATACTGCGCAACTAAGGTAAAATATTTAACTTGGCAAATATTGCTTTGGCTGTATATGAAACAACCACGTGAAAGGTCAAATATTACCAAATCGAATGTTATGCAAATAACGGTTTATTTAATGCTGTTGTGCGAATCTACCGAGGTAAGAATGGACGCACACGTTCGAACATTGAAAGGTTTTTTTGTTTTGTTTTGTTTTGTTTGTTTGTTTGGGAAGGAATAGTGACAAATGATGGAAGGTATACTAACGCAATGACGTACACAATTGTATCCAAATATCGGTTGGTTGACATATCGAAGCCGTATGACATGCAAGGTGGTAAAATTGACGCACATGATGGAATATTTACTTTAAATTTGTGGTTAAAACAGTGACGCAAGTCCTATCCAAAAGAAAAAATAACTAAAAAGAGTAGCTCCGCCCTTCACATATTACACGTTTTTTTTTTTTAAATCTCAATACCATATTTAGCTCAGCTTTGAAAAGGGAAAGTATAGTCTCGGGAAAACTATCAATCTCCGAAACCTTTATAGGCCTAAACCAAACTGAGAAGATGGAGGCTTAGTATCGAAATCATTTTCAGGGAAACAAACTGTCCTTGTGCAAAGGTTTCTTCTACACTATGATGCAGAAAATGACGGTGGTTACGAGGGTCACAGGTACAGAAACAAAACACGTTTGACGTATTTAGGCATAGATAACTAATTGTGTAACTGGCTTTACATTATTCCCTTCGATGGGCTTGCTTCTTATGTGTATACGTAAATAAAATTGTTACCAAATCCACCACCAAATTGAGTACTTGGCACAATTATGTGATAACACGTTTTTTGGCTATCTACCAAGTGCAGACATAAATGGCACGCACAAGTTACATCACTATCTCAACGATTCACTATAACACGCAGAACAGTGTTAAATATACCAGTGGTGTTTTATATTGGGTAACTCGCCAGTATCAGCATGACAGAAGACAATTAAAATCATTTGTGTTGTTGGTCTTAAACCCTCATGCTTTTGTTGCAACTTGCTGACGAGTTGACTGCCATAAACAATCTAGGCTGTCTGTTTTTGGACAGTGGAGTAACTGTGCAGAAAATGGTTTAGATGCACTCACCACACTCCATTTGGCAACCATTAAACACACTGTACTGACAAAGGCCTAATACATTTATCATTCAAAACCATTTGAATGTTGATAGTCAATCAATATTAAGAGGGATAATGGTAAATTGCTTGCATATTATAAGCTATATGGTTCACAAGAGAAAGCTTCTGGTAAGATATTAGCTTCCTGGTGAACACTATAGCTTAGGTCTGGATCCTTTCTTAAGGTGCAATTCTCAAAATCCTGATTTCGAAGGACATGTTCGTGCGCACGTACGCGTGGGGATGATTACTTGGGGATGGCAATTTGTTGACTTTAGAGTTTAACCCTCCCGCAAATCGCGCCCAATCTGCTATGAAAACATTGATCAACTTCCTTTTGATGAGTTCATACCGCGCGGCCGTCTTTGTTACATCAGCGGCAAACACCGTATTCAGGCGGGCCATATATATTCTGATCATTCAGGGGTTTAGGATTACAGAACAAAGACATGGATGTTACAAATTTACAATAATATTGCTCTTTCGATCAACTGTTCGCGTTCGGAGGCTCTATACGCGCCGTGATGGATTAGTCGTGGAATTCTACAAAGTGCCCTTGAAAGTCTACCATCGAATTAAGAATAGCCAATAGTTAATGTTCTCTGGAGATTGGTCAAGCTCGAGGGCCGTATAATGATTTGTGCGGTAAATGTATACTGCATTTTCGGGTTCGACCGACCCAGAAATAGTTCTTTCGGATCCAGTTTCCGGGTCAGTCTATTCGCTTTGGTCCAGTTTCCGGATAAGTCAGGTTCGCAAATGCCCAGTTTCTGGGTCAGTCTTACTAAAGTCTCACACGTGTGAACACTTTCACTAACATTCTGATAAGGAAGGTTTTCGGAGTGGGTTTTTAATTTATAAATTGTATTATGCGGAGCACTGCAATTTAAGGGCGTTCTTTGGGCGCTTTCCATCGCCCAATTAGATACAATTTCAACCAATAAGTACTGTTGTGGGACTACTTTATTGGCGTATAAATAGTGTGCATACTAATCAGGATCCCGGAATAACAAGTCAGGGCGCAGCTTTTGAATGACAGTAGCTTTCGGGCTGGCTTGGGTGACTTACTTGGTGGTTTAAGATTATAACGGTATCTTTTACAATGATTTCTAAATTTCTGTTTAAACTTATGTTTATCAGATAACATAGTATAGGCTGGTGAAATTCTTGCGTTGGGTGATAAACAATTGATTTAATTTTGCCCTACACCAACGTGTGTATAGCACTGTATACTCAGTGCTTTCCGAGTGTCTGTGAAAAAAAGAACTTACACAGGTGACTCGGGCGGGATTCGAACCCACGACCTCCTGCTTACTTGTGCAGACGTCTTAACCTTTCGACCACCGAGCTTACCCGATGCCGATTGGCCGGCTAGAATCCTATATAGCAGCGGGTTCTGCGATGTATATGTGTTTGAAATTCTTCTATTCTTCTCAGATAACATAGTGTTTACCAGATAACAATATTAAGAGTTTCTCATTTTTTTAAATATATATACATTGTTAAATGTTCTTTCATATTATATATTTAAAAAAATAAAAAAATTAAAAAAATGAGATCGCAGTATAGTTTACCAATGTGTCACATGAACAGCACATGCTCATTGGACTGTGTTACATGTACACAATTAGAATTAGGCCTAGGCCTAGGCCTATACTTTACATGTCCATGGTAGCTCGGAGTTGTTTGGAAAAGCCGTGTTTATAGTTTGATGAAATTCTTGCGTCGGGTGATAAACAATTGATTTAATTTTGCCCTACACCGTGTTCGAAAAGCCGTGTTCGAAAAAAATTTGTGCAACAGAATTTTAAAACAAATACACGGTGTTCGAGTCCACTTCCGGTTCAATCAAATTATCATCGATGATGTCAATATCATATTTTGCAAAGGTGTATCATCTTTTATTATAACACCTTCAAGCGCGAGGGTGGCCAATCGCACCCGCTTAATATAGACTTTTATCACTGTGCCGGCCATCTTGGTATTTTCCCCCAAAAACAAATCCACGTGTCCAAATTGAGGTAATGAGAATCGTCACAATATGCCTCATTGTTATTGTGTACAGAGAATCCAACAACAAAGAGAAACGTAGTGTGACAATAGGTCCATTTATGTATGCGTGTTAGAAGTGCTGCGTAAAGTATGCCACTCAATGGTCCTCGTATGTTGTGTCCGTGAAACCATTGATAACCCACAAACGTCGAAGCCATCGATAATCCAAGGACACAAGGAATAAAATTATGCTTCATTTCAATTACTTTCAAACCAAATATAGAATTAACGAGATGTCTTGTTTATAAACGCACGGTGCTCGGGTTCTCCGAGGGCGCTCTGAGCAGAGATCACGCCATCACATATAATTTTAAAAAGGTGGAATATCCCAGTCTTAATATCTAAGAACTTAATGTTTAGGTGCGATTCGCATACATAGGTAAAAACCTATAAAGTTTGTTTTAAATTGGAACTACATGTTTGGACAATAAATAAAGATCACGGTCAACTATACCTATGTCTTTAAGAGAAATGTCACATATTTGATTTTCTCGCAACCGTATAAGTTCTGGTTCAATCACGTGACTGCGTTAATACGCCACAATGTTGGCGATATTCTGAATCATATTTTTCGAGAGTAAAAAAGTGAGAGGGTGATTAGAGCTGTGATGCCGTCATCAATAATATTTTTTCAAAGTTCTGACCCAATCTACAAACAAATATTGAGTGCCTTATCTCGTCCAAAGGGAGCATTTATAAAAATCACTCGGTAACATCTGGACTGTTCCATTTACGTAGTGATATAATGAATGCTCCCATTGGACTCTAAGGCATCCAATATTTGTATAACATTCAGAAATCAGATTGTCAGATCAGATTGTCAAATGAGAAGTTTACTCTTCCTGACTTCCGATAGACCAATACAAAATGTTTGATACCTTATATGACACTCTGAGCTAAACTTAGCTGAAATATTCACAGAAGTATCAATCTGAAAACTTGACAGGGGACATTTTGCTGTATAGGCCTATAGCCTTACTAATGAGTACTGTAACTAACATAAGAACACAGACAATGGTGTTGCTAGAAGCACACAGTTTTCTAGAAGCACATATAGGATGGACTTTGTAAAATTAATTGTTATAAATTGATTTCACACGGGACGTGAAGTCACATCATCATATTTAAGATCATGATAACACAGCGTTTTACATTCGGTGCGTCCTCAATCGATATCTTCTTCTTTGTGGTAGCCAATATCTGTTTATTTTTTTTTTACAAATGTTTTTACTGTGACATCTATATTACATTATAGTTGGACCTTACTAACGAATTAAATTTGGGATGGTCTTTGACCTTTGTTATTATTTCTAAGAAATGTTGGAAGAAATCTCGCCCAGACAGTCGTTTTTATGCCTGTCATGACAACAGTACGATGTGTATGTCACAGTTTAGTAGAGTACATCTACCGTGTTCATAGACGATTTAAAACTTGAAACACTGATTTAAGTTTTGAATTGCTATTTTTCCATAATATTTAACACATAATATGTGTGTATCCGCTCCGTGCACACCGTAGCCCTCTAGCGGTGAAGATTCACCCACTGCCTTGATGACAGGGCCGCTTTATGCATGCATTCTATATGCGTATGTTCAATGGTAGCCAACCAATGACCACTGGAGATTTGGGTTGATGCACATCCACTGCCACATGCTAACGAAACCCACTATCGTTGCCCTAGCCCTATCATATCATATCAGCAGTGATCTAAATCATGCGCCCTCAACAGCTCATGCATGGAGCGGATAGAGAAGATGCAAGATTTTGCCAGATTTTGATTGGAGCTTTCATTATAATGCCTCGCCATGTGCCGAATACAGCGATTATGCGTTTGCTGATTGCATCACACATTAATACTCCGTTATTCATGAGCTGTCAGGCTTGAGAAACATAATAAAAAAGTGTCGGTTCATGAGGCTAATGCATTTGGTGAGGAAAAACTAATTTTAAGACCAACAAAAAACTAAATATGGTGACTAACATTTTGACTGTTATTAATTAATAAAACGTGATTATAAAAATGGTTTACTTACCAACAATGGTTCATCATCCAATAACGGTGGCTTTTATCAAAACGAAAATCTTACCTATAAACACCAACGTGCATGTTCGTTTCACCTCCTCTTCCCAAAAGGTCGTGACCTCTTGATCAAAAAGTTCATGAACCGCTTGAACTATGACCCTTCTTGACTCATCCACAATAGAGATTTCGCCCTGTTTTTATTGGGAGGGGGAGTCAAAGGTACAAAAGAGGTGTCTTTAAAATGTACTGTAAGCAGAGCTAGGCCTGTCTATCGTCTATCGACTGTTGAAATTTATAATCTGCTTTATTTATCACTTAAAAATACTTTTTGATCAAACCTTGGGGTTAAAAATACATCAACTCAGGATTTTGTGTCTTTGAGTGTGCGGAGATATAAACACACGTAAATCAAACACATTGGTACGGATGGTAATTGATTGGAATTCAAACGTCTTCCCTTAACCAAACTGCAAACATTTCATGTAAGCCTTAATAATATCAAGACAGTCACCTCTTGGTCAAAGATTATATCGCCCGTGTTTGGCTCAAGAGACCCCCAAAATAGACAAGGATGTGATTTGACAAAAGTAAAAAATCCTGAAAAATGGGTAGCGGGCATGGGTCTCCCTTTGGTCTAGAGGACAAAGCCCACTGATTGCCCTTGAACCTCCTGCATGTTAAATTTTGGAGGATTTACAGACTTTCCACATTCCCACAAACAAGAAACTAAGAGGTTTGGACTCAATACAACCTACTGATTTCTTTCCTTAGTGACTACTTCTCTTCTTTCAAGAACATTTTGAGGCAAAGGTAGATTTGTAACAAATCCTGAGAAATCACAGGCCTGAACAGAATTTAATTTTGAAAGATAATATCATTATTAAACAAAAATGAACCATTTTTTAATATGAAATTTGGATGTCGGAAACTACCGTATATAAAAGCGACATTTAAAACGCGCTTGATTCTGATTGATAGCCACGCTGGTCAATCCAAACACTACACACGCCCTCGTGCAAGCTGATGATTAAAACAGTGGGCCAGCATTTATTTATTAATTTTTTTATTAATTTGAGTTTTCATTTTACTGGTGCTAATCCTTGGTGGATTTTTAAAAGCTTATAATTTCCTTAACCCCAGAAAAATAGCAATTCAACATTTTTTAACGGTCAAATCAGCCCAAACACGGGCGACATATCTTTAAAGAGGAGAGGTGCCTCAACCGTTTTTACTTTATATATAGAATAAAGAAATCTTTTAAATTTCAGGCTTTCTGTTTTGGGGGTCCGTAAAGATATGACATTTTAAACAAATTTTAAGAGTAACGTTTCCAGTCCTTAATGACACCATGAATGTCCTGGTTATCGTGAAGTACTGACTCCACACCACAACAGTTTTTGATGATGTCATATACACCAGGAGACGCGACAAAGATGACAGCGACCTCGGCATAGGCCTGTAAGACTCTTTAATAACGTGACTTAGTACTGCCACATCACGTTAATAACAAGTCTTGCCATCTTGGGTTTGTTGACAGAAGAGGATTTTCGTTTTTTTTAATCTCATCTCTAATCGGCCAAGACGAACATGAATCTCGACACGCCGTAAACCCATATATACACTAGTCACTCCATCACCGAGGTTTTTAATCCGAAAGGAATTATCTCCGCTCATTGGGGACTCTGTTTTCGATTACAAATAGGGAAAACAAAATATTGTTTGAGTGTCTGTGTACATGGGACAACCACGGACGGGTGAAATTGATTTGAGTACTAAGTATCTGGAAGCTCTTACACCTGCATCTTGTCAATTAAAATGCATCTTAAAGGTTAACTATAGGATTGGTAATAACTAAATGGTCGGAATTTAATGTAACAGTTACTCCTGTCAAGCTCATGATGGTATTAATCTTCCCTAGAAATAATGTTGCATAATTATGAGGTTCTGTCATTTTTAAGAAAAGTAAAATTATTTCCTAGTTCGAATGAAGAATGAAGACAACAACTCATGCAGATTGGTTGTTTAAAGATGTATATCGCTCGTGTTTTATCGCCAATTTCTATTCCTAGATCTAAAAAGAAAGCTGGTGACAGTGCCTTTGCAGTAGCTGCGCCTCGCCTGTGGAACACACTCCCTGCAGGTCTAAGAGAGGCTGCTTCGTTGTCTGTTTTCAAACCCCTCCTCAAGACCTTTTTATTCCCAGAACCGTCCTAATTTGCTTAATTTGCTTATTTTCTTTGTTAGTCGGTTAGTTGTTGGTTTAGTTTTTGTATTATGTTCTTGTTCATACTATACTTCCTTGTTTTGTTAGGCGCTCTGTTCTTCGTATAGCGCCATATAAATGCTCTGTATTATTATTATTATTATTATTATTACAATACAATACAATACAATGCAATGCAATGAAGGCATTTATATAGCGCTCTTACACAAACGGTATCACAGCGCTTTACAGTGAGATGCAAGTACAATTTAAAAAAAATACACAGTGCCTAAAATAAATGAGTCTTGAGAGATGTTTTAAATTGACTCAATGAAGAAGCATGACAGATGGTAGTTCATTCCAAATGCTGGGTGCAGCAGTATAGAAACCCTTGTTAGCCGCAGTTAAATGTGTAGTTGGCTTTTTGAAGATCCGGGAATCAGAATTTGAACGGAGTCCACTGTGGTTAGGTTGGTATGGTGTAATAAGCTCACAGAGATAGGATGGCGCAGAGTCAGTAACACATTTACTGATTTACACATAACTGTTGTTTTCATTAGAATATTGATACTTTCCTAGTATTAAGAAGGAATACAAATACTTCGAATGAGATATTCCACAAACTGGTTATCAAAAGCAGCAAAAAAATTGTCAACATTAATAGATGGCGGGACCCACCATACATTCATTTCAGTACATGTTTACTGTAAAACCATGTTTCTCATGACTATTTTGAGAAATGTGTAATTTTACAGCCTTTGTATTCACTGCATGTAGTAAAATAGCGATGTTCCAATGAAAAATAAAATGTCCATTAACCCTAATCACCCCCAAATCCATCAAAATCCTCCAAGGTGCACTTTTGGGGAAAAATTCAACACTTTCAGAAACTGCTACTAATGGGGCAAAATTACAACCTGGCAAGAAGTACAAGCCATAAGTGCTGAATATGAAAGATCAACGAAAATGCATTTTGAAGATATGTTTCCAAAAGTGCGCTGATGGATTTTGGAGGATTCAGGAAGGTTCCTAGCCAGAATACCTAGGGGGTTAGGGTTCAGGAAGGTTCCTAGCCAGAATACCTAGGGGGGTTAGGGTTCAGGAAGGTTCCTAGCCAGAATACCTAGGGGGTTAGGGTCAAAATAGCGAAAGTTGCTGTTGAAATAGCGCAAAACACGGGCGATACATTTTTAATGTATAGGTCTATCCTTGATTCAAAGAGAGTAAGCATACTCATTGAATCAGTTGTGCCAACATTACCAATGTTGTACCTTCGCCATAATGTATATCTTGATTCAAAGAGAGTAAGCATACTCATAGAAGCAGTTTTACCAACATTACCAATGTTGTACCTTCACTATAATGTATATCTTGATTCAAGAGAGTAAGCATACCCATAGAAGCAGGTTTACCAACATTACCAATGTTGTACCTTCACTATAATGTCTATCTTGATTCAAAGAGAGTAAGCATACCCATAGAAGCAGGTTTACCAACATTACCAATGTTGTACCTTCACTATAATATAATGTATATCTTGATTCAAAGAGAGTAAGCATACTCATAGAAGCAGTTTAGCCAACATTACCAATGTTGTACCTTCCCTCTAATGTTTATCTTGATTCCAAGAGAGTAAGCATACTCATAGAAGCAGTTTTGCCAAAATTACCAATGTTGTACCTTCCCTTCAATGTGTATCTTGATTCAAAGAGAGTAAGCATACTCATAGAAGCAGTTTTGCTAACATTACCAATGTTGTACCTTCCTTTCAATGTATATTTTGATTCAAAGAGAGTAAGCATACCCACAGAAGCAGCTTTACCAACATTACCAATGTTGTACCTTCCCTCTAATGTATATCTTGATTCAAAGAGAGTAAGCATACTCATAGAAGCAGTTATGACAACAGTACCAATGCTGTACCTTCCCTTCAATGTATATCTTGATTCAAAGAGAGTAAGCATACTCATAGAAGCAGTTTAGCCAACATTACCAATGTTGTACCTTCCCTTCAATGTATATCTTGATTCAAAGAGAGTAAGCAGACGCAAGAATTTCAATAATCAACATAGAGTTGCTAACCAGAAAAAAAATGCTTACCAGAAAAATCTGCTTAGCAAATTACTTTGGTTGCCAGTGAATATTTCATACAAATTGTATGCATTTTGGTTGGTAGTCTGTTTTATATTGCTCAGCAAAAAATCTGTGCTTAGCAAGCTCTATGAAATTGGGCCCTAGTAAGATGGTATTGGTACCAAATAACATGATAAGTTATTCCGTTTGGCATTTTCGAAAAAACGTGAATACAAACTCAAATCTGAAAAGGATCGCATGCTATGATCTGTTTCCACATTAGTGTTAGGTCTGAGATGCCATCACTGCATGATCTCTATTATACTGACTGGATCATGAGCTTCCATTCAAAGCCACTGGATGCCATGTTGGTCCTCCAACAAACCACGTTTAACAATGTGCATTCCTTTGTGGATTCCTTTTGTGTTCTTTTGTATAGTGGAGGATCAACATGGCCCTGTGGTGGATGCCTTTATTTTTTAGACACCAATAGGGAACCCTCTAACCAGTCATAATAATAGAGATATTGTGGAGGATCAACATGGCCCTGTGGTGGATGCCTTTATTTGTTAAGCACAAATAGGTAACCCTCTATCCAGTCACAATAATAGAGATATGGTGGAGTACCAACATGGCCCTGTGGTGGATGCCTTTATTTTTTAGACACCAATAGGGAACCCTCTATCCAGTCACAATAATAGAGATATAGTGGAGGATCATCATGGCCCTGTGGTGGATGCCTTTATTTGTTAGACACCAATAGGCAACCCTCTATCCAGTCACAATAATAGAGATATAGTGGAGGATCAACATGGCCCTGTGGTGGATGCCTTTATTTGTTAAGCACCAATAGGTAACCCTCTATCCAGTCACAATAATAGAGATATAGTGAAGTACCAACATGGCCCTGTGGTGGAGGCCTTTATTTTTTAGACACCAATAGGCAACACTCTATCCAGTCACAATAATAGAGATAAAGTGGAGGATCAACATGGCCCTGTGGTGGATCACTTTATTTTTTAGACACCAATAGGGAACCCTCTATCCAGTCACAATAATAGAGATATAGTGGAGTACCAACATGGCCCTGTGGTGGATGCCTTTATTTGTTAGACACCAATAGGCAACCCTCTATCCAGTCACAATAATAGAGATATAGTGGAGGATCAACATGGCCATGTGGTGGATGCCTTTATTTTTTTAGACACCAATAGGTAACCCTCTATCCATTCACAATAATACTTAATAGAGATATAGTGGAGGATCAACATGGCCCTGTGGTGGATGCCTTTATTTGTTAGACACCAATAGGCAACCCTCTATCCAGTCACAATAATAGAGATATAGTGGAGTACCAACATGGCCCTGTGGTTGATGCCTTTATTTGTTTAGGCACCAATAGGTAACCCTCTATCCAGTCACAATAATAGAGATATAGTGGAGTACCAACATGGCCCTGTGGTGGATGCCTTTATTTGTTAGACACCAATAGGCAACCCTCTATCCAGTCACAATAATAGAGATATAGTGGAGGATCAACATGGCCCTGTGGTGAATGCCTTTATTTTTTAGACACCAATAGGTAACCCTCTATCCAGTCACAATAATACTTAATAGAGATACAGTGGAGGATCAACATGGCCCTGTGGTAGATGCCTTTATTTTTTAGACACCAATAGGGAACCCTCTATCCAGTCACAATAATAGAGATATAGTGGAGTACCAACATGGCCCTGTGGTGGATGCCTTTATTTGTTAGACACCAATAGGCAACCCTCTATCCAGTCACAATAATAGAGATATAGTGGAGGATCAACATGGCCCTGTGGTGGATGCCTTTATTTTTTAGACACCAATAGGTAACCCTCTATCCAGTCACAATAATAGAGATATAGTGGAGGATCAACATGGCCCTGTGGTGGATGCCTTTATTTGTTAGACACCAATAGGCAACCCTCTATCCAGTCACAATAATAGAGATATAGTGGAGGATCAACATGGCCCTGTGGTGGATGCCTTTATTTGTTAGGCACCAATAGGTAACCCTCTATCCAGTCACAATAATAGAGATATAGTGGAGTACCAACATGGCCCTGTGGTGGATGCCTTTATTTGTTAGACACCAATAGGCAACCCTCTATCCAGTCACAATAATAGAGATATAGTGGAGGATCAACATGGCCCTGTGGTGAATGCCTTTATTTTGTAGACACCAACAGGTAACCCTCTATCCAGTCACAATAATACTTAATAGAGATATAGTGGAGGATCAACATGGCCCTGTGGTAGATGCCTTTATTTGTTAGACACCAATAGGCAACCCTCTATCCAGTCACAATAATAGAGATATAGTGGAGGATCAACGTGGCCCTGTGGTGGATGCCTTTATTTGTTAGGCACCAATAGGTAACCCTCTATCCAGTCACAATAATAGAGATATAGTGGAGTACCAACATGGCCCTGTGGTGGATGCCTTTATTTGTTAGACACCAATAGGCAACCCTCTATCCAGTCACAATAATATAGAGATACAGTGGAGGATCAACATGGCCCTGTGGTAGATGCCTTTATTTTTTAGACACCAATAGGGAACCCTCTATCCAGTCACAATAATAGAGATATAGTGGAGGATCAACATGGCCATGTGGTGGATGCCTTTATTTGTTAAGCACCAATAGGTAACCCTCTATCCAGTCACAATAATAGAGATATAGTGGAGGATCAACATGGCCCTGTGGTGGATGCCTTTATTTTTTAGACACCAATAGGGAACCCTCTATCCAGTCACAATAATAGAGATATAGTGGAGGATCAACATGGCCCTGTGGTGGATGCCTTTATTTGTTAGACACCAATAGGCAACCCTCTATCCAGTCACAATAATAGAGATATAGTGGAGGATCAACGTGGCCCTGTGGTGGATGCCTTTATTTGTTAGGCACCAATAGGTAACCCTCTATCCAGTCACAATAATAGAGATATAGTGAAGTACCAACATGGCCCTGTGGTGGAGGCCTTTATTTTTTAGACACCAATAGGCAACCCTCTATCCAATCACAATAATAGAGATAAAGTGGAGGATCAACATGGCCCTGTGGTGGATGCCTTTATTTTTTAGACACCAATAGGCAACCCTCTATCCAGTCACAATAATAGAGATATAGTGAAGTACCAACATGGCCCTGTGGTGGAGGCCTTTATTTTTTAGACACCAATAGGCAACCCTCAATCCAGTCACAATAATATAGAGATACAGTGGAGGATCAACATGGCCCTGTGGTGGATGCCTTTATTTTTTAGACACCAATAGGGAACCCTCTATCCAGTCACAATAATAGAGATATAGTGGAGTACCAACATGGCCCTGTGGTGGATGCCTTTATTTGTTAGACACCAATAGGCAACCCTCTATCCAGTCACAATAATAGAGATATAGTGGAGGATCAACATGGCCCTGTGGTGGATGCCTTTATTTTTTAGACACCAATAGGTAACCCTCTATCCAGTCACAATAATAGAGATATAGTGGAGGATCAACATGGCCCTGTGGTGGATGCCTTTATTTGTTAGACACCAATAGGCAACCCTCTATCCAGTCACAATAATAGAGATATAGTGGAGGATCAACGTGGCCCTGTGGTGGATGCCTTTATTTGTTAGGCACCAATAGGTAACCCTCTATCCAGTCACAATAATAGAGATATAGTGGAGTACCAACATGGCCCTGTGGTGGATGCCTTTATTTGTTAGACACCAATAGGCAACCCTCTATCCAGTCACAATAATATAGAGATACAGTGGAGGATCAACATGGCCCTGTGGTAGATGCCTTTATTTTTTAGACACCAATAGGGAACCCTCTATCCAGTCACAATAATAGAGATATAGTGGAGGATCAACATGGCCATGTGGTGGATGCCTTTATTTGTTAAGCACCAATAGGTAACCCTCTATCCAGTCACAATAATAGAGATATAGTGAAGTACCAACATGGCCCTGTGGTGGAGGCCTTTATTTTTTAGACACCAATAGGGAACCCTCTATCCAGTCACAATAATAGAGATATAGTAGAGGATCAACATGGCCCTGTGGTGGACGCCTTTATTTTTTATACACCTATAGGCTACCCTCTATCCAGTCACAATAATAGAGATATGGTGGGTGACATCCAAATCAGTGCGATTAGAGACTGGGACATTGACGGTCACCGCTGTCTGTCATGCAAATACAATGATGTGAATACAACTGACGTTCAGAAACCAGACCCGGTCGTTACAAACATGGTCATAACTCTCAACCAATTAGAAGAGAGCAATTAGGACATCAAAACACTCTATGCATTGAATAAATGAGCAACCTAAGGTTTCAGATCAATACACTTAATAAAACAATCAACTTAATAACGCACATTGTATTTCCCAACTACCGCAAGGATCAAAATCAGTCAAAATGTTGATATACTTGCCAAGGTATATCTAGTGCACATAAAAGTCGAACACTGTCAAACCTTACGCGTAGTAAGTACATTTAAATGATACTTGAGTTCTTTCGGGTGACACCATGTAATGATTTCTTCTTGGAAGAAGTGATGGCTCTGAGAAGAGCCGGTTGGTTTGTTCTCAACGTTTCGACTAGTCTGCTCTAGCCGTCATCAGGAGACTGAAGAAAGTGTAGAATGCAGGAGCTTTCCACCATGGAAAGCCTCAAATCCTACATTAGGTCAAAATGAGTCGACCGTTTTTGACTGGTAAAAGCATTGTCTTGTATTGTTGAAGGTGGTCAAAATGACAGTAAAAACCAGTCAAAAATGCCCCTGTGTGCACATTTGGGTCAACAGTCAAAACAGGCAGTTGACTGGTTTTGGCCACTGTAGCTACTTAGTGGAGAGTTAACATATATAGCTGCCTGTTAAACCCCTGTCACACCAGGGCTGCGATCGGGCTGCGCTCGGGCTGCGACCACAAAATCATGAAAGCGCAGAGGTGAGCGCAGTAAGGTCTCCTAGAACGGATCGATGACGCAGTGGAAACTCGCTTGGTCGGGAGAGGAACGCCATGGTCGCCCTGGGACGCCTGACCGCGGCGACCGTTTTGTGCATGCACAAAATGGTCGCCGAGGCTCGGCGCTCTGATCAGATCGCTGTAAGGACTCAGTACGGTCGCAGAGGCAGCGCAAAGCGAGCGGCATGAGCGCAAAGCGAGCGCAGCAAGGACGCACACGAGCGTCTTGTGGTCGCAGCGGGAAATAAATCTTGTCCGCTGCGTCTGTACTGAGTTCTCACTACGTCCATTGCGATGTCGCTACGTCTCTCTCCCGTCCTTGTTGCGCTGTTACTGCGCTTCTACGGAGCGTTATTGACTTCTTCCCGCTCGTACAACGTCCACACGGAGCTGCCGCTGCGACTATGCCGCTCCTTATACGCCCATGCGCGTCCAATGGCGATCTTCCGACGTTTGCAGTAGGCTCACAGTACGATCCCACTTGTGTGTGTGTGTGTGTGTGTGTGTGTGCTGTGCCACACACACACAAATGGTATGTGCCCTCGTCAAGCGGGGAAAGCGGACTGATGACTGGCGGTCGCAGCGGGGTCTATTTATGCTCGCCGCGCGGACGCATCGAACGTTTCGAGAACGTACTGCGGACGTCATAAGGGCGTAACGCGAGCGCGCTTGGTCGCGTAGAGCGCCGTGGGAGCGCGTTCGAACTCCACACTGGACGAGATGGGAGCGCGGTGGGTCGCAGCAGGAGCACCGTGAGCGCGATGGGAGCTTACTAAAATCTCCGTTGTTTGACATTTTCAGAAATGTTCGGACAGTTTTCCGCGATCGTAATGCGTTTTGCCAAAAATTTAAGCGCACAGCGAGCTCCGTCCCGTCGCAATAGAGTGTGACAGGGCTATTACCAGACACCATGAGTTTCTCCGACTGCAGATGTTACAAATATAATGTATTCCCCGTGGGGCTGCGTCATCAAACTCTCATCAAGACAAGTTACCACAGCCACGAATACTAATTAATACCGAAACCTAAACAATTAACTGACGCTGCGGAAGCCAATTATTACTAATGAAGAACCACTATAAGACGGCTAGACTGGACGCCTGAGAGACACAACGCACTACAGGCGCTCTCATTCCGGCTAATTCATGCACACGTACAAATCATTTAGGCCTATTCTATTAGTCACATGTTTTTTTAGATTGGCAAATTAATGTGGCTGCGTGATCTGGAGATGCATTGGATTGTGTTTGAGTACGCATGCATAAAACGACAATCATTGTTTTATTACTTGCATTGTACCGAAGACAGCCCGCGAAGGATGGAGCCATCATATGATAAGTTATGCGACAATTTAAGTAACTTTGAAAAATGTCATGTTTTATTCATTTGTTAATCAATGCAAACAAGTAGGATCAATACAGTTGAATAGAAGAAAAAGATTGGACTATACATTTATTTGGATATCTATTTCACAGAGACGTAGAGACACCCTTATACAGTGTCAACACGTGTTTTTTTAATTACAAAAACTAGATATTAAAACAGACAGCGCCACCGTTTGACAGCAGAGACGAATTTGATGCTGAAAAGATTACCACATTATTATCCGAAAGTTAACTTGATGTGAAGTTGGTAAAGTCACCCTGAATTATTTTATTATGTGCTCTTTTTAAAAAAGAAAACACGATCAAATATGCAACTGAAGTCCTGTCATTTGAAAGAATAATTCAAATTATCTCGAAAGAGTAAATCACGCGGTATACCGCGGGAATACAATTATTGTGTACAGAATAAAAAAAAATTAAAAAAAAATAAATCATGAAGAACGAAGCACGCAAGTCATTTGACATGCGCAGCCATGCAATCATTATTACTTCATTATTTAGGCCAATAAATATTCTATTATTCGAAGTATAACATAAATTAAACGCAGTTATTTTCTCACCCCATAGGTTAAATATAGATTATAGAATACACTTTTTAAAATAAAATCGCAATTTCTTCATTCACTAAGGAATATGAACCCTTTTCATCTCATAATCTAAATTAATCAAGAAAACTATTCAGGTGCGCTTTTTGTCCACGGATCGTATTTCAGTTCAACCGAAGTCGTACCGTATATGTTAGTAACCAACGGCTATTCATAACGCTGAAGCCGCGGAAGAAAAACACACAACAGTCGCTAATCTGGTAACGGCAAAAAGCTTGTTCTGTACTTGTTCGTTGTTCATACCGTACAATGTAAGTCAATGCAAAGTTACAGTCTTACAAAAAAATTGTTCCTGTTGCCAAAGAGAAACTGCCGGCGATGACTCCAGGACGTTTTTACAACTGCCTGCTCGGAGTCAAAATAATTTCTGATGCTAATTTGAGATCTGGACTGCAGTTTTCATTGTATGGCTAACTATGGGGGTACGAGTGGATTATAGTCGGCTGTTGGAGGACCGTGATGAGGGCTGGACCATAAAATATCAGGTTCCCTGCCGGGGGGTTGGGAGCCTCTGGCCCGTTGGTTCACCTGCCTGTCCGCGGCCCGGGCGGCGGGTCAAAAAAACACCGTTTAGAAAATGAAACAATTACGTTTGGTTTGTTGACACGGCTTAAAGTAATAATGAAAAATTCGACTTAATAGCTTACACAAGCTGGGGACTCTTGCTTTTATGGGTTCGCATTTTTAGCCGAGGGGAAGAAACAACCCAAAATGAGAAAATAGCTTCGAGAGGGAATCACGAAGTGGGTTTGAGGAAACGACATAATTTGAAGCCTTACGATTATTTGTAACAAAATCTTCTGACACATTTGCATATAGTATTCTAATATTTACATTGATACCTTCTCTATATAGGCTATTCCTGCTTCACTGAGTTACAATACTGCAGCGTGCACGAGAACAATTTATTTGTTGTGGTGTAATTTCGTTTTGAACGTTTATAAATATTGCTGAAAGTATACTGCTCCTCTATATGCACATTCATATTATAGTATCTTGTGGTGTAATTTCGTTTTGAACGTTTATAAATATTGCTGAAAGTATACTGCTCTTCTATATATGCACATTCATATTATAGTATCTTGTGGCGTAATTTCGTTTTGAACGTTTATAAATATTGCTGAAAGTATACTGCTCCTCTATATGCACATTCATATTATAGTATCTTGTGGTGTAATTTCGTTTTGAACGTTTATAAATATTGCTGAAAGTATACTGCTCCTCTATATGCACATTCATATTATAGTATCTTGTGGTGTAATTTCGTTTTGAACGTTTATAAATATTGCTGAAAGTATACTGCTCCTCTATATGCACATTCATATTATAGAAAGTGTTTCTGTTACTTTGCCTCTGAAAGACCGAAATGTCAGGCCACTATCTAACATTGAAATTCTTTGCGATAGAACAACGGTAAATTCCACTATAGGCCAACATGTATACGACTAGACCTTTGTACAGAAATAAAAATGGCTCAAGTGAAATAAACTCTTGCTTTTATGTATTCAGGAAATAAACTCATACAGTTATTAGGCAATTGTACACATCGATTTGTAGATGAATCTTGCTTTAAAGGGGCAACATCGTCACCATCAGACCAGACTTTCAATACTGGGCATGGAATCATTGTCCTAGTTTATAATGAACACAGTGACTGAAAATTACTGGCTCATTATGATGCAGCAGCGGTAATATGACCTTATCACGTCGGGTATTACTTTCAGTCACTCAGTTAATCTAAAACTAGCACTCTGATTCCATGCCCTGTTGATCGTGACGATATTGTCCCTTTAAGCATGTGTGCTTCTTTTATTAAATTTTGACAAGACACAATACGCGAACTCGTGTACCCGTTTTCGGATTAACTCCGTGTGTTTGGTTTGACGGGCTAGGTTCGGTTAGGTTTGACTTGTTAGTCGCATTCGATTCGGTTCAGGCCGGTTCGCGAACATCCCCCGATCAATCATCGCACCGTACCTGTAATTGAACAGTGTTGCTCGCAGGAATGAAGCAAATGTGAATAAACAATTATTCCGCGTCTGATATTAATTGCTGGGATTAAAACTAGCAGCGGCTTTGTGTGTTCACCTTCAAGGTGATTCGGCACGGCTCTGGGAATAAGAAATCTTGGCCTCGTACCCAGGGGTGGCAATAATGTTACGCCTAGAAGCGGACGTGTTCCTTCCTCCATGGGTCTATGGGCTAAGACAGCATAATGATAAACGCGGGCTTCGTCGAACGCCACTGTCAGTCTCGGATTTTTCCCGTGAGGAAAAACAGAAAAAAGGGGTCATGTAATATATACTGCATGCGGCAACCAATATAGAAAAAGACCACTTGCCGAATACAGACAAATCCCCACTCCCTGTCTCGATTAAAATTAATAATGACGTATATCACATGGGTACTATGGCCACCGATCCGTTGTGGCCACCATTAGCTACCTGCCACCTGTCCATTGTGGCCCGACTACTGGCCTCTGTTACCACTATATACTAACCACTACATACTGTAGGTTTGTAATATACGAATGGTCTGGAAGTATAATATTGAGTTGAACATAGGTGGGTTTGTTGAGATCAATAACCCCTGTTCTTACCCAGCTTTATATTAGCTATAGCTAGAAATTATGTCACGTGGCCTGTAGAAAGTTGCATGTACATGTATACGAGGTAAAATCTGTATTTTTGCGTGTCACGAGGCGAAGCGGAATTAATTGGAACAGTGACGATATACAACAGAGTTTTTTCTGTACTACGCAGCCGCCATGTTGAAAATAATCAATTGTCAAATATTGATGAGCCATTGTTCTTTTTGGATAGAATGTGCAAATTGTCACCAATCACTTTCTCCATTTGCGCATCCGCAAATTTGCGCATGTGTCAAACGAGTACATGCACACAACGAGAACAGGCGTTGAGCGACTCACTTGCCAATGGCTGGAGTAGAACGTAAACACAGTATAGGGCACCATTAGCGATAGGCCAGAATTTGAACCCAATATATACACTTTTGGTTTTGTCTGTAAATGCGTCCATACTTTATAAGAATCAAGATAGTCTGGGGGTATGCGTAAATCCCAAAAATTGAGGTTATTTAATTGTGTTGTGAACGATAAAATAATGAAAATGCATTCAGATTATTCATATTCATTCCATGGCAGAACATGACACCACCGCATGGTGTAATTTTAACCCAGTTTTTTTTTGCTGGATATCAATAGAAATTCTATCCGTCAGAAGTGATTTCCTCTAGAGAAACTAACTATTTTAATGTTGTCGAAAGCTAACATTTCTGGATGAATGTTTGCTCAGCGATCCGTACATATTGCTTTTTCGTAAAAAAATTCTCAGAAACACAAGGAGCTCCTGAACGGAAACTTTCACCGGGTCAGTTTCTATATTTTGGTTCTT
The DNA here is from genome assembly GCA_029582265.1 of Zoroaster sp. YZ-2022. Taxonomy (NCBI): domain Eukaryota; kingdom Metazoa; phylum Echinodermata; class Asteroidea; order Forcipulatida; family Zoroasteridae; genus Zoroaster; species Zoroaster sp. YZ-2022. The sequence continues at coordinate 16,812,707 of CM055825.1, read as the reverse complement.
ATTGAGTGAGTTTACACGTTGTGACAGTTCACCAAAATTGTGTATAATGCACGGCCTTCAACTATATGTATGTATCCTTCCTTTCAATCATGACAACCTCAACATGAAATATTCTCCCATGAATTCTTATATAGTTCTTGACGAAAATGAAAAGAAAACACTCTCGGGTGTTGCCCGGCTCAGTACCCCTCCCACCCAATCTCATAGGGCTAGGGGCTACCCAGTCAGAAAACCCCTTCCCTCGGTTCTCCCCCGACCCTGGGGGCCACAGGTGTGTAAACGGTGCGGACACAAACCGCGGTAGGCGAGGGACGTTCAGAGACATCGTGGCAATATTGCTACCGTAGGTTTACCCTGCAACTAGGTTATGTCAACGGGTCCGGGGGTTTCGCTGTTGTTGAAATTAGGTTTCATTTGTCAGAAAGGGAATAGAAAGACACATTGCCAGGCTATTTTGGGGGAAAGTTAGACGACGAGAGATTTTTTTTAAAGGAAATACATAAGAATTCCAGGGAGGAATTGGCAATGTATTTATTTTTCGATGTTTCACGGTATGGCCTACAAGTAGTCATGCGACATGTTGACACGGCAGCTAATACACAACGTAGTGTGATGTATCTATTGATGAATGCATTTCTAAACCGTGAGCCATTACACTGTAAAAACGTTGGGCAACATGGGGTTGGGTAAGGTTATTTCTCCCAGAATTGGTCAGTATTTACCACAACTGTTCACATATAATGGCAAAAAATTATCCAACATTGGGGGAAATGGTAAACCAACTTTGTAACCTGTTGATATGTTGACCAGTGTTGGGCAACATATCAACCGTGTTTGCTCAATATTTCTTACAGTGTAGGTTTAACCCATTGATCGATATCGACAATTTTAAGTTTAATTTGCTTCTTAGGCTCTGGTATAAACTTGACACTGTTTTATCGACTGAATGTCTGTAAATGACAATATCGTAAATCGAAAGACAAATGTAGTTTATTTATCAGATTAAAAGAACTGTCAAAATGTAAAAAAGGAAAATTACTTAGTTGTAATTCTTCCTTGGTGCTACATGTAAATGGAAGGTGGCCAATCCAAATTAATCAGCAGTTTTGTTTTATCACCATACTAATCGGCCAAGGGAAACTGTGTCAATGAAAAATCACATTATTGTGAACAAAGGAAAGTTGACTGATGATGATGACGAAAGCAGAGCAACTCTGAGGGTCGCAGGTTCAAGTCCAGCTTCCGGTCAAGTTTTCTTCGGTAACTGCAACATTTTGATTTCTTTCAAGCAAATCTTCCCAAAAAGTGAAAACTGCTAGCTTTAATAAACTACTTAATGCTTTTTAATACATGATCTAGAATGTTTTGTCAATAACAGAACTCTTGTTGGTTTATTGTCAACTACACATACTTGGTATGGCAGACAGTACAACTTTAATATGAAACCAAGTATACATGTTATTGGAGAACACATAACACGTATGTATAATTATTTTTGACTTAGACCTTGGTTTTGTTAAAATCTAAGAGTAAAATGAGTTTTTAATCTGAAATTATATCTGTATGTATTGGATATCAAAAAGACGGAAAATACTGAATTAATTAACAGCTTTGAACAAAAAGAGTGCAATGGATGGTGATTAATTGGTATTTCACAGCATGCCCGTGAATTAACAAACATATACGTTTACAAATTAGGCATGCATGGTTGAGAGTTTAGCTCAACAAGTCATGGGTTAACGGTAGCTTCCTCTTGTCTGGGTCCGGGGCTTTAGTCAAATTCGACCGTGGTGTCTGTATCGTGTATCGGGGCAGGTGGATGATTTACACGGTAGCTAGCCGGCCCTCGCCCGGCTTCCGATGATCAACGTGTCGCTGGTGCGTGCCGGCGCAAGCCCAACTGGAATCCCACCGTCTACCGCGCGCGATTTCCGGCGATGACGCTCGGCTTCCGCCCGCTGCTGGGCTTCTCAAATATCGTCCGTTCAATTGCGGCATTTCCTGCCTGGCTCGGAAGACACACCGTGAGGTTTTTGTTCTGTGCAAATGTTATTGCTGGCACACGGAGCGGTGCATGTTTCTCACAGTCCCGGGGTTAAACCAGACCGAGTACATATTGACGTTCGGATGGTATTTCCAAGCGGGCGTCGGATAAACTCCTTGCACCTTTCACTTCCTCTGCTGAACTTGTCCAGGGACAGTCGTTCGGACATTGATACCACATGTGAAGGACAAGAGACAACTAGTGGTGAGACGAGGAGGAACTTAACGAGGACGATGAAGAAGATGGATCGAATGGTGAGGCTAAAAATCGTTGGGAGGTTGAGATCATGGTAAGGGATACGCAGTCAAGTGGTATGGGTGAAAACTAAATAATAAAAAAAACGTGTAAAGATAATGACGTGTCAATGAGACATGGAAATATCCCCATTTCAGACATAAGATGTCTGCTAAAAGATTGCACGACAAAGTCAAAAACAACTGTTTCTCTTCACTCTTTAGTTTCTTAAAAATATTGGGAAAGATAGAAAAACCTCATCACCAGAGTATGCCCATTAGTACTTAAATTACATTCAGTGATAGTGTACTAAAGTGAATTAAAGGGAAGGTTCTACCAATTACTACACTGAACGTACCGGGTAGTCATTACAAAAGTATTATGATCCCAAAGCAATCTTGATCTGAAGTTGGTCAAGGTTCCAATCATGGCGAACTATTGAGTCGTATTTTCATTTAAGAGAAAGCACTGACAAAATGCACATTACAAAATAAAACAAAAATAAAAGACGCTTTTGCTCCAATTATTTTCAGTAAAAAGAAACTTGTGAATGCTTTTCACATGTTCACATGGCTTAGAATCACCATGGAGCTAAAACTATAGTCACGGGTTGCTTGTTCTATGCATTGTTGTTCGTTAGTATGGTAATAAAACCAATGACTCCCCAAAACAAGCGTAGCTCGTAAACCTGAAGAAACCTGTGCCGATGAGAAGACGATGAAAGAAAGTGTACTTTTAGATGTGGGAGGGAAAACCCCAGACAAATATTCATGGGGAGGAACTGAAATCCCTATCTTCATATTGCAATGGGTCCGAGTGGGACTCGAACCCGGGTCCACAGAGCTGATCAGCTAGTAAAGTACCGCTGTGGAAACCTGATCCCCTTCTTGTAAGCATATACTCTTTATTACAAATTTAAAACCCTTCTGTGACTGCAAGGGTCATAATCAGTCAAAATGTTGATATACTTGCCGAGGTATATCTAGTGCACTTAAAAGTCAAACACTGTCAATCCTTATATGTAGTAAGTACATTAGTAAGTACATTTGACTGGTAAAAGCATTGTCTTGTACCTTGAGGGCGGTCAAAATGACAGTCAGAAGCAGTGCTCCTGTGTGCACAGTTGGTTGACTTATGTTGACCACAATACCACAGTTTTGCAAACTGTGTAGCTTACTTTTAAATGTTAAGTCCTTTTAAAGGTTAGAGATTGAAACCTACGGTTTATTAAACTCAGTAAATCATTTCTCCCCTCTTTTATTAACCTGGTCATCATGAAAGGTGGTCAATCAAACCCCCCCCCCCCCCGGCCCAATTAAGCCAATTCGAATCCATTCACCCTGAATAAAATCCTCAATCTGACCCCGGGCATAACAATCATCATCGCCCTGCCTCCTTTAAAATCACAAATGACATCACTTGTTCACGAAATAGCCCCAAAGTCAAACGGTGACGTGCAAAAGCTACACACGATAAATCTGACTAGGCCTATGTTGAGGATGAGATACCAACAGAAAACACAAGTATTTTGCTATTTCTATGTAAGGCACTAACATCTCGAAACTTATTCATTTGTAATTTTTACCAAACTTGATGTTATGTGGATCAACGTAAAGCAAAAATGAAAACAACTGCACATAGGGCGTATGTAAACATACTCAGTGCTGCCTACCAGGAAATGGCACTGGTAAACATTCATGTGACATGGTACCCATACGACCAACGATACACTGTCGATGGTTTACTCTGAAATCACACGGTTTTTTAAGTGAAGGTTAAAAGCATTGGTTGTGCCGATAAAACTGATTCAATCTATGAGTGTGCTTACTCTCTTTGAATCAATATACACATTAAACAACCAACCTGTGAAAGCTTCTGCTCAATTCGTAGTCTACAGCATGAGAAACGTGTGACAAGGCATTCACATTTTTTTTTACAGAAAACATATGAAACAACGGGTATCAGATGCCGTCTGCTGACTTTTTAGAAAATGTACATAGTTGTGTGCTTTCTGTGAAATAAGAACACTTCAGACAGAAATGTTGTTAAGGATGATCAGGGGTTTGATTTTACAACAACAAACAAATAAAAAAATAAAAATCCTGGGTAGCGGACCCGGGTCTCACTTTGGTCAAGAGGACAAAGCCCCCCGAAACTCCTGGATGTTTAATTTTGGATGATTTACAGACTCTCCACATCACCACATCCCAACAAAAAACTAGAGGTTTGGACACAATACATGCCACTTCTTTCATTCCTTGGTGGCTACTGCTCTTCTTTGAATAAAATTTTGAGGCAAAGGGAGATTTGTAAAAAAAAGAAATCCTGAAATCAGGAAAAATCCTGAGAAATCACAGGCCTGGATGATTGGTACATTTACCAAGTTCACATCAAGTTTGCTAATTTTGAAATCGGGTAATAACCGATGTTTTACATTTTCAGACTTTCTCTAGAGACAAATTAATATTTGCATTATGTGCCAATTCAACAACTTTCGTCTTCCCCCTCTATAGTGCGTGCGAAGAAGGAGCCTTGTATCGCATGGCGACACGCTGGCTACCCGTTTATTAAAAACGTACTATTGATACTTCCTGTACATTAGTCGTTTTTCAACAAAATGAACAAATGAAATTAGTCAATTTAGTCCAAACGAAATCAAGAAATGTATATATTCCAACTTAATGCGTCATTTGAAAGATGCGCCCATCCAAGGCATAGCTGTCATTGGTATACTGTCCTTCTGATTACAGGCATTTATCTCGTCCAGGCACACACAGTAAATTCATACTAGCGCTAACGAGAAATAAAGTGGATCTAATGACTGCTAGTGATGGACTAAATACAACTGGATCTGACGGCGGACAGAGTACGTCGATCCGTTTACTGACACTTCTAGTTCGGTCCTGGCCTTGCCTGGCCTTGCCTGGCCTTGTTTTCGGCACAGTGAGGTAGTCTGCATCGACAATAAAGTGCCGGTGATTCCGTGGGTAATTTGGACGGAAGATAATGTTCGTTTAAGTGCCATGTAAACTGACGCCGGCTGGTTTCCGCGTTGCATTCACAGAATTAGGCCGACGTGGTGCCTTGTTTGCTGAGTGACGAAAAGGGAGGGAACTCTCTGTGTTTGTTTCCTAAATAGATTAATCAGGACTGTAAATAATAATAACAGTTATGATTAATAACATTATAATACAAAACATGTATATATGCCGTAGAAAACTGTGGCAAATCCAACGTCGCCATTGAGGGCGCTGTCAATAAAGTGAACACTGTGACGTCATTTGCAACCGGCTGAACAAAACTGATTTCTTTCCCCCTTGTGTTCATTACAGCAAAGAAAACCAGATCATGAGTTGGTAGTTCAACAATGCTGTTCATTTCTATGTTTCTTTGTTAGTGTTTTATTTGTCCCTTATTTAAAGCACTGAGCTTCCACGTTCAGGAGATACTATTTTGATTTTAAAAGGGTCTTCAAAAGGACACAGAGAAAAACAAATAACATCATTAAGCGAACTTTCCTGAATTCAACTCAGGAGACCATGCGTGAATTTGCAGTAAAACTTTTTAAGCAGAATATATGCAGTGTCAATGGACCTATTTGGTGTTATGTGAGGTACTGATCTTCAATTAAATAACTTGAAGTGCGTGTCCTTCACCGCGTCATAATTTTCAAAAGATAAGTACAGTGTAACATCGAATTAGGCAGGAAATCTCGTCTGGTTTGCCCCCAAGGACTCCAAGGGTGCGCATAACGAGAAAAGCTTGACAAACAAATCCACAAATAATTCGAATTGAAATTGAAACGATTCGCGCGCGCAGCGTCCTAGTGCGCGATTATTAATTCCCGTCCAAGGTTGGTTGAATGGTGTGGATGCATCAATAGGGGATGCATGTAGCTACACGAGCATAGGCGAAATCCGTCGCTTCGACCCGGCCCAATATCCAATCACTCTCCAGTACAGGGTCTGTGCTGGCCGCGTGATTAGGCGGACGGATTTGACGGGCCAAGAGTAAATCGCGCGTTTTGTGTGTCAATTTTCACGGTCTCCCGCCCGCTAATCACCTAAATGCGCCGCAGACGTTGACACATCATTGTTTGGGATTTAAACAATATTTTACTGTCGCCGTTTGATCTGTCGAAAGTCGGACTCAAGCGGCGAACGAACAACACATTTCCATTCCACTTTTGTCCTTTGAGTACATTATTTTTTAATTATTTCGTAGCGACTCTAGGATCAAGGTCTCGCGCGACTCAAGGTTTGGATTTAAGACTGTAATGATGATAGGTATTAACACGCAAGCAGTGTGGACAATTGGCAAAATCTGTCCCTCTATCATGACTAGGCCTAGCCTTTTTATCAGGCGACAATTTAATGGTACCGTACACTATTGGTAATTACCAACATTGATATAATGGAAATATTACCTCTGCGAGTATCCCTGTCGCGCTGTTGACGACGGACGACAAGGCTACCGCAAATCGTCATTAAAATATGTTTTGATAATGGTAAATGTGTTTTGTCAGAAAATGTAAATGGGCTTTCGTATTACTATAAAAAAAATAAAAAATAAATAAAAAAATTAAATTGAAACTTTCACAGGTTGGTTTCTATGTAGGCTCATTCTTTAATGATAATTAATGCATTGACGGAGACAGTCTGGCGGAGACAGTCTGGCGGAGACAGTCTGGCCAATGTGTGGTGTGTATTTGCAAAATACAATTTGAATATATTACCGCCATGGGGAATATAATATAGGATTTATATATGATTTTTAGTTTTTTCTGGTTCGAACTACCAAACTACTACTGTACGTACGTGGTGAATTATTTCTGGTCAGCAGAACTACATATAGGTTTATAACTTGGCATCTTTCTTGATATAGCGTAATGTTCCCGTTGCTCAGCTGTGGAACAGAGGAACTAATTGCATTTTACACGCTAATATTTATTCTGCTAAGCATTATTGTATGCGTTAAAGCCCCTAAACAGAAACGTAAATGAACACAGATTTACATAAAACATAAATGTTAATGGTGCAATTATATCATATGAAACTTCCATTGGTTGGTTTATACATAGCTGAGGCCTATAGGCCTATCTCTTTATTTTTTTATCAAGTAAGAATACACTTAGACCTAAACTGACTTAAACAGTCAAAATCTCAAGGGCATATTGATTTGGGTTGGGTATCAGTTTGATATAGCATGATTTCCAAATAGCCTGTTAGCATATTTGTTGGGTAAGCAAAGAAAATCAAACTCATTTTGGAATCGACCCAATGACCTCTGTTTTTTACCATACTGCATGTACTGGCCCGTCTGTGCATTAAGATAGCCCCACATTTTGTGGTCAATTTGTCTTTTCTTCAGCATCAGAAAATTAAGCTTGGCCGTCAAAAATTACCCACCAACCACGTAAATCAACCAACCAAGAACAAATTAACTACCGGTATACGAGGCTATTTTACAAAACTAACCAACAAATCAAACAATTTACCAACTAAACAAGTAGGCCTTACCAACCAACCAAGCCATCCACCCACCCACACACACCCAACCAATAAACTAACCAACCAACCATGACCATCAAACAAAAAATCAACCAACCAACAAACAAACAAACAGTTCTACAACGTCAGTTTCCCTTCTCTTGCATTGCCACATAATATGCCACGTAAAATTGGCTGCTTATCACACCTCTATATGAATGTGGTACCAGCTTTGCGTAATTATCAACGAACCCTGTACAATAGGCCTACATTTTGGCTGAACCACCCTGAAATTCGCAACAGTATAGTGTTTGATATCCCCCGTTAATATCCTCAATGAGATATTTTGTTAATTGCACACAAGCCGTTCCACCGTCTTACCACCACATACATGTACATACTGTAGACGTTATTTCAAGTTCGTCGCATCTGAACAAATAAGACCCGAGGGAGGCTAGCCGCTGCAAAGGCAGAAAGTCGCACGAGACCCAGCCGTATAGAGTACGTGTATAGCGCTAAGCATTTTACTTCCAATCAGCCAGCGTGCAAAAATGACAACTCGCTGCAAATTACCACTAATTCATTTTGGAGATAAAAGAAACTCGTGCCGGCTTACAAGGTGTGCATTTGAGGCAAACTGGAACCAAGGCCTGCCTATAAGAAAGCTAGTGATGCAAAATAAAGAGAGGTATTTCTAAGGGAGCCGCAATACATAACCCAAACAAAAAGGTATCCATTCTGATATCCAAGCGTCTGAAAGAGCCATGCGGATGATTGCCCCTCTCGTAGAGTGGGGGAGATAATTTGCAAAAGGGGTAATTAGAAGATGCACAGAGCTCATCCAAACTCGCATTAATTACGACTGAAAATATTGTCATTGAGGAGTCGCTGCACTCTGTTGTGCGATTTCAAATACTCTATTACAATTTTCCATTAGATAGGTATTAGATGCGACCATCACAATAGGTGTTCAGCACTATACGGGCGGGGAACTTTTAGTTGTCAGGCAGTGTTCGCAACAATGCGTGCTAGCACCTACACGCGCTGCCGTGTATAATTAACGTTAATCGTCACTGGTCCTTCATTCATTCTTTTATCGACCCTGGTGGCTAATTTGATCCCCGATGAAATGAAAATTGCAATCAGAAACGGAAATCCATCTCAAAAAGACGATCTTTTACCCTGATGAGCAGTGATTAAGTGATTTGTTTTTGATGAATGCACACGTACAATTGCACGAAGAGGCTTGGTGCCATATTACATAACCCGCTAAAGAGTGAGAAAACTAAAAGACAATCCACGTAATGTTTCATGACTTAAAGCTAAAATGTTTTTTGGTAATACTCAAAGGACACCGTGTGTATCTATTATACTGAAGGAAGATCAAGTCACTGCGGTTTATATAAACCCCAGTGATTCAGCACAAAATGGTCCGTACAATTCTGAGAAGAAAAAAAGTGCAAAAGTTCATTTACGATTGTTAACTTGTGAAATTTAACTAGAATTTTTCGTGAAACTTGAATCTGCCTTCAGATTTAATCGAGTTTTGACAAACGCCCATTTCACTAAAATGACAGCAATATTTCAAAGGATGTCTGATACACTTTTAACTTTAAAACTTAAAGTAAACTTGATTATTTTTTTACACCGATACAGTGTCAATGAATGGAAAACAAACTGGAAGCCTGAAAACATTTCACACTGTAGATATTTCACAAATATAGAACAACTCAGACTCACCGAAGCCCTCTAAATGAAACTTGGAAAATGCAAAACACTATTTGACTAACCACATAGAGAACTGACCAAAAATTATATAGGTTTTACTCGGTTACTAATAGTAATTGTTCTGGATGTGAATAGGCAAACGAATCAGGATGATTGTTACTTTGAACAACTTTACATCAAGTGAAACACGATTTTTCTAATCCGTGAATGAACTATTTTATTTGTCAGTTCGGTAGACATTTTAACTTTAATTACCAAAGTTGTTTGTCTTTTCAGCCCAAAACAAACGCACCGTTAACAAAACAAAAATTGAATCTATTATTAGCATCAATTCCGTAAGAACCCCAAGAGATTATCCAAAGTCTAGTGAAATAATACAAACTAATCTCTTTATTTAATCATTTCATCATGAAGTTTTATTGAGGGCTAAATTTGTGACACGCCACTTAATACTTTTCGAAAAACGGGTCATTTTAACATTTTCACATCTGGCGTTTCAGGAAATCAAATCAAATTGAAACTCCACAAAAAACACTGAGGTCACTGCATTCTGACATTGGGTCAAAGACAAACAAAAGACTGACCTAAACATCTCATAAATCCACAATTTGGTAGACAAAAATGGACACCGTTAATTTTATCAAAACACCATCTGGTGAAGTCATAGAAGTAGTTAGCGCCTTGGAGAAAAATCACTCAATAGGGGATACACTGCATACCTACAAAATCCCCTGTGGAGGTTGGGCACTAGACCTGTCCGACACGCCGATCGTGTAATGGTTGTCACTTTCGGTTAGGTGCGGTTTTCTCAAAGACAGTTCGCCTCAGGGCAAGGCAACAGGTTTTTGCTAAGAGGAGAGGAAGCGAGTTGGCCAGCGCACTCATTTTACACGAGCACTGACCGTGCGAAGACCGGGATAATGCCGCGAAGTCCAAACACAGCAACTGTGAAATTTCACAAGATAGGTGTGAATGGAAAATCATTTATCTTTAATTGCTGGGTAAACATTGTTGATTTGTTTAGTGGTATGTGTTGGTCACCTCACATGGTTTTGATGGAAGCTAAACACTGGCGGTGCAGTAGTAGTGACACTAGCCCCAGGGTGGTGTCCATTTCACGGGTAACTGGATCAGGGTCAGTTATAAGTCCGGACAAGTGGTAAACCTGATCAGGACAAAACCCATCAAACAATGCCATCCGTGACCTTTTTTGTTTTTAATCTAATCATTACTTAAGCGATGATCTTCGGCTAAAAGAAATCTTTCCTCTGTAACAGTGAATTACTATCATACGATGATATACTCCTTGGTCTAGGCAAATTTTAACGCAAAATCATGTGTATAAACATAGTATCCTATGGATTTGGGGGAAACAAATATATTCCTGGAACATAGGCTATACCAATAGACAACATGTAACAGTTTAAGTTGATTACATTGTGCCGTTAACGAGAAACACGTTGAAATGTATTTACATGTTTTCAATTTGTAAAATATAAATCTGTATAGGCCTACTCATTCTTCGCTGAATTATGATATGTCTTCAGATTTGTACTGACTCAAGAGCATCAGTCGGAAAATGAAGCATCAAAGGTACTAGAACAAGGGTTGGTCCAGAATAAATTTTCAGTCGGCAAACCTACAGCTATGGGTTTGCCGATTGTAAATGTATCGTGTTTCTAAGCACTGAAGAATTGCCGAGTTTTTGTTTGTTATAGACCTAAGTTGTTTATAAGCTGCGGTTTCAGGTGGCAGTAATTATTATTTTCAAACTTAGCTTCAGAGTGAACCACGCTAAAAAGTGTCATGTCAGAAGTTATGAGCCTGGTTTAGCATCAGTGTAAACCCACAACTCGGTTTTAAAATTTGTTTTGTTTTGTCCCACGCATCATGGTGGATTGTGGATGTATTGTGGGTATATTATGGTCTTAGGTTTTAAGCTTCCACTTTTGAGCAAATTTGATAGAATCTTTCTTCACAGAATGGAACATTTTTGCTGGGTTAGGGTTGGGGGCTAGGGCCGGGTTAGGTTTTAGGACGGTTAGGGTTAGGGAAATGATGTTATGATAAGGTTATATTACTGTTGCTGCTGCATTAATGAGCCAGTAATTTTCAGTCACCGTGTTTATCTTTAACTAGGACCCCGTTTCAATGCCCTGTTGAAAGTCTGCTATGATCGTGACAACATTGCCCCTTTAACTTAAAACAATCAAACCAAAAATAACCTTAACTCCAGATCGTTATTGATTGTGCACATCACCATTATTGTGTCAGACAGACCAGAGGGTCCGTGGCTAGACTAGTCAATGTTTGGCATCCAGGCGTGTTTAATTGAAACACAACGTTGAGTAGCGAGACTTGAACGCTCTCTACTGCAAAAACTTGAAAGAATACAGATTACAGTATACTAAATCTAATGTTTACCGACAAATAAACATGAAACCATAGGAGCCTTTAATATTTTCCGGAGTTGTTCTTACTCAGTCGTGATAGAATTACAACCGGCGGTGTGAAGCTGTATTTTATTTGTTGTTCCCGGGATAACCTTGTTATCGGAATGTCTGGATTAGCAATAAATCCACCGCTTGATTTCATAATTATAAGCTAAGGAGGAGGTGATTATTTTGATAAAGTGATACAAGATGGTTAGGAAAAATGTCAATGCTATATAAACACAGATGGTGTGTAAGCGATGACGAGAACGGTACAACATCAATGGATCAAGACATGGATATGACACATGACGCAACGTGTTTACATTAGGGAGCGCCCTCTGTCAAACTTTGGCGGGCTTATTTAGCTATTTGAAATATCACTAGGCCTGTATCCAAAATCTAATTCATCGGTCATTTGAACTATTTTTGGGGATATTACATTGATGACATCTTAAAAACAATTTTACAAATGCAATTGGACAAATATTTGATGTGTGCTTGCCATAGATCTGATAATAGAGTGCTTCAACCTTTAAGAGTTGTTACTTGGTTTTATCATCTATTACGTTTTAAAATAGGCCTACTTTGGGCACATTGGGCGATAAAAAAATCCTTTGTTTTACGGGTGAAATAAACATATATAATAATAATACATCATGGAACCTTTTTTGTATTTAACAAATCGATGGTCCGTATCTTGTTAGCCTAGCCTACACTGCAAAAAATGCGGTGTTAAAATCTTCACCAGTGGTGTTCATATTGTCGCCCAATATAAACACCATCAAAGAATAAAGGTAACACCACTGGTGTTATTTTAACACCCCAATTTTTGCAGAGTATTTGATAAACTGTTGACACCATTTTGATACGTTATTGGGAAACAAAACGGCTATAACCTGTGGTTTTTATGCATCTGGATTCTCTCAGCCGGTCAGGCAAATGTTGATTTGTTTGCAAACAATAGCTTCTGCATTTCCGTCCTCCGACCCATGCCACCGCAGCTCCGACCGTAATTGGAAAGACATGTCCCGCCTGTCACACCGCGGTGAAAGCGGACACGAAACCCCGTGTCAGATTTACGACCCGAAAGTGTTACTTTACGACCGGGTTGTAACACCGGGGCTGTAAACAAAATTTACGGGTGCACTTTCGGCACTCTTTCATCGTGCGCACCGTCCGTGTGTTTTGTGTTACACCGTGCGTCAAAGTGACGAATTTATGGTGGGAGCACCTGACTGGTTTCTTCATTTGTCGAATTGGCAATAGTTTGTAGCTGTGTCCACACACAAGCACGTTTCTGGCTGTGAGGGAGCATGGGATTGCTTTAACCAGCGAGTAAAGATAATATTGAACACCGGGTAGGCCATACAAGGTTATCGATAATATACAAAGAAGATGCCTAACTCATCAATGGATATCAAAGTGAGATATCAATTAGGCCGATATTATGTGTAATATTAGGACCGGTTGTAGTCAAAATACCAACCAGTTCAACGACCACGCCAACCACTTAGATTTTGAACAAGCATAATCAATTAAATGAATAAGTATTTCAATAATTTCAAAATATGACCGAGTGATTGTTCATGTAGGGCTGCATTTTGTATCACATTTATAACTACAAGGCCTACTCAGAACTATAGGCTTACCTTTATATGCTGAATAGTTTAGTTTAATGAGCCAGTCATACATATTTGATAACATGTATATAAATGCATCCATAATTAATAAGAATTATTACACTGTGAACATACAGTTATATTGTTCATATTCATTTTGATGTGGAAAGTATGTCTCCGGAAGACAAACATTAGCAAATTAAAGGTCCTGTGAAGAGTGTATTTCTTGGTGCTGTTATATTGATTGGTATGAATTAAAAACAATTTTAAATGTTTTTTTTTAATCGAGTGGATTATTAATGGTTTATCTAATAATCAAAAATTGACCCCCCGAAATGTCGAAGTTTTAACGAAACGTTCGTGACGTACACAAAGGCAGAGAATTTCTACGCAGCGCAAGCTCCCATCATGCGGTCGGAACACACACCGAAGGCAATGCTAACATTACGGTGTTATTTTATGAAATAACAGAATATCAGTTGAGTCAAAGTTCTGAGTCATTTAAAAAACTCAAAACAAGCGCAGGCATAATGAGAAAGGTTTAATGTTTGTCTTGCCAGGATATAAAAATCAGACACGATGTTTTTATTAATGCGAAAAATCACGGCATGTTTTCATGCCGTGAACACTGAATGTCGTTTGCACGGAAGTGGACTGGGTTATGCATGGGAGTATAACTAAATGGCCACTTACCCTGAGTCTTTCTCGCTTTAAAAAGCACCTCTCTTCTTCGTTGGAGCCTTCCCAGCCTTCTTACTTAGCGGGAATATCGTTGGAATTGCATCTGGTAGCAGCATGGCCTTTTAAGCCATACCGAACTGGCTGTGAAGGCCCCGTTCAAAGCATTGGTGCGTTGTATACGACGCATACTTGGGCAAGTGCTGTGGATCGCGGATCGGTAATCGCCTAAGTGTACGTCACAAATTTTATGTTAATGAGGGGATATGGGCGTGTCGAAAAGCACCCCTAAATTTAAAAATTAATCTTTTTATGGTGTAAACGTGAGGGGGAAAATTTACAAATGACAAATATATGTTCCAGTAGATATACTTTATTGTATACAATGAAAAACAAAACTATTTCATAGGACCTTTAACTTGACTACCAGTAATTGTACTAAAATGATTTGAACAATCTGACACCTAGTTTCATGTAAAGCTGTCATCAGTCATATTTTCGAGATTATATGATATTAAACCCCTGTCCATGATACTATCAATGACACTCGAGAACCGTAAAGGGACAATATCGTCACGATCAGAGCAGACTTTTAACAGGGCATGGAATCGGTGTCATAGGTTAAGATGAACACAGTTACTGAGTGGAAATTACTGGCTCAATGCAGCAGCACCGGTAATATGACCTTTACATGCATGGTATTATTTTCAGTCATCGAGTTAAACTAGCACTCCGATGCCATGTAGACCTATACCATTGGTAAAATTCCATTCTGCTGGTGTCTCACTTCATCATGTGAAAGGTATTTATAACACAATTAACCTGCTAAAGTTACAGCTGATTACGCTATCATTGATAAGAAAATAGCGAAAATGCATTCAGACAATTCGATCGGTAGACATGAACTTCGTATTCATTCTAACGCGGAGATGTGATGCGAAATTCTAACGTACATAATTGGGGAATTACATTTAACTGTTGGCATACTTACATCCCGATGTAAGAAAAAAATGCATTCCTATACCCTCTTTTTAAAGATATGCTGGGTATCCGGATACTGTCATTACCCGGTTCCATTTTCCGGTTCCAATTACCCGTAAACGACTTTTGAAAAGTTCCACTGAACATTATTAATCCACACAAAAGGAAGTCTTTCATACACAAAATGTGCATGGTGACTGAATGGGGATACTACGAGTCGTTTTTAATACAGAGGCGGGAAATTATTACAGTAAATCCACATTATGACTCTGATAAAACAAGAGAAACTTGTGTTCATATTGGTTATTTTATACATTCGGGAGTACTTATGTGTTTTTATAAAATTGTTTACGGGTACCCTGGTATCCGAAGATTTCCAATTTCGGGTAACCGGTTCCCGAAATAACCGAAAACGCACAGCCTTACCTCTTTTGACGACCAGATGTAATCATTTAAAGCAGGCTGATTTTAACGCATATGTTCATGGTCCACATAAAGTATGAATACATTAATGGTAAATTGGGGTTTTAAATTTAAACCTATATATAATTATAGGAACAAGTAACGCGTAGCGCCCTCTCGTGACAGCGGTGACCTATGTAGCCTGAAGATCTGACGTCACGCTTTGAGCTAAAGGCGCCTGAATTACGCCACATCTTGGCTGTGCGGCTGTCATATTTTACCCGATGTTCAGATCTTAAGCACACCGTATCCAATAAAACCCCTTGAATGGTACGCCTGGATCCTGTCTATATCCTTCATATAGGATAAAGACAGGAGACCAGTCTATGACCTATCTAGATAACCAACAGGTCCACTCCGACTCTTTTGGCCAGGGCGCCTTGAAGCTCAAATCATTTTTGAAACATGAGAAAATGTGACATTAATATGTGACCAAATAAATTATTCACCCCATGGGAGGCTCAATTAATTTAGTTTATATCGGACCCTTTGTCAATCTGTTCTCTTGTTCTAAATGTGGTTCCATTCTACAAACGACATGACTCGGGCGGCCAAATGATGTTATTTATAGCTCAACATAATTATGTCTTCATCCTCAATACACCGTTATTATAGTTCAGATAAATCATGTGGCAGCTAGCGAGGAACCCTTGAACGTCTTACTCTTATCGCTTAGACCTAGGCCCATTCATATAATCCCACGACATCTCAATATTTAGCCTATGGTATTTCTAAACTTTCTGGTTTGGTATACTGTTACAATCTCCTGAAAAACCAGATGTTTCTTGCATTTGAACTCTGTGGGCCTGGGTTCGAATCCCACAAAGGTCCAACAAGTGGATTAATTTCCACGTCCCAACCATTAACTATTAACCTGGGTCAGTAATTTACAACATCGTTGAAACGCTGAAAACATGTCTACGCTGTCTTCGTTGGTTCTGCTGCAGCAGATGATCCATGATCAACGAAACGGTCTGTGATCGACGGAATGAGTCCTTGATCCACTAAATGATCCGTGATCCACAGAAGGAACCGTGGTCCAATGAAGGATCCATGATCCAAGGAAGGAACAGTGATCCACATAAGGATCCGTGACCCAATGAACCATCAGTGATTAACAGAACGATTAGTGATCTACAGAAGGACCCTTGATGCTCAGAAGGACCCTTAATCCACATAATTAAGGATCCGTGATCCACAGAACAGCGGATCTGTGATCCACAGAAGGGACCGTGATCCAGTGAATGAACCATAATCCAATCCAATGAAGGATCCATGATCCTAGGAAGGAACAGTGACCCACAGAATGATCCGTGACCCAAGGAAAGATCAGTGGGCCACAGAAGGATGTGTGATCCACAGAAGGATCTGTGATCACAGCGAGGACCGTGATACAATGAATGAACTATAATCCAAGGAGGGAACAGTGATCTGCAGAGGGGACCGTGATTCAATGATTGAAATATAATACAAGGACGGAACAGTGATCTACAGAGGGGACCGTGATTCAATGAATGAACTATATAATACAAGGAGGGAACAGTGATCTACAGAGGGGACCGTGATACAATGAATGAACCATAATCCAAGGAAGAAAAAAAGTGATCCACAGAAGGATCCTTGATCCACAGAATTAAGGATCCGGGATCCACAGAATTAAGGAGCCGGGATCCACAGAATTAAGGAGCCGGGATCCACAGAACGGCGGATCTGTGATCCACAGAAGGGACCGTGATGAACCATAATCCAAGGAAGGAACAGTGATCAACATGAGGGTCCGTGACCTAAGGAAGGATCAGTGATCAACATAAGGATCAGTGATCAACATAAGGATCAGTGATCAACAGAAGGATTAGTGATCCACAGAAGGAACCTTGATCCACAGAAGGAACCTTGATCCACAGAAGGAACCTTGATCCACAGAAGGAACCTTGATCCACAGAAGGAACCTTGATCCACAGAAGGATCCGTGATCCACAGAAGGATGTGTGATCCACAAAAGGACCACTGTCCACAGATGGATACATGATCCACAGGATGGCGGATATGTGACCCACAAAGGGACCGTGATCCAATGAAGGATCCATGATACAGAAGGATCCGTGATCCAAGGAAAGATCAGTGGGCCACAGAAGGATGTGTGATCCACAGAAGAAGCCGTGATCCACAGTAGGATCCGTGATCCTCAGAAGGATCTGTGATCCACAGAGGGCACCGTGATTCAATGAATGAACCATAATCCAACGAAGGAAGCGTGATCCACATAAGGATATGTGACCTAAGGAAGGATCAGTAAGCTACAGAAGGATGTGTGATCCACAGAATGATCTGTGAACAACCGAAGGATATGTGATCCACAAAAGGATCAGTGATCTACAGGTTCATGAAAGTTTTTAAGGCTGGAACGCCTAAAACTGTTGACAAGAAAAAACACATAGTCCTATGTAGAACTATGCATGTAAATATTTCAACACAATACTGAAAAAGGACCGACATTGAGCACGATATACTAATTGGACGAAAGGGCAATACAAACTAGAATTATGACTGTGATAAAATGTTACATGACAAAAGATATCAAATCACACATCAAACATGGCGTAACTACTGGTTTCACGACACGATGACAACGGATCAAGACGTACAAGAATACATCACAGTTGAATTTCCTGCATATCTATCGAGTGTTTATGGTGGCTGGTGAAATATTTATGAGGGATTTGTAACCTCGAATCAGACGGGATAAAACAAAGGTTACAATTTATGATGTTTAGAGACAAAAAAGTACCGGTATTAACACTAAAAGGACGGGATGATGACAAGGCCGTTTGCAAGAACTTACCACTGACAGTTCCAAGTAGGGTACGGAGAAAAGGACATCTTAAAATGGCAACATGTATTTTCTGTTGTGAGAGATAGAAATCTCGCCACCAACATTTTTATACGGACTTTAGTAAAAGTATCAGTGGAACATTTCTCAGTTGAATGTTATACCGGTAATTGCGAACATTCATATGAGTCTTCGACATCACACACTTGACACAAGAGTGAAACTTGCAGAGTTTTCGTGTTTTATCTCAAATAAAGCATTTCCGACGGAATAAACCGGCCATCAGAATGATAAGCAACTTTACCAAATTTGTAATCGGATGTTAAACCAAAGGTGTAACACTGCCTTTTACAGGGGAGCTACATCAATGGTATTTGGTAACTATGTCCATTTCAACCATTTTAGTTTGAGAAAATGGCGAAAATCTGTTTAATGTTTTTTTTTTAAATATATGTTCTTCAAGAAGTAGCCGGACGGCAATTTTGTGTAAATTTAACATAACAAATATATCTTTCTCTAAGATGAAAGCATTTCAGAAGAAAACAATTTTTAAGGATGAAGTTTTCAGATAATAATTCGTCAATTTGATAATTTTGCCAATTACCGATGTTGTACTTTCCCTTAAAGAAGCTCAATTACTGTGAAATAAAAAAATGTATAGGCCTACATAAAAAAAAAAAACATGGAAAAAGGTTAAAATGCTGCAAGAAATCTAAAACTAATACAAGTGTATGCAGCTAGAAATAAGTACTGTTGAACATCATGGACGCACCGTACAATTTCAGAATCTGTCATGGTTCTTCCCGACCGGTGTGGACAGATAACAGTTGTCTGGTCCACTTACCTCGCCAAAATAGAAGTAGGCCGACTAATTCCATCAGATTCTCCTTGTTAGAGCAATAAAACTAACGAGAGGGGGAGCGCGGATCAACCGCGTGGCACCAGTGCGGATCAGTCTTGTTGAAAAATCAGATTGCTCGGGTAAAAGATACTATTATATTAAAGGGGTTTGTGCATCACTGGTACTCTATTGACAATTTAGCTGCTTATAAGAGAATGCTTACTTTTTAAATTGAGATAATACAGGAAATAACTAACCCGTGGAAGTGAACATATTTCAGATTTGTTATATTAATTATAACGTGGAATTTAGGAAAGATGTCTAGGTGCAATACTAAGTATTACTAATTTACTTACTCAACACAACTACCGTAAAAACTAAAACAACAATCTTGTGACCTTTTTGTATCAATTTTGATTAAAAAATCGTTTAACATTCACATACAAAAGGACGAATCATTTCTGGTGTTTGCTAATCATTTAAAGATCTTTTCAGCCAGGCATGAAATACAATGAGCGCTTTGTATACTGCCAATAACGCCAACCAAAGGCTGCTTAAATATGATTGTTATTTTATACAATAGATTGTTCTTGTTAATAGAGCATTTAAATTTACACGAGGTAAAACTTTAAACATTTTGTTTATTACGTTTTTTAATTAAAACAAAATTGGCTACAGAGGGCTTTAACTTGAGCACGGATCGGTGATGACGTCACAAACACTGAATCTGTGCGCAGCTTCTATTACAGAGTACCCACAATTTTACCGTAATTAATTTCGGACAAATCTGTTTTTTTCTTCTTCTTCAAATGGTGCTGATGGCTATTTAAGCCGGTGCGAAATTACTGTGCTCATAATACGGTGCATCGTTTTAAAGTACCGGTATTATGTAGGATGCTATGAACTCCAATGGTTTGACGGCGGACAACCCGCCTCCTCTGGAATTGCTACTCTTCCCATTATATGAATTGCAAAAACAGTTGTTATTTTCAGAACAAATTGTTACTTTAACTGATGAAGTATCCTGGCTTTTGAACTCCAACAAACGGCCCACACAGTGCTCATCACACTGCGCCTGCTGACAGCGTTGTGGTCAGGGCGTGCATTACTCGCAGCGAGGACAGCACCGGGCGCCGCGGCGCTCTCCCCTCCACGTCCCTGACCGCGCCACGGCGGCTCGGGCAACGATGACATGAATTTAATCACAGATAGTGGACGAAACGCGCGCTCCTCTCCCGATATCCCTTACCCGCCGTCTTCTGACCGTTCTCTCATTATTCATTAATTTAAAGGAATAATAGGAAAAGGTTGGGATTACGTCGACATGACAGCTTTTCTTCCCAAAGATCATGTTACTCGATCAAAATGCCATCAGTCCGTCATTTACGGCGACTTGAATACTCTGACAGTAATCCATGAGACAATGTGTACTCGGCGAATAAGCCTATACAAACATACAGTGGAGGCTCTCCTCATTTTGTAGAAAACAAATCAGTAAATTACTTATCGCGTCATCAGTAAAATTGCGGTGTTTCGGTTTAAGACACGACGCGAGAGGAAAACTTCACCGGTTGCTGATGGAGAGGGAGACTAGAGAGAGACACGATGCTTTTTTTCCCTCAAGGCTTTTAGGGTTGATTATTTTAGGCGTTGTTCTAGAAAAGAAGATTGAAAATATTATTTTAAAAAGTACACAAAAAAGGTACCGAGACTGATGCTTTTGGAAGTATGTATAGGCTATGTGAAACAATCGTACACAAGGAGTCTGAACTAGCTTCGTGTATGAGTCCTTAAACATGCCTTTTCACAATGAAAATCAGTCCAAAATGTCAATGAATTTTACCCGTTAAAAGTCAGACTTTTACTTCACAAAACATGTTACATGTGTTTGGTAGTCAATTTAAGATGACAATGTGCTTGTTTTGAATACTGTATGTAAGCTCAACAAATCTAAAAGTTAAATAATTTCTTTATTAAGACTCATTTTATAGAATACAGTCACATATTATTATTAAGTAAATTTACAATCAGTCATACAATACTATAAATATGAATCATGCATTAAGGTTTATAACACATGGAAGCAAAATTGCACAAAACTGCGCAAAATTACAAAATAATTGCAAATTAAGCACAACATTGGCACAGTTTTGGTTGTTATACCAATATAAAATCTGTATTCGCCTGATGCACTTGTTGGAGGTGGGGGGGGGGTCACTAGAAAGCTTGTTTTTTGGAGACCTCAACCACTTGATCACCCTCGTCTTATTTATTTATTTAAAAAAATTTAATTTTTTTTTGTTTTACTGATCTTAAATGAGTCTGTATATTGTATTGAATTGATTGCGTGGAAAATAAATAGAACTGAATTACTGATCAACAAGATTATCCATGATTATACGTGACTGGATCTGGCAAAACCCTAAACTTGGACCCAATTTTCAAAAGTGAGATTTTGGTACAGTTTGATTCTCTAGATTTTCCTTTCATTTGATACCAGATTTGCAGAAATCGGATTTTTTTTCTGATTTCTACAAATCTGGTATCAAATGAAAGAGGAAAATCTAGTCAAACTATACACTAAAATCTCACTTTTGAAAATTGGGTCCAAGTTTAGGGTTTTGCCAGAGCCAGTCACATATAGCAAAACACATGATTCCTATAAAAAGTATAGGGCCTAGATATAATCTGTTAAATTCCGAATTCATTTTGTTCACTGGTTTTGACATTTGAGAAGAAAGGCCAAAATAGGCCTATTTATATTACATGAGCGCTTTTAGGGTCACTAAATATTTTTGTTAGGACATTATACACAAACTGAAGAGGTTTATTTTTTAACATACAGAGACTGTTCAAGGTTGGGTTACTTTTTAAAAAACAAAATAGCAATTCATGCTGAGAGCATGAATAATAACTCGATAATGTATAGAAATAAAAGCTCAAACCTTGCCAAAGAATGCAGTAGTTAAGTCAACAAATTCACTGACTCAACCAAAACTCAATTATCAGTCGACTTTTGAAAAGACCAGCGATTCAATCAATATTACACATAAACCAACCATTATTTTGCATATAATCATGATATCACTCAGATGTGCTCATGGATATGCATATTTTCATTAGCATAAATGCAACAAAATTCATTTCAATAAATATTGAAATACTCACAAAAGGGCAATTGAAATGTTGCACATGCTTATGAACATACATAGGCCTACACAGTCATGATTCCCATCGCACAGACCATTGAATAATAACGTAAACAGTATTTGACACTCCTGGCCAATGAACATTATTACCCTTTGGTCATCGGTCCAATGAAATTATTCCTAGAACCGTTTGAAGCTCAATTGGCAGTACACGTCCCTAGACACGCGCTGGATTTCATTGGTTGTGGGAGGCGCGGTGCGCACGCACCGTAAATGTATTACAAGTGCGTAGTTGGTACACGTGTATGTGTACCCACAGCACTGTGGAGTGGTACCAACCACGCATTTAACCTGAGTTCAGCGTGTATACAAAAATAAGAGCAGCTGATGTCTTTCACTACGGTACGTGACGTCATGTTTCAGGCTATATACAGCCTATACTGCCAAAATAATGTGTAGCGCAACGAGCTAATTTAAACAGAAGAACCATCCTTGCCCTTTTCGTGTACTCCTGGGTTGAGAGAAGCAATAATAGTTAAGAAAAAACAACGAAAAAACAACAACATTACGATCATCATGGCCAGGATTTAAACCAACATTCAGAAGACTCTTCAAGCCCCCAGAACACAAGTCTAATTCGCTAAACCAATATAGGCCATGGCAATTTTAACTACACACTGTATAGACAACCTAAAGCCACGTTGTGATTCAATTATACATAGTGTGAAATGGAAACCTATAGGGGGCACAATATAGGGGCATATAGCGTTACATCACTGCCATATTTTACAAAAATCAGAGAACAACATCTGATGAGCACTGCATCTACAGAAGATAGAAATAGCATTCGACAGCAGATATTTTTGAATAACAAATTTTGCAGTAAAATAATACAACCAGTAATGGGCACACATTTGGTACGCATTGCCAATGCTGATAGATATACATGATTGTGTATGCAATATACAAGGACATTTGTAATTATATCAAAGTATCAGTGTCTTGTGATATTTACTGGATAGATCTCAAATCTCCTTCCTGATTTTCTTTTCCAAAGAAATTCTTTGACCCTTGCAAATATCACGCGCGACACAGCCGATCATTCAGCAGACTGCTTTGGTCTGTAACCATTTTCAGTTGATCCGGGGAACAAAGGCAGCCCCAACGCTTGCAAAGCAACTACTCAGAGATAACATTAAGATGGTATTTTTCTTGACGGAGACGGTTCAGAACAACAATTATTACATGGAATACGCTCTTACACAAATCATCACGGGGGAATATTACCGTCAAATGGTCCCAATGGAAAACCATTGTTTACAGTCTCCAGAATATATATCTTTTTTCCCTTTGCCTTGATGCAACGTCTCTTAAAATGCATCCGATACAAATTGATTCGCTCTCACTTGGGAGGACATCCTTTTCTGAAAAGATCCAAGGGAGAAGATGAAGAAAGCAAATCTTCCCCGGCAAGTTGAAATATAAAAGCAGTGAGAGTAATCTACGTCGCTCAATGGGCCTTCAGCGACACAACAACGGCAGTACAAACGTTAAGAGAGCCGCGCAAGCACAGAGATCGCTACGCATTTGTTCCGCAACTTGATTTTCTTCCACCGTAAATTGACGTGCCTTTTCAGCGGCAGAACAATGCCGTTTCCCCCTCGGACCTGCTCACCGCTCATGCCAACGTCTTTTCGCTCTGCGTCATTGGGCTTGTTTAGGAAGATCAGGAATTTGCCGGGGAATTATATTTTTGGCGAGGCTCATTTTGAGTGTTATTGTCATTGGAATCCTAGTAATTGGATTATGCTTGCCCACTTAGTACATCTCTCCTTGTCAAGTCAGATCAATATTTAGCATCAAGGCTTGTATGCAATACATATTAAAGCAGCATGTGGTATGGAAATATTTATCAACCTCTGCACTAATGGAATAATTTCACAAGGGGCTTGAAACTAGTTCAGCATTTCTCTCTATCCAACGTTACATTTTCATTCAATTCAAATAACTAACATTTATTTAGAGTCAATGTATAACTTTGGCAACATCAACAAGCACACGACTACATGTTCACAGTTTCCACAAAACTTATTTTGGCGTCAAAATGATAATGGCATCAAACGCTACCTTCAAATCGGTGCTATCATTTTTAAGGAAACATCGAATGTTAACCTGAACCCCCAATTTTGTACGTCTGAATTTTGGTGACGAAATCCACGATATAAAATGAATACGAAGTTTGTGTTCGCCGATCGGAATTTCTGACTGCATTTTCACTAGTTTCTCATCAATTACAAAACATAACAATTAAAGGCCTATATACTGAAACTCTCACAGGTTGGTTCAATGGTTATAATATGTGAATTTCTATTCAAATCAACTGACGAAACACAACAGATTGACATTTTTTCTAATTATATGTAAGCCTATAGGCCCTATAAGCTCACCAAATTTACATAGGCTACTCGACATAATTTACAAAGCCTATTATTCCGAAATTCCCACAATGTAACGGTTTATTTAAGCATATTGCAAAAGATATTATAAACCAACTAGACAATGAAATAAATGCACAATGTTCCAGGTACTCTTCTTCAGAAGGTACACGTGATATCAGTTAGGGGCCTACCTAGAAAAAAATATAATCCCCTTTCATAAAAAGAAAATCATAATTCGATAGTCATCTGGACCAATATGGTAACTGTAGCCTTTACACACAAAGAAGTATAACCACACCATACAATTCTTCCAAAACAAAACCAGAATTGTCTCTGGAATCTTATTAGCACATTTGGGGTATGATATGCAATCGGGAATATGGATTTTTCTTCTCTTTTGGTTTCGATGAAGGAGACACCAAGCCGCTGGCACCGAGCCGAAACCCCCTTTCAGGCCTATCCTATAGCCACCACGCGGTACATATATCGACGGATTCAATACGACGGACTCAATACGGCGGACGTTCTTATGAGGTTGCACGCGAATGTCAATGCCTAGCCCCGGGACTGTCTGGGACAAAGTTCTGTGTACTTTGGGGGTTATTTTTTTACTTTTAAGCTAAGAATGTTGACAAATTCCCCGTAGGAGTTTTGACACACAGGAGAAAAAATGCCTGGCCGAACCATTTTATATATAGCATTACCAATATAAAGTACTTCATGCCTAACATAACAGGCATGCAGAGGTGGAATGAGATTGTGACAGATACAGATACATATAGGGTGACAGAAGGCGAGACACAGACACAGATGGGTATAGACAAAGACATAGAGATACATAAACCGATACAGAGAGTAATGACAGGAACAACAGTTTGTCGGTTAAGTGCGAGCGGTCGACAACAAGGGATCCATCCGCCACCCCAAATAACATGGGATTAAAGAAAGAAAAAAAATCAACTGATTTTTTTCTGGAGGCACGTCAAAACAAAAACTATCGACCATCACGTTTCATCTTCTCCAGAGATCCTCCCCAACATCCCCTAGCCCTCCCCTAGGTCCGAGGACAGATACAACGATGAAAAAAAATCCGCATAACCATTGGTGAAACCAAGGGAGTCTAGCTCCTTTTTACTCTCAAAAGAGTTAAATGTTGTGGATCCTTTTGGTTCTGTCAAAAAGGGGCTCTAAATGATGACCGTGACAAGACCTCAGCGTCATCTGCCGAAGTATTCCCTTGCTCAAGATTTGTCTATGGACGCCACGCCCCATGCAAAACTCCAGGAAAGCCAACGTGTGCGTATATAAAACTTGTCTAAATACACACACAGTACTAAGTGATTGTCAAGCTTGTTCGGATACAATGATGTCGTAATATTCTGCGCGCATGCAGGGAGCGCGCTAAACAAATCTGTCGGTCAATAAAAGGGATTTTAGTTGAAAGCTGTCGATGACCAATGACAATCACACGTTTGTTTTACCGTGAACAACATCAGGTGGATTAATGTCAACAAGGTAAGCAGGTCAAGTATATGTTTTGACTGCTTGCCATAGCTCCACCAGAACAAATTATTCAAAGACAGGTGGTTTTCACAGGTTGCTATCAAAATTTCATAAGTTTGCGGGGGGGGGGGGGGGTTGAGAGTTCTTTGGTTTGTCACTAAAAACTGCGCGAGCAGTCAGATCCAATAAATCCACGTGCAAACATCACTCCTCCATTGTCCGGTGTCAAATTAGGACAACAACAAAGCACCAGCGTTCCCGCCCGCTCGTCCCTCCAAATCAATGATGTTATTCCTGTGGAGAAATGGAGGGAAATAATGAAGATTCCACCCGATTTGAGAGGATGTAGTCGGCTGGAAGTGGGGACAGGTGCAACCAGTGATGTAGTGAATCCAAGCAAAAGCAAAGGCGGATACGGGGAGCTGGGCCAATCACACCAAACTTCACAAATATGTACAGAGGTGTATATAATCCACACGTCTCCGACGCAGACTGAAAGATGTAGGCTAAACGCCACATTACACGTTCAAGTCACTCTGAGTGAGACCACTTATTTCCATAATTGACCTTTATCCAGATTCATGAAGCAGCCATTTTGGTTTTATAATCAATAATAATCAGATTTTATGACTTCTTTACTTCAGTCTGCGACAGTTCAGTAGAGGGTTACTATATAGTGACGAATGCGTTTCTTCACGTGTCACATCATCCATAAACGTAGTTTATGCTTTCAGGAATTCATTATGACAATTAATGTTACATTCACCCCAAGTGGCACACCATACTATATGTGATATATGAATTACAATTAAGTGTGGCAGCTGTCAACTGCTGTTTTATTCTCAGTATTGTACTAAGTGAGGGTTGTCAACGGCTGTTGTATTGTACTAGAGAGTATTGTTATTATACTGTTGTTTTATATTCAAAGTGTTTGAGAGGTTTGTGAACTTTGGATATTATTCAGAATTGCGCTATAAACGAGGGTTGTCAGCTGCTGTTTCATTCCCAATATTATCTTATTTCAGGGGGTGCGTTTATAGACGATACGGCCGTTGTGGAGAAACTATTGACTTTTATATTCCAAATTGATTGACTTTTATATTCCCATGATTGTTTGTGTTTTTCTTGACTTCGATTACACTGCATTTTTTTTAAAATGCTTTCTCATTTATCTACCATGACTTCCATGTTTTTCCGAGTATTCCGATGTCTTTTCCTAGTTTTTCAGTCAAGGATTTTCTTGTTTTCCCTCAGATTACCATTTTTCAGAGGATGTCCATGAATTTTCAATAGCTTTTCAATAGGATTTCCATATATTTCCCAGAATTAACATAAATACTCTATTTATTTCCCAGATTATACGGACCCTAGAATTTTGTTTAACAAAACGGTCCTTGGAAACATTCAGAGGCAAACCACACAATGCAATTCGGCCAATCCCACCATTAGATAGGAACCTAAGAGCAACACAGATTTCCCTGTAACAAGTTCTCGCTTTCCTAAACAAACAGGACATGAAACAAACAGACACTCCAGGCACGAATCCGCTCTGTCAAAGACGGGGCAAGTGTCTCCCGGCCACATCGAGCTGTTTACTGTTTTTCCCCGGCTTGTGGAATTGGCCTTAGCGGAAGACTTAGGAAAACACGGCTACCCTAGCCCCCAATTCAGTGTTGGAAATCCTGAACCAACACCCGTTAATCTCCTTCCTCGAGTGCCGGCCGCCCTCGTGTGTAGTGAGGACGATATGTGGTATGATAAGGGTTGATCCAAATGAGACAAATTGAGGGGGGGGGGGGTAGTGCGACAAAGGGCATGGGGTGTGAATTCGGCACTTGACTGGAGCAAGGTAAACCATCACTCCAACTTTATCCCTGGCGAGGACAGAGCTGAGGCAATTAGTCAGCCGCAGTTGACACCGGTCTCTCCGCGGTTCAGCAAAGCTTTCTTTCCAAAGTAAACCGTCATGTGACAAGCGAGTCTAAGAGACACAAACATTGCTTCATCGGAGGTAAGAGACTGAGAAAGAGAGCGGCCTTTCTCTCCAGCAGGCAGCCAGGAATTTTCTCTACACCTGCCCGTGTCAGACGAGCAGGCTGCACATGTCAAGCCCGATAAATGTTTACCTCAACATGTTTTAAAGGTGCTTGGAAAGACGCGATTGGATGTTGTGAAAAAAATGCACGAGAAACCCACCCTTGAACTGTCATTCATTGGTCATTTGGCCGTCCTGTCAGTGTGTAAAAGAATAACACTGGAAAAGTATTGCCTACATATCTATTCCTAATTGATATTATCTTTTAATTACTAAAAAATAGAAAGAAAAGCTTTTCACTAAAATAACTTTTTGTATTCATCCATTTCCAATGCCAAAGGCCAAAGGGAGCATATGCCACGCCCCCTTTTCTAAATTGTATTGTATGATTTCATGTGTACCCCCATCTTTACCAAGTACCACCGATATTTTTTTTACCGATTGTGACATTACCCGCCATCTTTGTCCTGCCTGGATACTCTGCTAGATTTGTTTCTTTCTCTTTCTCTAAAGCAAGTGTTTTTGTCTGTATGTCTGTTTGTCTGTGTGTTACTTTATAGTCCGCTTGACTGATGTTATTATCTGTATCTCTTTCTGTCTTATTTATTTATTTATTATTTATCCTGGGTAATCAGTGATTATGCCTGTTATCCACAAGGGCCAAGCTTTTCCTTTTATAACTAATTATCATTTCATTTCAAATCTTAGGATTTGTGAGGAGGGGCCGTCCAGGGTAAGTCAACAGTTCTAACATATGCCCTCTTGCTGTCAGTCCCTTTTTCCAGGTATTTCTATTTGTCGGTATCTCTGAGTATCTGTTCCCATGAACCAAATGGCCCTCTCAGCCTGGTCACTGGAACAGTCAGCATATCCAAGAATCTTGGATATTATAATAAGGTAATGCATTGCAGGTGATCGTACTCAATCAAAGTTTGATATTACGTTTACATATAAGGAGGAAGCACATTTCCTGCTCCCCCACCCCCGGGATGGGGTGGAGAGGTGAGGGAACATGCCCCTTTGCCCCCCTCCCCCCCACTACCCTTGGATCCACCAACAGCAGGGGTTGGGGGTTGGAGAGTCCTGTGTTTTTGTCGAAGTGTACCATCAGCTTAGATCATACCTGAAGACGACAGGGACACAGTTGGTCCATCCAGCCCCTGCCCTCCTCATAATTTCAAGCCTTTCACTCACACCACAACAGGAGGTCAGCAGCAACCAGCCCTGTTTGTGTACCTAATCCCTGCATAGGTGTGTTCAGGTGCTCACTGTTTGTGTACAATCTTCTCCTTAATCTACTCCCATGAATTCTTTAAGATGTGACCTCACAGCCATATGTGTACTCAATCAGGGCCGCAAACCAGTACAGCTTTGTTTTATTTTGTTATTGGTGCAATAGAGGCCCAGGGCAAAACCAATAATTAGGATAGCCTGAAGATGTAATAAAAAGATACCAAGTTAAAGGAGGTATGTAAAACACCACCAGTAATGGCCCAAAGAGAGAACTATGACAATTATTATCTAAAAGCTTACTTGATTTAAAATGGAAGGGACAATTACTGATTACCTGAAAATTGGTAAAGGTACCAATTATGATGACAAAGATTCTCTCTGAAGTGCTCTCATTTCAGAGAAAACACAAACAAATATATGCACATTAAGCAAACGTTGATGGACGGTTTTCTGTAAAACTTGTGAATGACTTAATTGCCTTTTTAACGTTTTTTTTCTAACGACATCCACTTTGTGTTGCAGCTGAGACATTCACTCATTCAGGTTGGCTGTATATCTTGATTCAAAGAAAGTAAGCATGTACGCATAGAAGCAGTTTGTCAACATGACCAATGTTGTATCTTCCTTTACAAAACCTCCGGAGTAAGTTATCCTTCAGACATGAGAAAATGTGAATGAAATTATGACTTTTTTTTGAATGAAAACAAATAACTATTTTCTTATTACAGGGGCAGTGTCGTCACGATCAACAGGGCATGGAATCGGAGTGCTTGTTTTAGATTGACTCAGTGACTGAAAATAATTTCCCACATGATGAGGTCATATTACCGTTGCTGCTGCATAAATGAGCCAGTAATTTGCAGTCACGGTGTTCATCTTAAACTAGGACACCGATTCCATGCCCTATTGAAAGTCTGCTCTGATCTAAGCTTGGGCGATATCGATTTTTTTCATCCATGATATATCGGCAAACAAATATCGCGATTTTCAATATAATCGCGATTGTATTTTCATTCATGCATGATTGCATTAGAGCCGATAACCACAGGTATGTACCCCTCTGCAAGCATCACAATAAATCGCAAATTCATTTGCTTCATGTACTTCTGAAGTAGTTCACTTTTGTTTCTCACTTCCAACAGCTGAAAAGACTGTTCTAATTTTTGTTTCCATGGACTTTCTGACTTGACTCACAAAGGTGATTTTTGTTTAATCGCGATATATATGTTTAATCGCGATTTACCGATATCTTGATAATATAAAAAGGTTCTCGATATCGTAATCGAATAAAAAAGGTATCGTGATATTCGATATTATCGTGTTATCGCCCAAGCTTACTCTGATTGTGATGATATTGTCCCTTGAACAATACAAACAAATAAGCCAATACTAATTAAGGTTGGTTTCTATACAAAAAATAAACAAGCAAATAAACAAACAAAAAACATGTACAAGGACATGTAGATATCTCTTGATTCTTAGAGTATGGATGCATACATTTTTACCAAAATGTATGTATACTGCCTTTAAAAGGGGCCAGTAGTTGAAACAAAACCAGAAAAACATATACCATATATATATAAACAAAATTTAAAGAAATCAAGTACTAAGGAGTGAAAGTGCGGAATGAAAGGTAAGGAGGTTGATGTGCTAATGACAGGGGGGGGGGGGGAAGTGGGTTAATCTGCTGTTCCTACACAGACTTGCATTGACATTGTACCAAAAAATATCCTTTCCAACCTTTCAAATATGAAGATGATCAGAGCATACTGATCGAAACGTCGAGTTGTAACCACCAGTTCTTTCCAGAACTAATTACTGCTCAAAAGAGAATTGGTGTCACCGGAAACTGTCTTTACTTACCCTTTTTACCAAGCAAAAGCTACAAATCTTACTTTCAAATATGATTTAGTTTTAACATTTTCTGAACTGGTTAGACCGGAAAGGTTCTTAAAAGTCAAACTTAAAGTCAAAGTCAAACATTACGTTGTTATTTAGGTTGATGGGAGACACATGTGTCAAGGTGGAGGCAAGAGTTGTTTATCTCTGTCATCAGTGTGTCAACGGCATGCATGTTTGTACAAGCCCTCTAGTTTGATCACTGGAAAGTGCTAAATGTATATTACTCTTTGTGGCGTGAAATACAAACAGTGGGTCTCTCTTTCTTTTCTTTCCTATGGAAATGGAGAAACCTGGAGCTGAAAGTTCGTGAATGTTGTCAATTATTCCATGGCAATTACACGACATGCATGTCAGTGAGGTCATGAATCAATGTCAAAATGGACTACCAAGCTCTGACACGTTTAGGTGTTTCTTGTTACTCCCATCTAAATCACAGCATTACTTAATACGCGAGACCAGAAAGCATCTAAAGATGAATTGTGATATTCACTATAAAAAAGTATTCGATGGTAAAATTAAGTCTGTGCCATGCTCATATCAGAAATTAATAAATGGACAAATAAATGGACATATGGTTTTTTTTGTTCTTCAAATCACTTACCCTCCACAACAACAAAACCAGACATAAGCTGACAAAGAACAGATATGTGGACAATTCCATTCCTGCAGTTGCACAGACATTAATACATAAACAAGGAAACCAAGAAACCAACAATGAACACATGCCATTTTTTCCCTGTTCTTCAAATCACTAATTAAATCTCCGGCCCTACCAACAAAAGCCAAACAAAATGAGGTAATGATAATGAAACTAATCAACTACTGTACAAGCAAGTAAATAATTCCATTCATGTAGTTGGAAAGGCAGTAAGAATACCTATACAATTACAAAGCAGTGTGACTGCAAGGGTCAAAATCAGTCAAAATGTTGACATACTTGCCAAGATACATGTATATCTAGTGCAGTCAAACCTTATGTGTAGTAAATATACAATACATGTAAGTACATTTACAGGTTAAAATGAGTCAACCATTTTTTAACTGGTTAAAAGCATTGTCTTGTATTGTTCAGGGTGGTCAAAATGACAGTAAAAATCAGTGAAAAATGCCCCCGTGTGCACATTTGGGTCAACAGTCAAAACAGGCAGTTGACTGATTTTGACCTCTGTAGCTACTTGCCACTGAAGTTCAGCTACAGCAGGAGGGTTAGGAAACCAATTTGACCATGCATGTCATAAAACAAGGTTAATCCAATATCCATAGAACACCATATGAAGCAGTTAACTCTGTTCTTCTATTCTTGCAGCTTCGCTATCTTCTGACATACAAGTAGACTCCCAACTTGGTGTCATCCTAATAACATTAAGGCTGAGATCTGGGCATGCTACTGTAAATTTATATTGTGAGGTCAATGGTCAAAGAGATCAATGGTCAAAACCAATAGGTCAAAGGTCCTAATAAAATGAACGCTAGGATCTGTACATTTACCTAGGTATATATAATTTAGTAGGTTCAAATCACTAGGTCAAACCAATAGGTCAAAGGTTAAAACCCCAAAAGTCAAAGTTCCTTGGATATGAAGGCTTGGATCTGTGCCTGCATATAATTTGTGAGGTGCAACTTGATCCGTCAAAGGTCAAAACCAAGTCCAGCTCAGAGAAGAAAACAATTATGTGTAATGAAATGAAAACTGCTTACTGTGGCCACCTAATAAACTTAATGTAAGGGTGGCCTTAATATCCAGGTTTTTAGTGTTCAGTTATTTGAGGACCATTACAGCCTGGCCACATTAAGCAGGTGGCCACTTTGTTCAGTAGCTGGTTTTGACTGCACATTTGCTTGGACAAATTCAAGATAAAAACAAGTGGGTGGTTACACTTAACATAAATTTGGGTACATGTACATTTAGGTGGAGAAATTATAAATAAACTTTTTAGCCTGATCGTTTTGGTTACCATTGATTTCTTTTGTTAATTTAATTTTTACATTCATCCTATTGTGTGGCATTGAGGTTTTTGTCAATTTTTTTTCCACAAAAAAAAGAAAGAAAGTTGGGGACAGTATGTAATAACATGATTAGGTATACATTAGCATGATTTGCTAGGTAGGGCATACAGTAAGTAAATGGAAACACACAATATTTTTTGTTGTGGCCTAAACCTGGATAGGTTTTATTTATCTCAAACGTATAATGGGATCTGGGCATTATTAGATAACATGCAATTTAAGAAGCTATAGATGATGAAAATATGTGTGTAACTGGGTGCACTGACTTGATAAAAAATAAAAAAATCCAATTCAATATGACTCGTAGTTTGTCCGATCATTGATTCTCCTCCTCCCATAGCTTCATCGCTCCTTGTGTGCGCAACCTTCCTGACACAGGGAAAACTAATAAACACTAGTGTAAATGGTGAATGTTGATTTTCACCTACGGGTAACCCCTCGGCCACGTCACGCGACAAATTATTGTCAACAACCGCAATATTCTGGATCAATTTTCTCATGCAATTCCTTCTTGTTGCTCCTTTTGCCGGTCCCCAGCACCCCCTGCGGGCATCTTGCAGACGACAATGAGAGATTCCAGCATCGCGATCACTGAGTGTGGATGATGCACGCTGGTGCCCCGTGACATCACCGGCGCACACAATTCAAAACAGACGTCAAAATGTGACAACTAAAAAGTGGAACAAAGCTACAAATTTGTTTTCATTTTTTGTGTGTTCATCCTCCCTTTCTTGACAGCTACGTGAATGGCATCTGGGACGATGGAACTTTTAGATTAATTGAAAATCAACAACTCGCTAGATGCTTCTGGGGGGGGTGGCGGTTCTTTTGTTGTTACGAGGCTAAAAGGTCCAAGGAATGGTTCCCCAGTGGAGCAAGCAAGAGTCAAGATGGCAATGGGGATGAATCAGCCCAGGAGGCTCACACCATCTGCCACTGATGCAGAGGGTGTTAATCCTGATTTGGAGGTAAACAAGTTGTCCAGATCATGG
The DNA here is from genome assembly GCA_029582265.1 of Zoroaster sp. YZ-2022. Lineage (NCBI taxonomy): Eukaryota > Metazoa > Echinodermata > Asteroidea > Forcipulatida > Zoroasteridae > Zoroaster > Zoroaster sp. YZ-2022. Next base: position 16,778,107 of record CM055825.1, on the reverse strand, counting down.
GAAAATGTTGCAACAATGTTTGGGTGGATAGCTACCGCCAAAGGGCTGCTTCACCTTTTGTGGGGAAAAGATGTCCAGGACTTTGCCACAACCAAATGACAAATACCTCGACTTGCAGTGCTACAAATCAAACATTACTTGGAACCTATGAAGCACGGTATATCTCTATAACCTATGAAGCACTGTATATCTCTATAACCTATGAAGCACGGTATATCTTCATAACCTATGAAGCACGGTATATCTCTATAAACTATGAAGCACGGTATATCTCTATAACCTATGAAGCACTGTACATGTATATCTCTATAACCTATGAAGCACGGTATATCTTTATGACCTATGAAGCACGGTATATCTCTATAACCTATGAAGCACCGTATATCTCTATAACCTATGAAGCACGGTATATCTCTATAACCTATGAAGCATGGTACAATGTATATCTCTATAACCTATGAAGCACTGTAATACTCTATAACCTATGAGAAGCACGATATATCTCTATAACCTATGAAGCACGGTATATCTCTATAACCTATGAAGCACGGTATATCTCTATAACCTATGAAGCACGGTATATCTCTATAACCTATGAAGCACGATATATCTCGCATAAAATGTGACAACATTATACCAGAGTTGAATGAAGATAATGAATATGACTAATAGACCTAATAATCACACTGCATCAATTTTGTGTATAGTTCCCCGACTGCCAATCAAAAACATTACCATGATAAAAATGATAAAAAAAATAAAAAAATAAAAAATTATATTTTTGACATGAGCCTCATTTTGAATCCAACAGACTAGCGTAAGGAAAACCAAGATGGCCACTGTGTGGGATTTCAAGGTCTAAACATGAGCATAAATGATCATAATTACAGTCATAATGATAGAACATGATCAGGTTACCAAAAAAGAGGGGGGTGGTCTATCTTTTGTTTTATTAACCCTTTCATTACTGATTTGTTTCAACAGGATGTCCCACTGGTTACCGAATTGTTTGCCCAGTCATGCATGAATTCACACATTATTGCACAACAGTATGCATCCATTTACAGGCACTTTTTCTAAACTCGTTTTTCATCATGAAGAATATGTTGGAGAAAGATATATTCAATGAAATGATTGTTGCTTACGAAATTCCCTTTCATATGTTACCAAAATCATTGGCATTGCTTATAAAATGATCAGGTTATTTATTTACTTCCCTAACTTTGTTTCACAAACACAGAGAGCATTTTGTACACAACTGTACTAGTGTGGTGTTCCATAGCACAAATGGCCATTGAAAGGATTGACTTGTATTATGTCTGATTTCTATAATAGCAACATGTAGGTTGGGCTATACCATTAGAAAGATAAGGAATCAGCCTTTCCAACCATATATAGCATGGGTATGGACTGCGAAGAAGGGAAAAAATACAGCTGTTTTAAAACCTGTCATGATACTCCCAATTAAGTGCTGTGTGTGTGGTGACCTTGGTCAACCATGGAGGAAGGAAATTTCCTTCCTCCATGGGTCAACTAAACTAGCCAATGGTAAGCAACAGGGGGTATGTGTGTTGTCCACTAAAGTCACCAATGGTAGTGAAAGGGTTAATTATGCATCATTGTTGATGACTTAAATTTCAACTTAATCACTTTACCCAAACTTTGTAATGGAAAGGTACAACATTGGTACATGTAATGTTGGCAAAACGGTTTCCATGAGTTAACTTTCTTTGAATCTAAATATGCAAAAACAAAATAATAATAAGAAAAGAGAAAGTTTCAACTCAATATTGAGTCCAAGATGTGAAAAGATGCTCACTCTTTTTAAAGAAAACATTTGGAGCAATAATTTGCCACCTGGCAACTTTCTGAAAAGCAATAATTTTGAAAAAGTGCATATTTTTGTTTGGGTTTACTCTATAATTTGTTCAGGATGATTGGTATCTTTAGCCTCACATTTAGTAAGCTCTTGGATAATGAATAATTTGGTAAGGCCCCCCCAAAAAAATTCTCCGTTTCTGCTCTCCGCACGCGTCACCTCAGACCTGCGCATCGTCATTTTTAATTTACTTTTTTTCTTTGCTATGAAACGATGTCCAATTGCAGCCAAAATTGCTGGATCGATTGGAATTCTGACGTGCTGTGCTTTAAACGACTTTTTCACATAGGAGTATGAATGTTTGCCAGATTTGTGAGGCCTCTCTTAGCCACCATACTTTGTATATTTGAAATTTGGTCCCCGCGTATACAATGTATCACGTATTTCCCTATTGGCAAAAAAAAAATATGGCTAAAAAAAAAAGAAAAAGTGCGTCACCGCACCGATTTTGAAGCCCAGAAACCGGAGACTTTTTTGTTTTGGCCTAATGCTGCATAATCAGGTAATGTTGTACAGTATCTTCCCTTTAACAATATATTGTTAAAGGGAAGATCTATGAAGACTGTTCCCACTGCTGCCATCCAGGTATCTGAGAACACACACTTAACAGTCTTCATAGATCTTCCCTTTAACAATATATTGTTAAAGGGAAGATCTATGAAGACTGTTCCCGCTGCTGCCATCCAGGTATCTGAGAACACACACTTAACAGTCTTCATAGATCTTCCCTTTAACAATATATTGTTAAAGGGAAGATCTATGAAGACTGTTCCCACTGCTGCCATCCAGGTATCTGAGAACACACACTTAAAAGGTACATGTATGAACAAGGTGGTATAATGAGCCTATTCCCATTTGGATAGCTTGTCCATGGTCTATACTGATATGACAATTTTATGCATATATTACAAAATAACAGAAAATGTAAACTACCTACATAAAAAAAAAAACCATAATCACGGCAGATCGCCCAATCCGATCATTTCAAATTGAACGCACAATGTAAAAAAAACAATACTTTTTTGCCCTGAACAAAACTAAATGCCACCCAATGTACAGGGCTACAATAGAAGAAAAACAAAAAGTAAAATAATAGACTCAGCGGAGCTTAAGGTGGGAATTGAGATTCCTCTTGAAACAGAATAGATCATAGGATCAAGGGAAACATGCACCAGGCAAGGAATTCCAAAGAGATGAAGCACGTGGGACAGTATGAGCACTCCTCATTAACATCCATCTTCATCTCCCCTGCTGCCCACCACCAAACTAATTCCATTTATACAACACGTGAACTCATCTTCAATCTAAAGGTAGCCCATCATTATGGGCATGTCTGACCACTAAGTCACGACACAGGAATGAGGGAAACCTTAACAACACATCCACCTGGGAGGATCCTTGTCCAAGCCACGGTACCTGAGATGCAAATTGCTGCTGGTGCCTCGTTGGCCTTTGATTGGCCCATGACTCCTAGCCAGTCTTGTATAGCAAGCTGAAATTGTGAAATCTAGAAAACTTGAGATTACTGTTTTTGGACATGTTATGACAAGGGCGTAACCAGGGCGGCTGTCAAGGGGGGGGGGGGGGCATATGTGTATATTTTCCATGTACAAAGTGCATTTATACGAATGCATCAGCATTGTCTTGCATGTCTTAGACATCTATGCAAATGTATGCCTGCTTGTCTTCAACAGTGAACAAATGCACAAAAACACATTACCTTTTGTGTAGGTGACACATATTTCCTGTCGACGAACATACGCACAAACGAACATAGTGCTTTGGCATTTCCCTTTTATTTGTCTAATACATGATGTGTAATAGGCACTTTGATATCTTTATGAATGGCTATAGGCCAATAAAAACACTGATATTGACTTGATGCAATTTAAGCTGATCACACATGTCATTGTCCTAATCACAGTTTCTACTCACAAATTGTCCACGTAAAAGATCCCTGGTCTTACATAGTTCAGCTAAAGGTTTGTACATATTCATGTATGACATAACAATTTTTGCAGGAATAATTCACCTTGGCTGTTCATACCTGGCATTTCCATTAAAGGGACAATATCGTCACGATCAACAGGGCATGGAATCAGAGTGCTAGTTTTAGATTAACTCGGTGACTGAAAATAATATCCCACATGATATCATATTTACCGTTGTTGCTGCTGCATAAATTAGCCAGTAGTTTTCAGTCATTGTGTTCATATTAAACTAGGACACCGATTCCATGCCCTGTTGAAAGTCTGCTCTGATCATGAAGATACTGTCCCTTTAAGTACACACAATATTACTAAAAAAAATCAAAACTATGTTCATTGCAAGGACAACAAGTGAGGGGGGGGGGGCTCCAATGGTAGCCTAGTTGGGTGGTGCTGAGTGATACATCATTAACTCGGAGCATTCTAACATCTGCTACAAATGGTTATGCTGTTTGCTTAACCTCAGCGATCAGTTGCTCCTCTCTCAACAGAGGAGAAGAACGCTCTGGACTCTGAGGAGGTTGCGTGCAGCGTGGTCTAACCCCCCTCAACCTCTTAAAGGTCCTTTCCAGGGAGACACGCACTTAAAGCCAACATACCCTGTTGGTATTCTTGAAATAAGAAAATGATCACAGTTTTACATAAAAACAACCCAGGGTAGGGATGTTCCGGTGTTCTGCTCTGAACATGATGTGCTCAGGGTGTGATTTTCTAATGTCTGGGCTGGGCTGTTTTCCATGCTGTTAAGATTAGATGTTCATGTATTGTACAAGTGCAGTGGCGGCACTACGGGTGGGCAAGGGGAAGAAAATGCCCCCCGGTTATTTTTTTTGCCCTCCCAATTTCCCCCCCAATTTTTCCCCCGATGGTAAGTCAATGCTTTTTCAGCAGTACAAAATTACATTAAAGATTAATGTTTGCCCCCCTTAAATTTAAGCTAAGCTCCCCCCTCTTGCCCCCCCTCTTGCCCCCCCTCTTGCCCCCCCCTCCCCCCAGTTTAACAGGTCTGGTGCCGCCACTGTACAAGTGGGGATTCTACAACAGACATGGACATTACATGCATATAATATACTTTTGGTAAATCATACAAAAGGTTTGCTTGTAAATCATACAAAATGCAAAATGCATCCATACTTTATAACAATCAAGAGATTTGTACCAAAACCAACCTGTGAAAGTTTCAGCTTAATTCATTGTGTTATCAATGGGAATTGATAAACATGCCTTTAGATTTGTTGTATTTACACATTCCAAACAGGAATGTATGTCTCTGAAAGACAATAATTCATTAGCAAAATCATTTGATTAATTAACCCTCCTATGGTTTGACCTTTCAAAACCTTTCAAAATCTGCTTACGGGCCAAAATGGCTATCAATTATTATGAACCCTTTAAAACCCTCCAGAATTTGTTGCTACTGAACAACCACACCTTTCAATACCCTTTGAAAGGTATTGAAACATTTCAACACCAGTTTGTTCAGAGAGTTGTTACACCTTTCGAAACCTTTCATAGGTCCCTTTTGTCAGACAGTTTTCTCACCTTTCAAAACCCTTCAGTACAGCAAACTTGAAAGGTTTTGAAAGGTCTGACAATTCTATGGCAACTGCACTGTATATAGGAGGGTTAATCGTACTAAAATGATAGCACCTCAGACAGACATATTTCAAACGCTGTTTGATTTCATTATAAACATTGCACCGGGTAAGTTTCCAGTAAAACAGTAATCATTAAGATTTTCAAGATTACCAATCGTGTACAGTGGCTTTCAGACAATAAGAAACAAGTGTAATGGGTGTGAGACATCATATAAGTTAAGACACTGGTGTCTGAGATTACAATGCCTTGCCCCGATGAGAGGGGGCAATATGAGCAAAACTAAAACATTGTAAAACAAACAAACTGTTAAATGTACTCAAAGTTTCTGTGAATTTTATGTACAAATTTAAGTTCAAACATGTATTCTTTGGCAATGTTTTTGATGGATTTGTGCCTCCTGTTTATCTATGGGTAAACACAAGAGTTTGCAAACTCTCTGAATACGTTTTGAGATTCAACGCTTTGAAATTATACAGGATTTGGTGAGCTGCAGCAGAGCAGGTTTTAAGTGCGGTTTTTCAGACTAAACCGAGTGGTGTGAAAAAGTTATCTTGCTGATCAAACTATAACAACAGACAAGTGAGGCTGCTGGGGTGAACCCTTTAAGTTTACAATGCCTTCTGTGTGTGAGGTCTCAGGGACCCTTGGAGGTTTTGATGGGCCACATCTGTCTATGTCATCAATGTTTTAAATTGCCTGCATTGCCCCAGGCTTAGCTGGCAGTTGGTGCCAGACTGGCCGATTTGGGGGGGCTGAAGACAGGTGAGGATGTCAACAGAGGGCAGTATCTAGATGCAGTGTGTGCAGCACAGCCATGGATGGCAGGACAATGTCTAGACAGTTTTTGGAGGGCTCGTATGATTTCATCGTATTATTATGTATTTTCATATTTATTATGGGTAACATGATCAGTGAATATCACTGTTGTCCCTCAGGGGTCTAGTTTAGAACATTTCACTTTAGAAATAGAGGAGAAAAATAATCAGATAATTACTTTTGGGGAAAACGTACATGTACACGATCATATAGGCACTGAAAAGCCGATCCACATGTCAGCTCCAGTCTGACAGTCTGAGTGGAATTTAAACCCAGGTTCACAGAGGTGAAAGGAAAGGGAAATCCTGGTTTGCCAACCTGATCTACATTAAAACAAATTACGACAGAACCTAGCTATTCTTATAATCATCATCCAAAAAAAAATCAGGACTTTATCTTTGAACATTTCAAAGGAATGGACAATGTGACAAAGGATATCACCTGTTTAGAAAAGAGCTCCCTAAGTTAAACTGCGATAGTAGTCATATTGTCAGACGAAATAACATTTCCAATTTTAGGGACATTCTGTTTTTGTTTTGGTAACCTTAAGGCATTACCAAAAGGCACTTTTTCCTCAAATACTTTGAAATGTTTTACAACACTTGAGGCTCAGTGAATATCCAATCAACAAAATGTAAAACTGCAGGTACAGTGTACATTCATACACACTGTGCATGCACAGTGTAATAAATGTGAAATGGATATCTATAAGACAGTTATTCCACGATGGAATGAATAAGGCAAATTTGAATGCATTTTCGGTATTTTCTTTTTAACTAGGGCTGTGCCGGGTATCCGGGTTTCTGGATACCCGACCGAAATGGTCATTACCCGGTTCCATTTTTCGGTTCCAATTACCCGTAAACGACTTTTTAAAATTCAGACTTAACATTTGAGCCGTGCGAACAGAAATCTGTGACTCTTGAACAATGTAATGTTTACACTTTTATCCTTAAATTCAAGAGATTGCACTCCAATAAAGAAAAGATCGATTTAAGTATGGTAATCCTCTGTGTTATAAAAGTCAATTTGTTACCATTTACAGTACATGTATTTGTACACCACCGGAGGCATGTTTTCAATAAAAATGAAAACAGGTATCCGGGTATCCGAAGTTTCCTGATTTCGGGTATCCGGTTCCAAAAATATCCGAAAACGCACAGCCCTATTTTTAACCAGTTCGCGTCGGGAATAAAAAAGTTTTTCTGGGCCCCTGTGGCGGGTTTCTTTTTCCCACACACACCGTGAATGGAAGCTTCCACAGGCTAGCGGGTGGCCGGCACTTCCGAGCATGTCACCGTGCACGCATGGCTGAACCGAGCATGCATACAAATATTCTGGAGTTTCCTATGGCGTGTTTAGACGCTCTCCGATCCGTGGTGCAAAAAAAAATTGCGTGTATACACGGCCTCCGACGCGAACTGGTTAACAACACTACAAAGTAAACTACTTTTCTTGTAAACACCACCATGAAATAAGCTGAAACAAATTGGTTTGGATCCATACATTTTACCAAACGTGCATACTGGCTTTAAATAGTCCCTTACCCAAGACTTGAATACCTTTCTTCTGGGGAATTTCAAACTGGACATTTTCTTGCAGAGCTTTAATTTTGGTTTCTTTTCAGCCAAAGGTACACACGCTTTTCACAGATCAACCTGCTCTAATGAAGAAGAGCTCTTTGTGTGTGGTCAGCAACAAGTTACATTCCAAACTAAAATACAATAATGATGGACTATGTTTGGAATGTCACCAGGACATCAATTGATTGTTTCTACCCTTCAGGCCAAAGAGTGTGGTGCCAGACTTTACTACAGACACTGGTCTGTCTGCAGGTGTGGTGGACATTGGTCGTCGTAGAACCACAAGGGGGCGCTGTCCAGGTTTTACAGGCATGGGAAGTTTATAAGGATGATTTGAAGAGAGGGGTATACAGTATGCTTGGGTGATAACACAATAATATCGAATATTGTGATACCTTTTTTATTCAATTACAATATCGAGAACCTTTTTAAGTTATCGAGATATCGGCAAATTGCGATTATTATTATTATTATTATTATACATTTCTGGTAATGAAACCAAGGATGCCTCAAAAGCACACTTAAGCACTGTAGCTCAGAAGCCTAAGGAAACAAGGGCGCTTGCTATGTGAACCAGAAATACCGGGGTAAACCCCTACTCTTCCACGATAAGTGTTCTGGGTTCTTTTACGTGCATTACTTAATCTAGTACATGGGACCTACGGCTTAACGTCCCATCCGAAGGACGAAGCAATTATGGTTAAGTGTCTTGCTTAGGGACACAAGCGCCGTGACTGGCCAGGCCAGGATTCGAACCCACATTCTGACAACACCAGAACTTGAGTCCGATGCACTAGACCGCTCGGCCACGACACCCCTTATTAAAAATATATATCGCGATAAAAAAAAATCAAGAATTGGTACCAACGCCGCATCAGGGAAGCCATAGAAATCGACAAGCACAACACAGTACCACAAGACATCGGTTTCAACATCAGTAGAATCTGGCAAGCAACACTTCAACAGAGCCAACCATCCACCATGAACACCGGCACAGCAACTGACACACTTCACTGAGCACCAATCACAGTAGCTCCCGCCTACAGCAAGATCCTCCAACGCAAGATCCTCCAACGCAAGATCCTCCAACGCAGGATAAAAGCCACTGAAACGTTGAGAACAACCGGCTCTTCTCAGAGCCATCACTTTTTCCAAAAAGAGATCATTACATGGTGTACCCGAAAGAACTCAATAATATCTATCTCCACCATGCAAAGCCTCAAATCCTACCAAAAAAATATCGCCATTGTGAGTCAAGTCAGAAATGTTCATCTACCTATCAACATCAATGTTGTTATCCATACCACTATGTCCAGTCACGCGTTCGATCTCGAGACCAACAACACCGGACAACATACATAGCGTAGGATCCTATACCTATATACATGTAAGTTGTAACTACAGGGAAGTATTAATCCAAATTAGGCATTTTGGCTACAGGATAAATGATTTATTTACCCTCCAATTATGTCTATACAAGAATTCCTTCAAGTCATGTCAAGTGTGAGGGAAACTGGTTGTTTTGCACTAATAGAGGGCACCATTTATAATTTACAGGTTAAGGTGAGATAAACAAAATTTGGATAAAAATAGAACTTAGATTGCCAATAGAGGGCAGTGTTTGTGCTTCATGGTTGAGAGGCTTGTGATAGAAGTCTGATACAGACTACCATCATTGGGGTAAATTTAAGGTTCTTTGACCTTAGGTCAAATGGTTGGTAATGCACACAGCTATGCATGCAATGGATTCACGCCTAAAAGCTAGTCATAACAAATACATTTTTAGCATGTACACGAACACGCGGCGGACCAGCTAAGATTCCTTAAAATAAAATTATTTGTGGAATTTGTCCTGACCTGTGTCAGCGGCACATCAACACAAGACAGTATGTGTACTTATGTATGCTACAGTTATCACAATGTTGTACATTTCAGTAAATTTACCAATCGGGCTCTCTGGAACACTCTTCTTATCAAATGGGTTACAGAAATCATATTCCAGACAAAATGTTTATGACAACAAGTTCTGTGAGGGCATCAACAATCACTATAAAATAACATATCCCTAAAACTGTGCTAAAACTAAAGCCACTATAATAGGTCATCGATATCTAATAGCCTGGTTCAACTGAACTGATGAACCAGACCAATACCAGATTGAGCAATGTAAGACTGAACTGTACCAGACCTTATCAGATTGAGAAAAGTAAGACTGGACTGAACCAGACCTTACCAGATTGAGCAAGGTAAAACTGGACTGAACCAGACCTTACCAGATTGTGCAAGGTAAAACTGGACTGAACCAGACCTTACCAGATTGAGCAAGGTAAAACTGGACTGAACCAGACCTTACCAGATTGAGCAAGGTAAAACTGGACTGAACCAGACCTTACCAGATTGAGCAAAGTAAAACTGGACTGAATCAGACCTTACCAGCCTGAGTGAAGTAAGACTGAACAGAACCACACCTAACCAGACTGAACAAGGTAAGACTAGATTGAACCACACCTTACTGGATCGAACAAGGTAAGACTAGACTGAACCACACCTTACCGGCTTGAATCAGTAAACACTTACCTTCATCCTTAGAATTTCCATGGGTTGATTATCAGAGTTGAGGATATTCTTCTCCCAGAGCAGATCCTATCAAAAAACAAAGTTTACAAAAAAAGTTGGTAAAACCTCTTTGTGGCAAGTATATTCAAACATGTGCACAGTGGTCATTTTAGCCGATGGAAAAAAATGATACTCAGGTTGACAAGTGTGTTGGGTCATCAGTCCCTAAATTGATCGAATAGGTATTTCTCCTGATAATGAGGGGTTTTTCTTCCCACTTTGAAAACGAAGGATGTCTTCAATGTCCTCTTCACCATTCCTTCTGAAATCTATGCTGAGCACCCAAAATGTTACCGAAATTATGAATAACAGATAATTGACATAGTAATGAAAGTGGCATGCTCAGGAAAAAACTTCACGTGAAAACTTTGCCAGTTTATTGTGAAAACTTTGCCAGTTTATTGTGAAAACTTTGCCAGTTTATTGTGAAAACTTTGCCAGTTTATTGTGAAAACTTTGCCAGTTTAACGTGAAACCATTTAATACTCTGTGATGAAATGCTGCTCTTGCAGTACTTGTTCATCAGACACTATTTATCAAAATAAAAGTTCTTTCACTCTGGTAGTGTTAAGAAAAAAAGTTGAACTCGACCAAACCTACACCATCTTGAGCCCAGACGTTCAGTGTGCAGTGCGACTACAGATTTCTCATAAATATCTTCAAGACTTCACGAGGTGTGTCCCAGTTTTCAGAGCTGCCGAGGGTGGCCAGGGACTATGGCCAAACCTGGCTCAGTGTAATAATGTAAGGGGACTGAAAGGTAATCTTACCTGCATGAAAGTGTCTAACTCTTTGGATTCAATACTGCCCTCTAGCCGGAATGTTACTGTAGTGACAGTCTGGTCCAAATGATGACTGGTACCCTCGGAGACAATGTCTGTGTTCAGATCCCTGTCTTGTAGAATCTCTATCCCGCTGTATTCAAGAGCAATAGGTTTTGTATGTCACTTTTTTGAAGATAAGGTATAGGACTGTGTATTCAAAAATAACTAATTTCATCCTATGAAATAAATATTGTCTCAGGTGCTGTCACTTTTAACAAAATGCTGTCACTTCTAAGAAAAGTGACATAATGTCCAGTTTGAATTAAGGAAAGAGTGTTCTTTCCTAAATTCCATATTAGAATGAATATCATCAATCCGAATACCGAATCAAATTTTCTTGATAATGTACATGTAGCAATGTAAATGCACACCATCGTCATGATCAGAGCAGACTTTCAACAGGGCATGGAATCAGTGTCCTAGTTTAAGATGGAGCACTGCACAGTGACTGAAAATTACTGGCTCATTTATGCAGCAGCAACGGTAATATGACCTTATCATGTGGGAGTATTATTTTTAGGCACACATGGGGGCAGCATGTTGTAAAGCGCTACCAGCCGGTCAGGTCATCCAGGCCATCATCGCTATTAAGCGATGCTGATGTTTCATGTGATAGCGTGACTCTGGAATCATCTTCCAACTAAACTCAAATCTTGTCATAGTATAACCAGATTTAAGTCGATGCTTAAAACTCATCTTATGTCACAACTCTTCAAAGATTATGTATATTTGTAAGTGCATTGTACATGTAGGTACATGTATCTCGGTACATAATTATTTTTTTTAATTTTTTTAATTTTTTTCCCTATGCTATCATTGTATATTGTTTGTATTCATGTTTTTTCTTTGTTTCCGCGCCTTGAGCGCCCAGCAGGGTGGATATGTGCGCGCTAAAAATCTTTAATATTATTATTATTATTATATCACCAGCCCAACTGTTGCCAAAACGTATCACCATCCCTGGTTGTTACTGGTGACTGGTCGGTGAATCAGGTCTACATGTATATAAATACAACCCTCTAGATATCGTAATGATCGACAGAGGTGTTGTTCTGTTATGCTACGACAAAGATCATCCAATGGGGAGACCGATTTTACACTGCTACTATAAGCAGATAAAATCACTAGGCAGTAAAATTGGCTCAGCAGGTTTTGTTGGTTAGCAGTCAACGTTTCATTCATACAAACCGTCAAGACCTCAGTTGGTTCTCTGTTTGAAATTGCTTAGCAAATTAAGACGTTTGCTTAGCTAGCTTTCTGCTTCAATATACTTAGCAGCCGTATGAAAGTGGCATGTCATATATATTTTGTTTCAATTCACATACCTTTTATCTCCCTTGTTATCATATGCATGTAGATCTAATATAAGATCTAGATCCATCCTGTTTTGAAAGAATGAGCGACAAAAATCAATTGAAATGCTTTGGAAATCATAATCAGTTTCTGTCGGGGGTGTATCAATTTTATCAAGTAATCAGCTAGTGAAATAGATTCAACCTGGATAACTACTCACACATACAACACTGCTGGAAAGTGCCCCAACGAGATCCGATTAAAACAACAAATTGCTGGAAAAATAATGAACAACACCACCAGAGACACACCTTTAAAGTAAGTAAGCAGTTTTGCTAACATAGCCAATGTTGTACAATGTACCTTCCCTTTAAAAAGAAAATACTAATTGAATATAAGCGTACAAAAAACAAAGCAATATCACTCCAAAGCAAATATCTTCCCAAGAATACTGTAAGGGCAATATTATCAGGCATTGTACCCATCTTTTGTTGACAACTACATGTACATGGTCCATACCTGTAGTCAAGTACTTTTTCATGAGTATGAGTAGTACAAGTTCAGAAAAATGTACTGAAGGATGAGTACGAGAACAAGTACTCATACTTCAACTCTATAGTTGTATAAGTTTTGAGGCTTTGCATGGTGGAATATCGATATCGTTTCGGTTTGCGGTAACACCATGTGTTTATCTCAACTAACGTGAAGCTGAGATACAGGTTCTGAAAAGAACCGTATCACACAACTCGTGTCTCAACCTTCGTAAGTGAGAAAGGTCCCTATGGTTCTCCCTGAACCATATTAACCCGTGAAGTCCCCATGGTTCTCCCTGAACCATATTTCTCACTTAGCGACAGTAGAGAAAAACGAGTTGCCCGAAATTGGTTATCCCTTGAACCTTTCTCACTTACGAAGGTTGAGACACGAGTTGTGCGATACGGTTCTTTTCAGAACCTGTATCTCAGCTTCACGTTAGTTGAGATAAACACATGGTGTTACCGCAAACCGAAACGATATCTATAGTTGTAGTTGAGTATATTTTTCATGAGTACGAGTAGTACGAGTACAGAAAAATATACTCAAAGACCAGTATTGGTACTCCAACTCAATAGTTGTAGTCGAGTACTTTCCCATGAGTTTGAGTATGACGAGTACAGAAAAGTGCTCATACATGATTACGAGTGAGGGTAGTCCAACTCTGACATGGTCAATCAAATAGTTTATTGAGTCACTACTTACTTTGCCTTGTGTGTCTCAACTAACTTTGCAAGACTGTTGATGGACCTGGAAGAGATAAAATAATCAAAACAGCAAATATTAACCATGCTATTTTATAGGAACACAGTATAAGCCAGCAATACTTCGGGGTGTCTTTTGGACACCCTATTCTGTATGTGAACACCCTGTTTTATTTGTAATGCATATGACATAAAACACAATAAAGGGGGCCACTTTCCTACCGTCACGTTAGCAGTTTTTCTAATGGTTGTAATTTTTTTTTAATATCTGAAACCACCCAAAAAGAATTTCAACATTTGAATAGACATGCATGCTTATCCTATAGATAATTTGAGTTGATTATTACTATTATTTTTTTAATCACCCTAAAATTTCCATCAACAAATGGACGGAAAAGTGAGGTAACTTTTTCCGTCCAATTTTTATGGAAATTTGAGGGTAAAAAAATAAATAAAAAAATTAAATAAATCAACTCAAATTAGTTCTAGTATAAGCCTGCATGTCCATTCACATGTTGAAACACTTTTTGGTCGGTTTCAGGTACTTAAAAATAAATAGCAACCATTGAAAAAACTGCTAACGTGATGGATGCAAAGTGGCCCCCTTTATTGTGTTTTATGTCATATGCATATGTATCGACAGTTAAACAACAGGACACCATGTTTCTCTAAGAGTAACCCATACGGACATCCTATTTCAATCTTTTTTTTTTTTGTGGAAAATTTGACATAACAATTTTGTTTTCTCTAAGATGCAAAGACCTTCAGACGAAAACATTTTCTTCAGAATGATTGATACGTGAACCAACTTTACAATAAGTTGTACCTTGTAAGACAATAATTTGTTAATTTGATAATCTCGAAATAACCAAGTTGTTCATTCCTCTGCTTCTGTGAGTATGCTTACTCTCTTTGAATCAAGATACATCGAAGGGAAGGTACAACATTGGTAATGATGGCAAAACTGCTTCTATGAGTATGCTTACTTTCTTTGAATCAAGATATACATTGAAGGGAAGGTACAACATTGGTAATGTTGGCAAAACTGCTGCTATGAGTATGCTTACTCTCTTTGAATCAAGATATACATTGAAAGGAAGGTACAACATTGGTAATGTTGGCAAAACTGCTTCTATGAGTATGCTTACTCTCTTTGAATCAAGATATACATTGAAGGGAAGGTACAACATTGGTAATGTTGGCCAAACTGCTTCTATGAGTATGCTTACTCTCTTTGAATCAAGATATACATTGAAGGGAAAGTACAACATTGGTAATGTTGGCAAAACTGCTTCTATGAGTATGCTTACTCTCTTTGAATCAAGATATACATTGAAGGGAAGGTACAACATTGGTAATGTTGGCCAAACTGTTTCTATGAGTATGCTTACTCTCTTTGAATCAAGATATACATTGAAGGGAAGGTACAACATTGGTAATGTTGGCAAAACTGCTGCTATGAGTATGCTTACTCTCTTTGAATCAAGATATACATTGAAGGGAAGGTACAACATTGGTAATGTTGGCCAAACTGCTTCTATGAGTATGCTTACTCTCTTTGAATCAAGATATACATTGAAGGGAAAGTACAACATTGGTAATGTTGGCAAAACTGCTGCTATGAGTATGCTTACTCTCTTTGAATCAAGATATACATTGAAGGGAAGGTACAACATTGGTAATGTTGGCCAAACTGCTTCTATGAGTATGCTTACTCTCTTTGAATCAAGATATACATTGAAGGGAAAGTACAACATTGGTAATGTTGGCAAAACTGCTTCTATGAGTATGCTTACTCTCTTTGAATCAAGATATACATTGAAGGGAAGGTACAACATTGGTAATGTTGGCCAAACTGTTTCTATGAGTATGCTTACTCTCTTTGGATCAAGATATACATTGAAGGGAAGGTACAACATTGGTAATGTTGGCCAAACTACTTCTATGAGTATGCTTACTCTCTTTGAATCAAGATATACATTGAAGGGAAAGTACAGCATTGGTAATGTTGGCCAAACTGCTTCTATGAGTATGCTTACTCTCTTTGAATCAAGATATACATTGAAGGGAAAGTACAACATTGGTAATGTTGGCCAAACTGCTTCTATGAGTATGCTTACTCTCTTTGAATCAGGATATACATTGAAGGGAAGGTACATCATTGATAATGTTGGAAAAACTGCTTCTATGAGTATGCTTACTCTCTTTGAATCAAGATATACATTGAAGGGAAAGTACAGCATTGGTACATGTAATGTTGGCCAAACTGCTTCTATGAGTATGCTTACTCTCTTTGAATCAAGATATACATTGAAGGGAAAGTACAACATTGGTAATGTTGGCCAAACTGCTTCTATGAGTATGCTTACTCTCTTTGAATCAGGATATACATTGAAAGGAAGGTACATCATTGATAATGTTGGAAAAACTGCTTCTATGACTATGCTTACTCTCTTTGAATCAAGATATGCATTAATAGGGAGTTCTGAAACTGTGTTTTCTCCGAAATGATCAAGCAAATAATTGTTACCAACTTCACGTCAAGTAAGCTTACAGATAATAAATCAAAATTTGTAGTTTTTGTATTCAGGTAATTTCCAATGTTGTTCCTTCCCTTTGATATCTGCACAAGAAACCAAACCCTACCTGATTTGCCGGTGAACGTCGCTTAACTCCTCCGGGCTTACAAGGTCTGTCTTGTTAAGAAGAATAAGATCTGCCAGGGCAACTTGTCTGCATCCAAAAAAATTAATTTTAAAAGTAAAGAACATGATGAGGTACATCACACTTGTTTCCCAAGTAAGAAGTCATTATACAGTATACACCAAAGTAATAAGTCATTATCCACCAAAGTAAGAAGTCATTATACAGTATACACCAAAGTAATAAGTCATTATCCACCAAAGTAAGAAGTCATTATACAGTATACATGTACACCAAAGTAATATGTCATTTTCCACCAAATTAAGAAGTCATTATACAGTATACACCAAAGTAATAAGTCATTATCCACCAAAGTAAGAAGTCATTATACAGTATACACCAAAGTAAGAAGTCATTATCCACCAAAGTAAGAAGTCATTATACAGTATACACCAAAGTAAGAAGTCATTATCCACCAAAGTAAGAAGTCATTATACAGTATACACCAAAGTAAGAAGTCATTATACACCAAAGTAAGAAGTCATTATACAGTATACACCAAAGTAATAAGTCATTATCCACCAAAGTAAGAAGTCATTATACAGTATACACCAAAGTAAGAAGTCATTATCCACCAAAGTAAGAAGTCATTATACAGTATACACCAAAGTAAGAAGTCATTATCCACCAAAGTAAGAAGTCATTATACACCAAAGTAAGAAGTCATTATACAGTATACACCAAAGTAATATGTCATTTTCCACCAAAGTAAGAAGTCATTATACAGTATACACCAAAGTAAGAAGTCATTATACAGTATACACCAAAGTAAGAAGTCATTATCCACCAAAGTAAGAAGTCATTATACACCAAAGTAAGAAGTCATTATACAGTATACACCAAAGTAAGAAGTCATTATACAGTATACACCAAAGTAATAAGTCATTATCCACCAAAGTAAGAAGTCATTATACAGTATACACCAAAGTAAGAAGTCATTATCCACCAAAGTAATAAGTCATTATCCACCAAAGTAAGAAGTCATTATACAGTATACACCAAAGTAAGAAGTCATTATACACCAAAGTAAGAAGTCATTATACAGTATACACCAAAGTAAGAAGTCATTATCCACCAAAGTAAGAAGTCATTATACACCAAAGTAAGAAGTCATTATACAGTATACACCAAAGTAATATGTCATTTTCCACCAAAGTAAGAAGTCATTATACAGTATACACCAAAGTAAGAAGTCATTATACAGTATACACCAAAGTAAGAAGTCATTATCCACCAAAGTAAGAAGTCATTATACACCAAAGTAAGAAGTCATTATACAGTATACACCAAAGTAAGAAGTCATTATCCACCAAAGTAAGAAGTCATTATACAGTATACACCAAAGTAAGAAGTCATTATCCACCAAAGTAAGAAGTCATTATACACCAAAGTAAGAAGTCATTATACAGTATACACCAAAGTAAGAAGTCATTATCCACCAAAGTAAGAAGTCATTATACAGTATACACCAAAGTAAGAAGTCATTATACACCAAAGTAAGAAGTCATTATACAGTATACATCAAAGTAAGAAGTCATTATGCACCAAAGTAAGAAGTCATTATACAGTATACACCAAAGTAAGAAGTCATTATACAGTATACACCAAAGTAAGAAGTCATTATACAGTATACACCAAAGTAAGATGTCATTATACAGTATACACCAAAGTAATAAGTCATTATGCACCAAAGTAAGAAGTCATTATGCACCAAAGTAAGAAGTCATTATACACCAAAGTAATATACACCAATCCAGATTTGGCAACAGTAACATTTCAGTCTTGCACCAAATTTATGAGAATTATATTTGCACTGTGTGGGTACTGCATAGTGTGAACACATTCACACAATGTCTGGGCTCAAGACTAAGCTGTATTGTGTAGACAAGTTCAACTTCATTCTTAACATTACCAGACTGGCGATGATGAAAGAACTACAATGACTCGATGTAGATACGTAGTATCTAATTAACAGGTACTGCAAGAGCAGTAACTTACCACATGGAGGAATGGTTCTACTTTAAACTGGCAATAAAGCATGATTTTGTTCACCCCAAAAGTGGACACTTTTAAGACCACGTAACTCTGGAAAGCTTGACCGACAAAATGGCAGATAGCAACAGTGGTCAGGTCAAGTATAATCTAAAAGATCAGAGCAAACAGGGCATGAAATCAGCATCCCAGGTTAAGATGAACACATTGACTGAAAATTACTGGATCATTTATGCAGCAGCAATGGTAACATGACCTTATCATGTGGGGTATTGTGGCAGTTCACTGAGTTAACCCTCCTACTTTAGCTGAACTTTAGCAACAAGTAGCTATAGTGGTCAAAACCAATCAACTGGCCGTTTTGACTGTTGACCCAAATGTACACAAAGGAGCATTTTTGACTGGTTTTATTGTCATTTTGACCACCCTCAACAATAATAATAATAATAATAATAATGTGTGGACTTATATAGCGCACGTATCCACCAACTAAGTGGTGCTCAAGGCGCATTTTTTTTAAATTATTTTTTTTTAACGTGCATTACACAGCACACGGGACCTACGGCTTTACGTCCCATCCGAAGGACGAAGCAATTATGGTTATGTACCTTGCTCAAGGACACAAGTGTCACGACTGGGTCTCGAACTCACACCCTGCTGCTGGCAACACCAGAACTTGAGTTCGGTGCGCTAGACCGCTCGGCCACGACACTCCATACAAGATAATGCTTTTACCAGTCAGAAACGGTTGACTCATTTGACCAGTAAATGTACTTACTTCACGTAAGGTTTGACAGTTTGCGACTTGGCATGTATATGACTGATTTTGACCCTTACAGTCATAGGAGGGTTAATCTAAAAGTAGGAATCTGATTTCATGCCCTGTTGATCGTGACAATATTGCCTGTTTAATGGACAATCCTTGCTGTTTGATTGACAGGCCAGGTGGGTGTGACAAGCGTAGTCATAAAAGTATGATTTATGAGATATGTTATGTCAAATGTTCTATAGTTTTGTTCATCCTAGGAGTGCAGTCTAGAACTAATATTCATAAATGCCCAAGATAGTTTAGACAATCTGATTGGACAAAAGGTAATCACGAGAGGGTGTATTAACGGATGGTGAAAACATGGCTTATCAAAATCAGAGCAGCGCATATGTGCCAGCTGTTTGCCAGCTGTTTTGTGCAACACGCAACGCAGAATTGAACCAATGAGATTGACGAAGATTGGCATTACACGCCTGCCTCATGTTCTTTGGAAGTGTTTCCCCCGTCCTCAAAACGTAAATTTGCCCATTTCTATTTGGCTTTATTCAACAAGAGTTACAATTCTTTTACATGTTAAAAACGAAATTGATACGGGCATTTATGAATGGGAATAGCAGTTTGAGGCTTAGTCTTTACTGCAGGTTAATAATAATAATAACAATATAAAAAATGGGCTACTTATATAGTGCTTTTAATCCATAGATAACCCATAGATAACCCGTAGATATGTAAAACGCTACAAACGCCGAACTACGTGATTTTCCGTACCTTGTTTTTGTCCAATTCCAATTTACTACGTTTTTCCGATGACTGTATTTCATGATTATAGATATGAAATTAGACAAGTCTGACATCATAATAATGTGCATGTTCTCCTCTTTCCATCAGTATATAATGTGTCTGTGTTAGTGATTGTAATATTCTCTAAATAAGGAATCTTTCTGATTGTGTGCAAAAACAATGTATCTCTGTGCGGGGGCTTAGGCACATACAGTCTTTTGAGTGTTTACATGGTTAGGCGGATATGGGTTAACAAGATCAAAGCGCTTAACATATCGAAAACCTAGCAGTGGCTTTTTAAAAATCTGGATTGAAGAAGAGTCTCTGATGTGAACAGGGAGTTTGTTCCATTCCCTAGGGCCGGCTTTGGAAAAAGCCTTGTCGCCAGTGCGGTGTGATTTTTTATTAACATATAAACGGGATGTAGTGTATCAGATGAAGACGGAAGCCCCTGTCTACCTGGGACATGAGAGGAGAGTAGATCAGTAAGGTAGGGAGGAGCTACGCCATGTTGGCACTTGAAAAGATTAACCGGTTTTGGGCGTGGCCCTTCGGCTCGGTCATTATCACCTGTGACCGTGCCTAAAACCAGCCATTAACCTGTGGTTATTCCCTTATTATGCCGCATTGGATTACTGTATTTATATGTAAACTGCAGTCTATCCTGGCTTCAGGTGTACAAACTCATGTGAGAAGCTCTGCTAAAAAATTTATAAAATTTACCATAATTATCCATCTTTGGTCACTGCTAATGCACGTCAATGTATTAGAGAAACATTGTAGGTAGGTTTTTAGGGAACTCATCATACCTTTTTGCCCAAGGAGAAAATCAAAAGGAGCCACGTTGCAGCTGACAAACTCAGGAAATAGTTCAAAGAAATGTCTGTAGCCTTAGTGTTGGAACTTCCCATTGACACTTGAGATAAAAATATTGCAGATATATTCTGCCTTACCTTACAGCCTCATTGATGACACCTTCTGGTTTGACTTCTTGTAAATGTTGGGGACCATACTTGGCATCTACTACCACTACAATTCCTGGTAAACAAACAAATCTAGATACACTGGTTTGCTTGTTCATAAGTTGTCAATAATTATAAAGGGGGTTAAATTGATGTAATGTTTCTTTAACCCTAACTCCCTAGGCCCATTTGCTTACACATAACCTGAATCCTTCCTAACTCCCTAGGCCCATTTGCTTACACATAACCTGAATCCTTCCTAACTCCCTAGGCCCATTTGCTTACACATAACCTGAATCCTTCCTAACTCCCTAGGCCCATTTGCTTACACATAACCTGAATCCTTCCTAACTCCCCAGGCCCATTTGCTTACACATAACCTGAATCCTTCCTAACTCCCCAGGCCCATTTGCTTACACATAACCTGAATCCTTCCTAACTCCCTAGGCCCATTTGCTTACACATAACCTGAATCCTTCCTAACTCCCTAGGCCCATTTGCTTACACATAACCTGAATCCTTCCTAACTCCCTAGGCCCATTTGCTTACACATAACCTGAATCCTTCCTAACTCCCTAGGCCCATTTGCTTACACATAACCTGAATCCTTCCTAACTCCCTAGGCCCATTTGCTTACACATAACCTGAATCCTTCCTAACTCCCTAGGCCCATTTGCTTACACATAACCTGAATCCTTCCTAACTCCCTAGGCCCATTTGCTTACACATAACCTGAATCCTTCCTAACTCCCTAGGCCCATTTGCTTACACATAACCTGAATCCTTCCTAACTCCCTAGGCCCATTTGCTTACACATAACCTGAATCCTTCCTAACTCCCTAGGCCCATTTGCTTACACATAACCTGAATCCTTCCTAACTCCCTAGGCCCATTTGCTTACACATAACCTGAATCCTTCCTAACTCCTTAGGCCCATTTGCTTACATAACCTGAATCCTTCCTAACTCCCTAGGCCCATTTGCTTACACATAACCTGAATCCTTCCTAACTCCCTTGGCCCATTTGCTTACACATAACCTGAATCCTTCCTAACTCCTTAGGCCCATTTGCTTACACATAACCTGAATCCTTCCTAACTCCCTAGGCCCATTTGCTTACACATAACCTGAATCCTTCCTAACTCCCTAGGCCCATTTGCTTACACATAACCTGAATCCTTCCTAACTCCCTAGGCCCATTTGCTTACACATAACCTGAATCCTTCCTAACTCCCTAGGCCCATTTGCTTACACATAACCTGAATCCTTCCTAACTCCCCAGGCCCATTTGCTTACACATAACCTGAATCCTTCCTAACTCCCAAGGCCCATTTGCTTACACATAACCTGAATCCTTCCTAACTCCCTAGGCCCATTTGCTTACACATAACCTGAATCCTTCCTAACTCCCCAGGCCCATTTGCTTACACATAACCTGAATCCTTCCTTACTCCCTAGTACATGGCCAGGGACCCTCCCTGCATGCATGGAGCAATAAACAGTATCCACTGACCCAAGCACTGACCTTGCAATCACTACAACAAACATGGATGTACATGTACCATGGAAAGGCAAGTATGCCTAATAACCTCAATCCTCCAAAATCCTTCACTTTAGCAAAGAGCATGTAGCATGTAACCTCAATCCTTCACTTTAGCAAAGAGGATTTTTGGAGGATTTGGGAAGGTTAGGGTTAATGATTCAAATATGCAATGATTCTTTAACCCTAACCCCCTAGGTATTCTGGTTAGGAACCGTCCTGAATCCTCCAAAATCCACCAGTGCACTTTTGGAAACATGCCCTTATCTTCAAAATGCACCGATCTTTCATATTCAGCACTTATGGCCTGTACTTCTTGCCAGGTAGTTATTTTGCCCCATTTGAAGAGGTGAAAGTACCAGTTTCCAACGGTGCTGAAGTATTCAAAAAAGTGCCCCTTGGAGGATTTTGGAGGATATGGGGTGGTTAGGGTTAAAGATTACAGTACAGCGTTGGTAATGTTGGCAAAACTGCTTCTGAAATAATCCTTAATTTCTTTGAATCACACATAAAACAACCAACCGATGAAAGTTTCAGCAAAATCATTTCACATGTTAGGGAGAAAATCAGAAACATTTTAAAACTTTTTAGGGACGAATATGCATACAAAATAAACAAACAAATAATTTAAAAAAAACATGAATGTTCAAGTTTAAAATTTCACTAGTCAATAGAGGGGGCAGTACTCATTCCTATAGTGGACTGAATTTAAGACTCGGAACAACTCTTGAGCTTGAACTAAAAGTTATGGGTAATATATTTCACTTTTCTTAAAATAGCAGCACCTTTAATTTTTTTCAGGGCCCTGGGGACCTGCCTAGGACAAAGATAAAGGGTGGGGGGTAAGTTGACTTATTTTCAAACATAAATGCTTCTAACTTTCAACAACAGGGAGAACAGGGAGAGAGAGGGGTGTGCACCTACCATCCAGGTATATATCACTCCCTAGCTCATCGTCCATCCAAAATATTGATGCAATCGGACCTGTTCCAAAATAATCAGATATAAATCATTGAAAACATTGACAACTTCATCACCGTCCACACTGAATAACAAGATGTACACTGATTCTCACACCTAAATTTTGTCACAAATTTAAGTGCCAAAAAAAATGTTTATTCTAAATCCAACTTATGGTTTTCTTGCTTAACCAGTTCGCGTCGGAGGCCGTGTATACACGCAATTTTTTTTTGGACAGCGGATCGGAGAGCGTCTAAACACGCCATAGGATTCTCGGGAATATTTGTATAGATTCCCGGTCGACGTGGCAACGAGCCATAAGCATACAGTGGAAGACGCGGTCTCCCTGGTCACGCTCTGGTGAGCACCATTGGTCGTGTTTGTGCGGTAAAAATAAACCCGCCACGGGGTTCGGAAAAACCTTTTTATTCCTGGTGCGAACTGGTTAAATATCCACTCTCAACATGATTTTCAAGCAAAGTACATTTTTTTAACTGATATTTGACCCTGATGTGAAACACTACTTGTGAGTGTGGACAATAATCAATCACTGGCAAGGGTGCCTGACCTGATGGCTGCATCTATAATTATTATGCACAACACGTACGGGTTTGACTTTGGGATCAAATATCAGTTAAGAATATTATAAAGGTCACAACAAATATGAAGGCGCATGTTATAAGCACATGGATTCGGACTCGGTGACTCAGAGACTCAGATTCGGACTCAACCCTGGGACTCTCTTGCATGGGTATGTGGAGTCAAAGTGTGCCCTGTGGCAACAAGCAAGGAAGACACTAACCAACATACCTGGGTCAGCTAACCCTGTGGTCTCAAGAAGAATGTAATCAAATTTGCCTCGCTTTGTCATCAAATTTTCAATTGCTTTCACTCCATTGTCCCTGGAAAAAAATACAAATAAAATACAAAATAAATAGATCAGTATAAAGGCCTTGATTAATAAAATAAATTTTTGATTTCCTCTGAGAAACAAAAATTATATAGAGAAGGAGAGGTTATTATTGTGAATGCTACTTTACAACAATGCTACTTTATATAAATTCTGAAATAAATGCTGGCTAGCAAGGTGGGGAAATAATTTTATGCTTTCCAATCAGAGGTAAGAAAATGGAAGAGAAGCTCAATATTAACTGCGCTGTTTGGCCAAATTACTGAACTAAAAATTTGATTTAAAAAAAATAACAACAATTATTAAAAATTAAAAATGTAGTAGAGAAAGTGCAGCATTGGTAATGCAGGTTTTTCTACATATCTTCAAAATAAAAGTACCTCAGACATTTCTAGGGGAGATAGATATCATCTGCAGAGTGTCGGCGTGTCGTGGCCGAGCGGTCTAGCTTACCGGACTCAAGTTCTGGTGTTAGCAGCAGAATGTGGGTTCGAATCCCGGCCGTGACACTTGTGTCCTTGAGCAAGACACTTAACCATAATTGCTTCTCTCCACCCAGGGGTTAAATGGGTACCTGTGAGGGCAGAGTTGGTTGATTAGCCCTATATGCGCCGTAATGGCAGCAATTGAGCTGTATACTCCCCAGGGAGCTGAGATGGTTTCAGGAATGATTTATGAGCCTTATGAGCAGGGGTAATAATATAATGCGCCTTGAGCACCACTCAGTTGGTGGATACGTGCGCTATATAAGTCCACACATTATTATTATTATTATTATTATTATTATTTATAATAATGTTGTATTATTATTATTTATAATAATTGTTGTTATTTTTAATAATTATTATTATTATTATTGAGCTGTATACTCCCCAGGGAGCTGAGATGGTTTCAGGAATGATTTATGAGCCTTATGAGCCTTATGAGCAGGGATAATAATATAATGCGCCTTGAGCACCACTTAGTTGGTGGATACGTGCGCTATATAAATCCACACATTATTATTATTATTATTATTAATATGAACAGAAGTTTCTCTTGTTTCGTTCGAGTCATAATAAATGTGGACTTTACTGTTATAATTTCCCGCCTCTATGTTAAAAACGACTTGCAGCATCCCCAATCCCCCACACACATTTTGTTAACAAAAAAATTGGAGAACATTTTGTGTGGCTTAGGCTAAATGTTCAGTGAAATTTTAAAAAGTCATTTATGGGTAATTGAAATCGAAAAATGGAATTGGGTAATGACAGTTTCTGTCGGGTATCCGTGTATCCTGCACAGCCTTAAACCAGTAACAAACGTTCCACACTGAACATTAAATTTGATAGCTTTGACCCTAACGATCCCCATCCAGCCAAACTCCAACACCAGGGATTGTTGGAGTTTGATGGGTTGAATACTGTGTACTTCTGATATGGCACGTGTAAAGTGTTGGAATATGGCTGGATGAGTACTGTATGTGTGCAGTAACAGTGTTGGATTTTGATTGAGTGAGGACGGCGGTTCTACTAGCATGCAACATTGTTAGACTTTGAGTGGAGAGAATGTGTGTATGCAACCTGCTGTAATAAACAACTGATAAAGGCAAATATTGTACTTAGGTATGCTTGGCATTGTGTCTAACATCATACAACTAGAACCTACTATTTATTCCATAGGGTGTTTTAGTTTTTGTATAGTTTAAGTTTTTTTAGCATGAAAACAATTGTTGGATTACGATGGGTTGAGTACTGTGTGACTCCAGTGTTCAAACTTTACTTTGGGCCATATGTCCACACTCAATCAAAATCTAACAGCTAAGGGCCTGTTGGAGTTTGACGGGTTGAGTACTGTTATGGCAAGTGGACTGTTGGAGTTTGATGGGTTGAGTACTGTAAACCAGCAACAGTCAACCATGGTGTTGGGATTTGATAGGTTGAGGAAGGTTTCTAGTAAAAATGCTTAGGGAGTTAGAGTTAAAGCCTGTTTTTCCCTGTACTATACTCACTTAACAGAGCAACACAAACATCCATTCCTTAGCTCTAACCATTCTTCATACAGCTCCCCTGATTGGCCAACAGACATAGACTTCTCTATTGCACTGCCTGAAAAATATGATAACAAATGTAATTTAAAATTTGAAACAAAGACAACAAAAAGGTGAAGGAGATGATTTAAATGGTTGGAATTACCCTAACTCCCAAGGCCCATTTGCTTACACATAACCTGAATCCTTCCTAACTCCCTAGGCCCATTTGCTTACACATAACCTGAATCCTTCCTAACTCCCCAGGCCCATTTGCTTACACATAACCTGAATCCTTCCTAACTCCCTAGGCCCATTTGCTTACACATAACCTGAATCCTTCCTAACTCCCTAGGCCCATTTGCTTACACATAACCTGAATCCTTCCTAACTCCCTAGGCCCATTTGCTTACACATAACCTGAATCCTTCCTAACTCCCTAGGCCCATTTGCTTACACATAACCTGAATCCTTCCTAACTCCCTAGGCCCATTTGCTTACACATAACCTGAATCCTTCCTAACTCCATAGGCCCATTTGCTCCACCATGCAAATCTTACAAAGGTATATCACTCAATGTAATATTGTGATAGAAATAGATTAACCCATGATAAATTATGTGTGCATTGTAATGGCAGAAGGCAAAGCAGTGATTTTGACATCACTGGCAAATAATGCTCTGGCATTATTTTAAGAAATTGTGAAAATTATTTATACTATTTTCATGCTTGTGAAAGAATGTAAAATGCTGAAACTATGTCAAGGTCAAAGGTTAATATCCACTTGGTAATGACTTTTTTTCATCCCATGGAGTGATCACTCAAATTAAATTAGTCCCAAATCTACAATCTGATAGAGCAAGTAAAAAGTATGCATATGAGGGAAAATTAGGAAATGATATCAACAATCAATGGGTCAATAGTAGACTTGAATGACCTCGTAACTTGGACTTGTGACCCGGACTTGAGCCAGACTTGAATCACATTTTTTTGTTACTCGGATTGAGTCACCATGTACAGTGACTCTGACATGACCCTTGGGACTAGGACTCGGACATGTTTTAAAGTTAAGCGACTCAGTCTCTGAGGCAAAATGGCTTGTTCATCAGTGTAACTCAATTTTGAAAAATTTCCTAGAAAATCTTTTCATAAATTATTACAAATGAATGTAATAGACTAGAAACCAGTACCTTTCACATCATTCTAAGATCAAATAGAGTGCAAAATTGCCACGGTTAAAAAAAAGGGGAAAAAAAAAGAGATATAAATTTAAAGGAACAACAGTTTGAATTCAGTATTTCAACCTTCTCGATTCATCACCCAGACTGGACCTTCTTATTAAACTTGTGACTCGGACTCGACCTTCTTGACTCATGACTCAAATACAAGTCTGGTCAAAAGTACAAATTTAATGTACATGTACCTTCTCCAAACTCGTTGAGGATAACAGCAATCTTCTTGTCGTGTTGCTCTGTTAAAATGTAGTTCAGGAGTGTTGTCTTCCCGGCACCTAGAAATCCAGTGATGATGGTAACTGGAATTTTGCTGATCACTGCAGGGATAAGCTCAGGACACTCCTCATCTGAACTGTCAACCATGATGCAAACAAAATTTGTACTTTCTTTCTCTGTGGTGCCTGGTTCCTTAAAATAATAGAACAAACCGATGAAATTTGAACAATTCCTGTAAATGAAACCAATTTTTCTGTAGCTCTCATGCCTGGAAAAAAGTATTTAAGCCTTATCGGAATTGTGCACGTAATGAATTATGGGAGTTGGGTTTTGGAAAAAAAGTTGTAAACAAATGCACATGTTTGTGCACAAAGTCAATAGAGGAGAAAGGCGATCGCCCAGAAAATGGATGTTTTTTACGTGTTACAGCAAAATTATGGAGAAAATTATTAAGAAATCGATTAAATTATAAACAGAACATTTTTATAATTAAGAAGAGAATTGATTTTCTTCCCCAGAAGCTACACAAATGGAGGAATTCTCAGCTAATTTCTGATCCCCGGGTACGATGACCATATTTTATTTAAATAGTCTTTTAAGCATTTTTTTTTCTAAAAAAGGGGAAAATTGCAGATAATGTCAATAAATTATTAAGCGCTGGTCAAACCATGGTCAAACCCACAATATATTAAAAATAATAATTACTATAAATTAGTGGTGTCTGTCAAGGTAATACATATCACCAGCACCCCCGACCTGAACGTAAAATTAAAAACATTAAAACAATTCTTTGCGCGCACAATTCCGATAAGGTTTATTGAGAAGAGAATAAGATGAAATGTTCAGTTTGATTTTGATAATTTTTTTTCCCAAACTCATGATAAAAATATTATGGGGACCTCCTTTAACAATAATGCGAGTTTCGCTGTTACGATGACAATCACATCATAACAGTTATTGGAGGAGACTGTGTCCGTATCTGAGTCAGAGGGGAAGAGGCAGTCAGACTCAGTTCAGCTGTAATAGTAATACTAATACTTTACTAGCTAGGATGATCCTATCGTTATGTTATTCACATATGTGAATAACATAATAGGATCATCCTAGCTATGACAATACTAGCCCACGGAGGAAGGAGAAATGGTGTACTGGGAGTGTAACGTCAGTTACAGTCTAAGACTAACATTAGAGTAGTAGAGTAACACAGTTAAGACACATTGAATGATGTAAGAAAGCCATTTTGAGTTTTGTGACAGTGATTTTTATTTATTATTATCTTTTCAGATAATGAAGGCACTGTCTATTTCCGTACTTCTTGAAAATTCTCCTTTCCTATTAATATTATATTAGATCAGCCATACAAATTACAAAAGATTTGAAAACTAAACAAAACTCAGTCATAAGTTTACATTTATTTATCGATACTTACTCTATCTGCACTTGGTATTATTATTTTGAAGGTGCATGTGTGTGAGTGTTTTTTTTTATTTGAAGGGCGCCCTCAATTGCTGACATAAATCTAAGTATTGGTCTTTCATGGCGGCGGGCATTACACGGATACAAGTACCGCGGGTTTTGAACGACGTAAAACAGAGACAAATTTTGTCCAGAGAATCGCAACATAGAATATAAATGGAAAGTTTATGATGTAAGACCTTTTATGTTCAGGATAAATTGGGTATTGGTAAATTTACCTTCGCAGATGGCTGTCAGGCTGTGCATGGAGGTAGAATTATCAATTTTTGATCGACCTGGTGCGGGGCGAATAAGCTTGGAAATGGCGCCCTTCGCCCCATTGTGGGGCGAAGGGCGACGTATATATTGATAGCAGTTTGCTTATTCGCCCCGCAGCACCTTGAACTTTTTATTAACAAAATTATTTGTTGTATTAATTCAACATAATGCTGCATTGGTATTTGTTCTTCCCTAGCCATTCTTCTTTTTGTTATTGCCAAACATGGCAGAATATTAACCCTAACTCCCTAGACAACAAAGCCAATTGGAGGATTTTGAAGGATTTTTATAATACAATGTCTAGGGAGTTACAGTTAGGGTTAACGTTAGTGTCATTACAAGCAAGTTAACAAATTCTTAATGAATAATGTTCGGGAAAGAATGTTGTATCCGACCGCCACTTTTTAAGGGTTTTTGGAATTTTTTTGCAACCACTAACCAGTTACAAAATAATTCTATCGATTTTTTGGGTGCAAGTGAAAACTATCTTTAACAGTTAAAATCCACTTTTAATGATGCCTTGATGGTTTTCTGACTTTAGGCCTATTTCCCTTCCAAAAAATCCTCCCCTATCCTATCCTATTATATAGTTGCCACGACACATGTTGGTGACTAACGGGGGAGTTGACAAGATCAGACTGACATGAATGAGGAAGTCATCGTATACCAAAAATGACTGTTTTTTCATGAAATAAATACCCTGGAATAATTTGAAGTATATGTTCATCATCATCCATATGTTCTCCACCTTACTAGGTAGGTAAGATTACATTATTGGTTATATTGAATGAGAAAAAGTGGTGGTCGAATATGACATTCTACCCCATTGGTGCCAAACATGGCAGAATATCAGGGTAGAATGTCGTATCTGGCCGCCACTATTTTTCATTAAATATAACCAATAATGTAATCTTACCTACCTGGTAAGGTGGAGAACATATGGATGATGATGGACATATACTTCAAATTATTCCAGGATATTTATTTCATGAAAACTCATGCATTTTTGGTATACGATGACTTCCTCAGTCATGTCAGTCTGATCTTGTAAACTCCACAATTAGTGACCAACACAGTAATTGTACATGCGTAGTGGCAACTATAATAGGATCCTTCTATTTTCTGAAGGGGAGGATTTTTTTAGAAGGGAAATCAAGTCCATAAACCATCATAAAAGTGGATTTTAAAGATAGTTTTCGCTTTCTGTACCACCAAAAATCGATAGAATGATTTTTTAACTGGTTAGTGGTTGCAAAAAAAATCCAAAAAAGCCCTTAAAAAGTGGCGGCCGGATACGACATTCTTTCCACATTAAGGCCTACTCAGTCAGTCTCGGGTCTCGGCCCTCAGAACTCCAGTAATATTAGTAATGGTCCATGTAGCATTCTTCATACCACCTCAACACCGCTAACATTACACTGTCTCCATTGGCAATTAAATTTGTTTGGGGTAACATTACATTATTGGTTATATTGAATGAGAAAAAGTGTCAGTCAAATATGACATTCTACCCCATTGGTGTT
Organism: Zoroaster sp. YZ-2022; assembly: GCA_029582265.1. Lineage (NCBI taxonomy): Eukaryota > Metazoa > Echinodermata > Asteroidea > Forcipulatida > Zoroasteridae > Zoroaster > Zoroaster sp. YZ-2022. The sequence continues at coordinate 16,746,941 of CM055825.1, read as the reverse complement.
TGTTCTTCCCTAGCTATTCTTCTTTTTGTTATTGTCAAACATGGCAGAATATCACTCATATTTACAAGCAAGTTAACAAATTGGAAAGAATGTCGTATCTGACCGCCACTTTTTAAGGGTTTTTTTGAAAAAAATTTGCAACCACTGACCACTTAAAAAATTATTCCATCGAATTTTTGGGGTACAGAAAGCAAAAACAATCTTTAAAATCCACTTTTATGATGGTTTTCGGACTTGATTTCCCTTCTAAAAAAAATCCTCCCCTTCAGAAAATAGAAGGATCCTATTTATAGTTGCCACTGCGCATGTATAATGACTGTGTTGGTCACTAACAGGGGAGTTGACAAGATCAAACTGACATGACTGAGGAAGTCATCATATATACCGAAAATGCATGATTTTTCATGAAATAAATATCTTGGAATAATTTGAAGTACATGTACATGTCCATCATCATCCATATGTTCTCCACCTTACTGGGTAGGTAAGATTACATTATTGGTTATATTTAATGAGAAAAAGTGGCAGTCGGATACGACATTCTACCCAACAAATTCTTAATGAATAATGTTCGTAACATTAGGGCCTACTCAGTCAGCCTCGGGTCTCAGCCCTCAGAACTCCAGTAATAGACCTTATGCACATGACGTCATTTGAGTAGGGCGCCCTCGGCTTGAGGTCAAAAGAAGGTTGCTCATTGGCCCAATCTGTGCGCCGCGCATGTATAGATGTGCGTTTTCCATTGTTTCATCATCGTTTTATATATATATATGGTATATTTTATTAACATCATCACATTGTGACCCAAAGGTCAAATTACATGATAATTTACAATATTAAAAGCATCTAAGATGCCGGCGTGATGACGTCAACGCATAAGGTCTATATTAGTAATGGTCCATGTAGCATTCTTCATACCACCTCAACACCGCTAACATTACACTGTCTCCATTGGCAATTAAACTTGTTTGGGGGAAAATTGTTTTGGTCCTTAACCCTAACCCTGCCAGACGCAGCACAGTGCATCAGGTGGAAAAGTCTGGTGCACTTTGATGCATTCAGCTGTTAACACCAGTGCATAAGCAGCCAAGTCTGAGGCTATTGAGAGCTGGTCCCATTGAACAATGCCAGAGTTGTATCCTGCTGCGTTTGGTGACCACAGACTCTGAGGCAGTTCGGCCTTGAGATTTGTGACCTGATGGATTTTGCTGCACTGGGCAGTCAAGTTACTTTGACAAACGATGCAATCTGATGCGTCTGGCAGGGTTTCTAGCCAAAATACCCTGGAGGGTTAGGGTTAAAGTTAACACGTTAACTAACGTTAGTTAACTTAAAGCGACAATATTGTCAGAGCAGACTTTCAACAGGGCATGGAATCGGCGTCCTTTCTTAAGATGAATACAGTGGCTGAAAATTACTGACTCATTTATGCAGCAGCAACAATAATATGACCTTACCAAACCCATGGTATTATTTTCAGTCACTGAGTTAATCTGAAATTACCCCTCCTACTGTTTGACCATTTGAAACCATTCAAAATTTCCACTTACCAAAATGCCCATTGGTTTTGTACACACATGGTGATACCATTTGAACAGTGTTGATAGCAAGCTTTACTACCATTCAAATTCATTAATATGCATAGAGGGTCCATTGATTCACCACTTAGAACTATCCAAACAAGGTTTTGTATTAGCTGTACTACCATTTGGAAAGATCCAAACAAGGTTTTGTATTAGCTGACCTACCATTCAAAACCATTTGGGGGAATCAATACTGTACACAGTTATTTCACCATTCAAAACCACAAAAGCGAATGGTTTCAAATGGTGCATCAACTTGTATGAAAAAGGTACCAGAAGTAGGAGGGTTAACACTCTGATGACTGTCCCTTTAATGTTACAGCTTAATTTCTAAGTCAATCTTTTTAATACTTTTACCTAATACTTTGTATTTCTGTAAAGTTATCAAACCGATACAAGCAAGTTATAATAAAAACATACTTGAAAGATAGAAAAGATTTATTTTCCATTCAAAATAATGCCTTTTCCGTTGTGCTTAGTTCAAACAGGGTCACTGTTTTAGTTTAACCATAAATCATCACTGTGGCCAGCTTTAATATGTTGACGTATGTACAGTTGATTATTATCGCATGCAAGCGTAGTTGTCCATGTAAGATTTATGAACAACGCGCAATGATCATCAACTGTACGTTAAACTAAAAGCCAGCCATACATGTATATATGTATGATGTCATGGTTAACTGATAACAGTGACCCTGTTTGATCTAAGCGCATCGGTATATGAGCAGGTAAGGAGTAGACACGACATCCACGTTTACTCATTTTGTTCAGGCTCATTTTTAATTTTTAAATTTTTTTTTTCACGTTTCTTTTTGCAGTTTTCTTGAAGTCGATACTGTCACAGTGTACGTGGAGAGCTAGAGATTATGAGTGCACACGTCCGCATGAGGCCGTTGCCTCATAACACCCAGGGGTCAGCCTACTTCCCTTCAAACTCGGGTCAAAGTTCATTGAGGTCGTCGGGTCAACAGGGCTCCCATGTGATCCCTTTCAGCTTTCCAGCAACCAAAGATGTCTTGTGGTAGGTATTTACCGGGCATCAACATTTTGGGGCAGAAATATTTGTGTACACATACAATGTAATGTTTATTAGGAACGGCAAATCTTGATTTTTGAAGTAGCAAATTGTGAATTTTGGGTAGCATTTTGCTGTGCGATACGAGTGAAATAGTTCAGTGATTTAAAATGAATGGAAATAATCAATTCAAATTGACACCTTAGGGACCTCATAGTTATAAAGGAATACTTGTTTATTGCAGTATTTAAAGACATGGGCTGTACAGACCTGGAATTTCATTCTTGTAGGGGCAAGGCCACTTTTCCTGAGAAAAGGGCACTTCCATTTATAGAATATCAGAATGTCAATAGGAACATTTCAAACTGGTACCAAGACCTATGTAACAGTGGCAGTGGCCTCCGTCTATTATTGCTTGCTGGCATGACCCCAAAAGCCTTTTTATTGTGCAGTACAGACCAAGTGTCAAATAGGGCTGTGCGTTTTCGAATATTTTTGGAGCCAGATACCCGAAATCAGGAAACTTCGGATACCCGGATACCCGTTTTCACTTTTGTTGAAAACATTCCTCCGGTGGTGTACAAATACATGTTCTGTAAATGGTAACAAATTGACTTTTATAATACAGAGGATACCATACTTAAATCGATCTTTTCTTTATTGGAGTGTAATCTGTTGAATTTAAAGATAATTATCTGTGCAAGAACACAGATTTCTGTTTGCACCGCTCAAATGTTAAGTCCGAAGTTTAAAAAGTCATTTACGGGTAATTGGAACCGAAAAATGGAACCGGGTAATGACCGTTTCGGTCGGGTATCCGGATACCCGGCACAGCCCTAGTGTCAAACTTGATTAAAATTACTATATAGCCGTTTCGATTTCATTTTCAAAATAAGAAAAGCCCTAACCCCCTACAGGTATTTCACAGACACCCAATGCAACAACAGTAATGTGTGTAGGCTGCTCAATGCAACAAGTTCCACCAGCTAGAACAATGGTTCTTTTGTTCATTGCTGAGGGCAACAAGATGCAACAAGTGATTCACATTGTTTACAACAGAACTGTTTTTTCTTTAATACAGGGACAGAACACCGAGAGGAAGTTCAACAGTTTTACACATTACAAAATACAGGTGAGTTAATTAACCCTAACTCCCTAGGCCCATTTGCTTACACATAACCTGAATCTTTCCTAACTCCCTAGGCCCATTTGCTTACACATAACCTGAATCCTTCCTAACTCCCTAGGCCCATTTGCTTACACATAACCTGAATCCTTCCTAACTCCCTAGGCCCATTTGCTTACACATAACCTGAATCCTTCCTAACTCCCTAGGCCCATTTGCTTACACATAACCTGAATCCTTCCTAACTCCCTAGGCCCATTTGCTTACACATAACCTGAATCCTTCCTAACTCCCTAGGCCCATTTGCTTACACATAACCTGAATCCTTCCCAACTCCCTAGGCCCATTTGCTTACACATAACCTGAATCCTTCCTAACTCCCTAGGCCCATTTGCTTACATAACCTGAATCCTTCCCAACTCCCTAGGCCCATTTGCTTACACATAACCTGAATCCTTCCTAACTCCCTAGGCCCATTTGTTTACACATAACCTGAATCCTTCCTAACTCCCTAGGCCCATTTGCTTACACATAACCTGAATCCTTCCTAACTCCCTAGGCCCATTTGTTTACACATAACCTGAATCCTTCCTAACTCCCTAGGCCCATTTGCTTACACATAACCTGAATCCTTCCTAACTCCCTAGGCCCATTTGCTTACACATAACCTGAATCCTTCCTAACTCTCTAGGCCCATTTGTTTACACATAACCTGAATCCTTCCTAACTCCCTAGGCCCATTTGCTTACACATAACCTGAATCCTTCCTAACTCCCTAGGCCCATTTGCTTACACATAACCTGAATCCTCCAAAATCCTTCAGTAGTAAAGCAAGCACATGACATGTATGCACGCATGTGTTTCTAATCTGTGATACATGTACATGGCCAGGGACCCTCCCTGCATGCATGGAGCAATAAACAGTGTCCACTGATCCAAGCACTGACCTTGTAATCACTACAACAAACATGGATACATGTACCATGGAGGACGGATGGCAAGTATGCCTGATAACCTCAATCCTCCAGAAAAATTTTGTGGACAGACCAACATGTACCATGTAACCTCAATCCTCCATTTTCATCCAATGTCAAATATAGCCTGATAACCTCAATCCTCCATAATCCACCAAGCAAATAATCACATCTGCCCTCAATCCTTCAAAATCCTTCACCACTGCAATTTCCGAATAACCTCAATCCTTCAAAATCCCTCACTTTAGCAAAGAGGATTTTGGAGCAATTGAGAAGGTTAGGGTTAATAGTGAAATTGATATGAACATCTCAATGCTTTCACATTTTCTCGAACATAACAGCATGTCAGAAGGAATACCTCACCAACTTTACATAAAGTAAATTTTTAGATAAATAGCTTTTCAGTCATTTTGTAGTGGAGTAATTATCAAAGGTGTAGGCCTACACTCCCTTTGTGGATCTTGTTGCACCTAGCAGTGAAGGGTTCAGTAAATTGGACTGTTTTTTTCAAGTACAGTGCTGTCTGCAACAACATACAACAAGGGGATCTTGTTGCATTGAGCAGGGTAATGCTGAAGACACAACACAGACTATTTGCTATACAAACACAGTCCAGTGCTGAATGCAACAAGATACAACAGATTGAGTCATCAGTACTGGCTGCTGAATGCAACAACATCCATCTTAATTTTACAACTGTTGCATCCTGTTGCATTTAGCGTGGTTAGGGTTAAACTAGGACACTGATTCCATGCCCTGTTGAAAGTCGGCTCTGATTGTGACGATACTGTCCTTTTTATATGTATTTATTTTTTTAAATATTTTGTTTACAATATTTCAGTTATTGATTGATTTCAAGCAGTAATTTGAATTATCTGATGAAGAAAACAAAATTATTCCATTCTCCTGAGGACGATCAGAGCACACTGATCAAAACGTCGAGTTGTACCTCCAGTTCTTTTCAGAACTAGTTACTACTCAGTTGAGAATTTCACATGGTGTCACCGCAATTAGTCTTTACTTAAAATTATTCCAGCTGAAATAATGAGAACACAGAATTAAATTCTTTATGGTGTATGTTCTTGAACTGATGTTTTATTTATTTATTTATTTTTTTAATAAGGAATATTAGTGTTCATGTCTTGGAGAAGTCGGTTCGGCTTGCTCACCGCCACGCCCTACAGTCAGACACTTTACCATATAGATGCTTTCTCATTGGCTCTGTCATAACTGATAAAGGTAATTATTTATTGTACATGTGTAATTTTGGTATAGACTATCAGGAATCGCACCAGGCAGCCCACTATTTCTTCACTACTCCGGCAGCCCAGACTCTATTGGCTTGACCATCTAACAAATATGACCTGTCACCACGAAACCCGGACAAAGTTGGAAAATTTTATTTTGAGTTGTTGGTATTTTCATATTCTCCAGTTCATAAGCTTTTGAATGATTATAAACTTGTAGGGGTAACCCTTTCCTGTAATCCCCTCAGGAGGGGATTAAGCCCCCCCAACATGCCCAATCAATAACAAGTCAATCAGAGAAAAGAAGGCTTTTGTACAGGAAGTCCACGCTTCTTGTTCACCAACATCGCTCCGAAAATAGGGTAAAAAAGTACTTTACCGTAACAGATTTAATTTCTTTTTAAAGTGAAATGATAGATGAATATGTAAAGCATACGGTCATCCCAAAATCCAAAAATGGACGATTCCACCCTGAAATGACTTTGCACGCTGTTTACTCGAAATGGATCGGTGCGACTTTGTCCGGGTTTCGTGGTGACGGGTCACATATGCCCCAACCGCTACCCGCCTGCAACGTCTGTGATTTTGACCCTGTGCTTGCAGGATGGCATCGCCCACATGGACTCCCTCGGACCCGTTGGAGTGATTCCATCCATACTGGCCTGGGCCCAGAGTATTATTAATAATAATAATAATAATAATGTGTGGACTTATATAGCGCACGTATCCACCAACTAAGTGGTGCTCAAGGCGCATTATATTATTACCCCTGCTCATAAGGCTCATAAATCATTCCTGAAACCATCTCAGCTCCCTGGGGAGTATACAGCTCAATTGCTGCCATTACAGCGCATATAGGGCTAATCAACCAACTCTGCCCTCACAGGTACCCATTTAACCCCTGGGTGGAGAGAAGCAATTATGGTTAAGTGTCTTGCTCAAGGACACAAGTGTCACGGCCGGGATTCGAACCCACATTCTGCTGCTAACACCAGAACTTGAGTCCGGTAAGCTAGACCGCTCGGCCACGACACGCCAGGATTTGGAGATAGGGCGTCCAAATTTGTTATTCTTTGAAAAACAGGTTGTCCAAAACTTTAACTTACAATACTTAATTGCATGTGTATTGCAAATAAAACAGGGTGTCCATTTAGCAAACAGGACGTCCAAAAGACACCCAAAGGTATTGCTGGCTAACACCATGCCTGGGCCCAATTTCACAGCACTGCTTACCAGTAAACAAATTTTCGTGCTGTCATTAGCAAACAAATTTGCTTAAGCATGAGCGTATTTCACAGGTGAGCAAGAAAATTGAGTTTGCGCATGCGCGTTCATCATGGATTTGTATTGTTGCGTCAATCATTTGCTAGCAATAACGGCCGGCAAGTTAGCATGCCTTTCTCTATGCTTAGCAGTTAGCGCTATGAAATGAGAAACGTACAGTAAGCAAAAAATCAGCTGCTAATCGGCTTTATGAAATTGGACCTTGCAGGTTGTCAGGGTTCCTCCAACACACTGCTGCCCCCCCCCCCCCCCTGTCTGCTCCAAGACAGAGCACAGTGGATACAGATCCTTATTAGTAGACTGCTGACGGTGGCCTCTAATTGATTGCAATGATTGACATGTATAATCTCAGAATGAAAATCTCTCACACGTTGGAATTGTTATAAAGTCCATGAAGTCCGTTTTGCAGGTTGGGAGATCATTCGTAAAAAATATGCTGCTGTTTAAAGACATTTTGTTCCATTTTCATTTGAACATTGATGATTTTCCTTTTAGAAAGTGAAACAAATATTTTGAAATGAGATATTTCACAAAATAGGTTTCAGAAGCTTGGGTTTACAGTAAAACAGTGCAACATTAACCCTCCTACTTCTGGTACCTTTTTCATACAAGTTGATGCACCATTTGAAACCATTCGCTGTTGTGAATGGTGAAATAACTGTGTACAGTATTGATTCCCCCAAATGGTTTTGAATGGTAGGTCAGCTAATACAAAACCTTGTTTGGATCTTTCCAAATAGTAGTACAGCTAATACAAAACCTTGTTTGGATCTTTCCAAATGGTAGTACAGCTAATACAAAACCTTGTTTGGATACTTCTAAGTGGTGAATCAATGGACCCTCTATGCATTTGAATGGATTTGAATGGTAGTAAAGCTTGCTACCAACACTGTTCAAATGGTATCACCATGTGTGTACAAAACCAATGGGCATTTTTGAAAGTGGAAAATTTTGAATGGTTTCAAATGGTCAAACAGTAGGAGGGGTAATTTCAGAAATATTCATTATTTTGCGAAATATGTCATTTAAAAGCATTTGTATAACGGCAAGGAAAAGAAAATGTCTGGAAATTGCTGTTAAAATAGCCAAAAACACGAACAATACATCTTTAGGTACCTAAAGAATGAGACATTTCATATATGTTTTTTTCAGACGAGGAAGGAGTGACTATTACCATTGACCGGTTTGACCCTGGCAGAGACATCCCTGGCCGGTCCGGCCGAATGCCAACAGCTAAGCTGCCCGGAGATCATGTAGTTCCTGTTGTGATGTCAATCGGCACGGATGATGCACCCACTACGCATAGCATGGATGACTTTGGAGCTGTGTTCAAGGTACATGTATATAGGGCTGTGCATTTTCGGATATTTTTGGAACCGGATACCCGAAATCAGGAAACTTCGGATACCCAGATACCTGTTTTCATTTTTGTTGAAAACATGCTTCCGGTGGTGTACAAATACATGTACTGTAAATGGTAACAAACCGACTTTTATAATACAGAGGATACCATACTTAAATCGATCTTTTCTTTATTGGAGTGCAATCTGTTGAATTTAAAGATAATTGTCTGTAAAAGTGTAAACATTACATTGTTCAAGAGTCGCAGATTTCTGTTCGCACGGCTCAAATGTAAAGTCCGAACTTTAAAAAGTCGTTTACGGGTAATTGGAACCGAAAAATGGAACCGGGTAATGACCGTTACGGTCGGGTATCCGGATACCCGGCACAGCCCTACATGTATACCCAGGCCTGTGATTTTCCAGGATTTTTCCTGATTTCAGGATTTTTTTTTTTTACAAAACTCATTTTATAATTGTTTTGGATTGCGGTAAAACCATGTGTTTATCTCAACTATAGCTAAGTGAGGTACAGGTTCTGAAAAGAACCTGATCGGGCAACTCGTATCTCAACTGTCAAGATTTTGGTTCAGGGAGAACCGATATTGGGCAAGTCTTTTCTCAACTATCGCTAAGTGAGAACGTAGTTCAGGGAGAACCATGGGGTCTTTTCGATTAGTATGCTCTAATCGTCGCCAGGAGAATGAAGAGGGTTGGAGATGCAGCTCCTTAAGTGGTATTTGTTAGGAATATGTGATGATTGGTGAATATTCTGATTGGTGCCTGGTGGAGTGTGTCAGATACAACCTTCCTTTTTTTCTTTTGCCTCAGAATTTTCTTGAAAGAAGAGAAGTAGCCACCAAGGAATGAAAGAAGTACCCTGTATTGTGTCCAAATCTCGAGTTCCTGTAAAATTAAACATCCAGGAGGTTCAGGGGCATTTTCCTCTAGACCAAAGGGAGACCCAGGCCCACTATTCATTTTTCAGGATTTTTACTTTTGTCAAATCACACGCCAAATTAGTGGATTCACATATTCATAGAATCATTCATTACTGGAATAATTTCTAAGTGGATTCTTACATTAGTGGATTCATACAAGTTTTTTGTTCTGCATTTCAGCTGATTGAGCACGGCTGCAGCAGCCGAGAAACCCTGGATCTGGGCAGCTTCCTCTCCTTCCGCATCCACTGCTGTTGCTATGAAAATGCAGACGATGTGACCTTTAACCTCCACGTGGGTGCAGTCACCATGGGAACGATGCTGGAAGCCACACCCATCAACCCTTTGCCCATCATACCCACTGCCTTAGCCAGGAACCTGTCAGGGCCCCTGAGTCTGAGTGAGATTCAAGGTGCACCTAAAGTTGGGTAGGTTGATTCAAATGTGAAAAGAGTACAGAAACCAGGATAGTTTCAGCTAATTTCATTTTTAAATTTAAAAAAAAAGTGAAAATGCATTTAGATTTGTTGTATTTATTCTCATAAGTGTCTGATAGAGTCAAAAAATCATTTGGGAAATTGATTTTACCTCAGACAGAAAGATTTCAAGGGATATATTTAATACCATCATCAACTTTACCACGAGAAAATCTTTTGTAATTTTTTGAAATTTGTTTTGAAAGATATTATTGTATTGTTCTTCTTATCACATTCTTAGCTACGTCACTATGGATCAGACACGCAAACTGCTGCTGCTGTTGGAGTCAGACCCCAAAGCCTGCACCCTGCCCTTGATTGGCATGTAAGTAACGATAGACCCATCCAGTCTTGTCCCTAAGCCTGCACCCTGCCCTTGATTGGCATGTAAGTAACGATAGACCGATCCAGTCTTGTCCCTCAGCCTGCACCCCGCCCTTGATTGGCATGTAAGTAACGATAGACCGATCCAGTCTTGTCCCTAAGCCTGCACCCCGCCCTTGATTGGCATGTAAGTAACGATAGACCGATCCAGTCTTGTCCCTCAGCCTGCACCCTGCCCTTGATTGGCATGTAAGTAACGATAGACCGATCCAGTCTTGTCCCTCAGCCTGCACCCTGCCCTTGATTGGCATGTAAGTAACGATAGACCGATCCAGTCTTGTCTCACAGCCTGCACCCTGCCCTTGATTGGCATGTAAGTAACGATAGACCGATCCAGTCTTGTCCCTAAGCCTGCACGCTGCCCTTGATTGGCATGTAAGTAATGATAGACCAATCCAATCTTGGCCCTAAGCCTGCACGCTGCCCTTGATTGGCATGTAAGTAATGATAGACCAATCCAATCTTGGCCCTAAGCCTGCACGCTGCCCTTGATTGGCATGTAAGTAATGACAGACCCATCCAGTCTTGGCCCTAAGCCTGCACCCTGCCCTTGATTGGCATGCAAGTAATGACAGACCAATCCAATCTTGGCCCTAAGCCCTGCCCATCCCTTAGCAATGCTGAAAACTGTCAGTCATGCCACCCACACTGTCAAATGCACATTGCAAATCGCTTGACCGAGATAGCAACAGTTGTCATGGAAATTAAGGCATAACCCTTTTTGGTCAGTCCATGCTGTTTAATTGACAGGCTCGTTTATCTATTGGCATTTTCATTCAAAAGCCATCTGGCCTGTAATTTCCCAGGAGTTTTCCTGATTTCAGGATTTATTACAAATCAACTTTTGTCTTCTAGATTTCTCTAGGTAAGCACAATTGCGAAAAAGATGGCCCAACAACCTAAATTTTTATGCTTATTCACCTTAATTCATGATAAATACGAAAGTGAACCACACTCTGTGGCTCACATGTACATGTTGCATACGTGGAGTGTCGTGGCCGATCGGTCTAGCTTACCGGACTCAAGTTCTGGTGTTAGCAGCAGAATGTGGGTTCGAATCCCAGCCGTGACACTTGTGTCCTTGAGCAAGGCACTTAACCATAATTGCTTATAGGGGCAGAGGCAGTTTAATAACTGCCTTGTTCTGGACTAGTTACCCCTCCCAGTCCTATTCGCACCGTGAAGAGGCTGGTTATTAACTTGTCTTGTTTCGGTGCGAGGGGCTGGTTTCTTCAGTGTGGAGTCGTTGTAACAACTCAATGACTTAGTAGCCCCCACCTTGGAGTGGCCATTGGCCTTGTGTGGGGCGAATTGCGTAACAAAATTTCTTTTAAATTACACCAGCGAGAAGGTCCAATAATCTGATAGTTCCAAAGAAAAGTTCATTCCTGACATAAGGAATAAATAAATGAATGTAGCTATTTCCATTAATCTACTTAATTTACTCAGGCAGGTTACTATAATGCGCCATTGAGCATGCACAGGTACACAACCTCTTGTATTCAGGGAATAAGACATAAGATGGCTATTAACTCATGAATAGCTCATGAACACCGGCACAAAATATTATTGTAATATTCGGCTCAAAGTCCTTTATCGCTCATGGCCACGACCTCATCTGTCTTTATCCTAACCTAAAGACTGCCCATCAAATTACAAACAGTTATTCCCCCTATTTTACTTTATTGGTAAGCAGCTTAATGGTCCTCTATTTTTCTCTTAGATGGTTGAGTGGTCTGTCTAACTTATGCAGCCCCTTGGTGTGGGCCAGTTGTCTGAGGTACATGTTCAACAGCAGCATACATGAAAGGTGGGTAATTTTCATTATAAGGCATGTAAAATGAGGGGTAGTGGGCATCGAGGGTGGCTATAAGATCATTTAAACGGGGAAGGTACAACACTGGTATTGTTGGCAAAACTTCTTCTACAAAGTACGTATTTTATTACTTTGTTTGAATAAAGATATGCATTAACATAAAATAACCAACTTGTGAAAACTAGCTTATTAACCCTCCTACTACAGCTGAACTTTAGTGGCAAGTCGCTATAGTGATCAAAATCTGTCAACTGACTTGTTTGACTGTTGACCCAAATCTGCAAACAGGGGCATTTTTGACTGTTTTTTACTGTCATTTTGACCACCCTGAACAATACAAGACAATGCTTTTACCAGTCAAAAAACGGTCGACTCATTTTGAACTGTAAATATACTTACTACTTGTAAGGTTTGACAGTGTTAGACTTTTAAGTGCACTAGATATGTATTGGCAAGTATATCAACATTTTGACTGATTTTGGTCCTTTCAGTCACAAGGCTCAAGTTGTATTGTTAACAAGAATTACTGAAAATACCAGTCCTGTAATTTCTCACAATTTTTCCTGATTTCAGAATTTTTTACAAATCTCTCTTTGCCTCAAAATTTTCTAGAAGTAACCACCAAAGAAAAAAAGAAGTAGTCTGTATTGTGTCCAAACCTCTAGTTTCTTGTTTGTGGGGATGTGGAGAGTCTGTAAATCCTCGAAAAACTAAACATCCAGGAGGTTCAGAGGGCTTTGTCCTCTAGACCAAAGGGAGACTAGGCCTGCTACCCATTTTTCAAGATATTTTACTACCCTGAAATACATTTAGATTTTTCGCCAAACATTTTCATTCTATACATGGAATTTGATTTAATTTGTCGTGGCCGAGCGGTCTAGCTTACCGGACTCAAGTTCTGGTGTTAGCAGCAGAATGTGGGTTCGAATCCCGGCCGTGACACTTGTGTCCTTGAGCAAGACACTAATAACCATAATTGCTTCTCTCCACCCAGGGTTTAAATGGGTACCTGTGAGGGCAGAGTTGGTTGTAATGCGCTGTAATGGCAGCAATTGAGCTGTATACTCCCCAGGGAGCTGAGATGGTTTCAGGAATGATTTATGAGCCTTATGAGCAGGGGTAATAATATAATGCGCCTTGAGCACCACTCAGTTGGTGGATACGTGCGCTATATAAGTCCATACATTATTATTATTATTATCTGAATTCACTGTTTGTTTGATGCTATCGTCATCTTTAAGTAAGTTGTATTTGAAACTATGATCCTTGTATGTCTTGTGGAGAATACACCTTCCTTTAAAGGGACAATATCGTCACGATCAACAGGGCATGGAATCGGAGTGCTAGTTTTAGATTAACTCAATGATAAGGTCATATTACCATTGCTGCTGTATAAATGAGCCAGTAATTTTCAGTCACTGTGTTCATCTTAAACTAGGCCACCAATTCCATGCCCTGTTGAAAGTCTGCTCTGATCGTGACGATACTGCCCCGTTTAAACAATTGTCCTACTTTACTTTGATGTCACCAATGTGAATAAATCACTTGTATCTGGGTGTGTTGGCTTGAAATAAATTCATTACTGAATAATTAATAGTACCTCTTAGATAAGAAATCAGTCCTTTTTTTGTTTAACAAAAAGTACAGACTCTAGGTACATTTGTTAAGGAGCGATCACTAGCACTTGGCTGGTACACGTATGCAGTTTTATACATTATTTTGTGTACGGAGAAATGTGCAGTTTCAGCAATTATTTTGAACAATTATTGGGGTCATTCCGTGTCAAATCAACCAATGGGGGTACGGGTCACCTCTCAGATTTGGCTGAAATTCATTTCTAACATTCATCTATGGGTATAATAAACACATGCAAAATAAGAAATTCCAACTCCAAGTCGTTTCGGATTTACGGCCCGTCAAAGTTTGGGTGCTACCCCCCTTCCAGTGCGCGCGATTCGCGACATTGAATATTTTGCGTTTTCAAATGCCCTTTAGAGCACCTTTAAAATAAGATACAAATCTGATAATAGGTACATGTACCTAGGGTGACTGTCACCCAAATAACTCAACTCTGGCCTCAAAACAAGTGTACATGTATCTCAACCCCCTTTCTCTCTATAGTCTGCTCAAAACACTAATTTATTCTGCCGATAAAATTAATTTCCATTTTCAGACCCCCCTAATACTCATGATTGATAATCAGAAAAGTTTCATATTGCATATCTGTATTATACAGACACATGTGGTTACCCCCAAGCAAGGATAGAGCCCTTACTTATTTAATAAATATTTGGCAAGGCTCCAAAGTTGGTTCCAGACACAAAATATCGAAAAAATACCGAAATTCTCGGTGACCTTTGACCTTGGCAACACTTACCCACCAACTTGAAACTTACACCATTTGTTAATACAAGTCTAATCTACATCTGTACTAAATTTCGTTTTGGAGACTCTTCTCCTTCATGGTGAGGCAGCATTTTGAAATTGGGGTATTTTGCCCATTTTTGTGAGTCGTGATAGCAATGAACAAATATATACTACCGGAATAAAGTAACTGTGCATCATTTGAAGTTATGCTATTTTTTAATGAAAAAAGATAATACAATGATTTGTGGTGTTCTGTTAAATCACTGTTTAACTGTTAACAGGATAATCTCGAAATCTGTATGCTTGGACACTAGGCTTCGTGACACGTCCTTGAAGAGATGTGGTGTCAAAAGTCAGTTCACAAACTCAGTATCGTGTGTGTCCACCATTGGCGTTGATGCAGGTCTGAGATACAGGGACGAGATCATTGGGCCTCATGTGCAAGCGTTCATTCAAAGACAAGGACGTAACATCACGCTTCAGCAAGATAATGCCCGTCCACATGTCGCTTGTGTTGTGACAGATTTCCTGAGACAGCAGAACATTCCGGTACTCCCCTGGCCAGCTGTTTCTCCCGGACCTGCCCCCTATCGAGCACGCTTGGGATGAAATGGAGCGACGTTTACGTCAAGCCCAGAATCAGCCATTGACGTTAGCTGAATTGGGACAAGCGTTGGTTCAGACATGGAACAACATTCCCCAAGCTTTCTTCAATCGCTTAGTGTCGTCTATGTCAAGCCTGCATCAACGCCAATGGTGGACACACACGATACTGAGTTTGTGAACTGACTTTTGACACCACATCTCTTCAAGGACGTGTCACGAAGCCTAGTGTCCAAGCATACACATTTCGAGATTATCCTGTTAACAGTTAAACAATGATTTAACAGAACACCACAAATCATTGTATTATCTTTTTTCATTAAAAAATAGCATAACTTCAAATGATGCACAGTTACTTTATTCCGGTAGTATATATTATATTGTCTTTATTGGTCCCAAAGTGTTGTAATATGACAATTAAACCACTATTGTTAGAATATAACGATTAATTTTTATCTTACAGGTGTTTAAATGTCATAATTATCATGTATTAACCCTCCTACTGTTTGACCATTTGAAACCATTCAAAATTTCCACTTACCAAAATGCCCATTGGTTTTGTACACACATGGTGATACCATTTGAACAGTGTTGGTATAGCAAGCTTTACTACCATTCAAATCCATTCAAATGCATAGAGGGTCCATTGATTCACCATTTTGAAGCATCCAAACAAGGTTTTGTATTAGCTGACCTACCATTCAAAACCATTTGGGGAATCAATACTGTACACAGTTATTTCACCATTCAAAACCACAAAAACGAATGGTTTTAAATGGTGGATCAACTTGTATGAAAAAGGTACCAGAAGTAGGAGGGTTAATTTAATACATTATCGACACAGGATAACTCACCAACCTGAAATCAAGAAAATATTAATTCCTGAAGGTCTTTAACAGAGATGCCAACACTTACGATTGTACGATCCTTGTATCAATTTTTGGCCAGCCGCGAAACCAACGATGTAAAGAACCACATGTGTTTACGGCACACGCACCGTAGTTCATCAGCCGTTTACATGACGAAAACCTTTCGTTAGACGAATTACTCTTTTTCAATTTGGAATGTTGGCATCTCTGTCTTTAATGTTGTACTGTATCATTTACTGCACAATACTTTCAAAATGCACTGGAACTCTTTCTTGGCCATCAGATCATCGCAATGAGTGTTATGTCCCAATTCAGGACATAATCTGTACAATTAGCGCTCCAGAGATGCAAGGGCATGGAGGACGCCAGTACAAATTATCTTCTACAGACTATGATCGCATCATGGCATTGCTTCCTAATTTCAAATAGAATGGAATTGAACTATTGAGGACAAAGTATTGTGCAGTAAATGATACAGTACAACATTAAAGACCTTCAGGAATTAATATTTTCTCGATTTCAGGTTGGCGAGTTATCCTGTGCCGATAATGTATTAAATTAATACATGACAATTATGACATTTTTGTGTAGATTATCTTCAAATAATACATTTAAACACCTGTAAGATAAAAATTAATCATTATTTTCTAACAATAGTGGTTTAATTGTCATATTACAACACTTTGGGGCCAATAAAGACAATATAATATATCTTTGTTCATTGCTATCACGACTCACAAAAATGGGCAAAATAACCCCAATTTCAAAATGCTGCCTCACCATGAAGGAGAAGAGTCTCCAAACGAAATTTAGTACAGATGTAGATTAGACTTGTATTAACAAATGGTGTAAGTTTCAAGTTGGTGGGTAAGTGTTGCCAAGGTCAAAGGTCACCGAGAATTTTGGTATTTTTTCGATATTTTGTGTCTGGAACCAACTTTGGAGCCTTGCCAAAAATTTATTAAATGAGTAAGGGCTCTATCCTTGCTTGGGGGTAACCACATGTGTCTGTATAATACAGATATGCAATATGAAGCTTTTCTGATTATCAATCATGAGTATTAGGGGGTCTGAAATGGAAATTAATTTTATCGGCAGAATAAATTAGTGTTTTGAGCAGACTATAGAGAGAAAGGGGGTTGAGATACACTTGTTTTGAGGCCAGATTTGAGTTATTTGGGTGACAGTCACCCTAGGTAACAATTTTCAGATTTGTGTCTTATTTTAAAGGTGCTCTAAAGG
The DNA here is from genome assembly GCA_029582265.1 of Zoroaster sp. YZ-2022. NCBI lineage: Eukaryota > Metazoa > Echinodermata > Asteroidea > Forcipulatida > Zoroasteridae > Zoroaster > Zoroaster sp. YZ-2022. The sequence goes on along the minus strand of CM055825.1, from coordinate 16,729,674 downwards.
GCATTTGAAAACACGAAATATTCAATGACGCGAATCGCGCGCACTGGAAGGGGGGTAGCACCCAAACTTTGACAGGCCAGATTCAAACGACTTGGAGTTGGAATTTCTTATTTTGCATGTGTTCATTATACCCATAGATGAATGTTAGAAATGAATTTCAGCCAAATCTGAGAGGTGACCCGTACCAATTTTCAGAATATTGGTTGATTTGACACGGAATGACCCATTGGCCAGATAATTGACCTGTAGATAAGCCCGAAAATGGTGGTCAGTTTTCAGACTTCTATCATGAACCTTTGGATGTCTTTTGGACGCCCTGTTTGCTAAATGGACACCCTGTTTGCTAAATGGACACCCTTTTGCTAAATGGACACCCTTTTGCTAAATGGACACCCTTTTGCTAAATGGACACCCTGTTTGCTAAATGGACACCCTGTTTGCTAAATGGACACCCTGTTTGCTAAATGGACACCCTGTTTGCTAAATGGACACCCTGTTTGCTAAATGGACACCCTGTTTGCTAAATGGACACCCTGTTTGCTAAATGGACACCCTGTTTGCTAAATGGACACCCTGTTTGCTAAATGGACACCCGTTTGCTAAATGGACACCCCGTTTGCTAAATGGACACCCCGTTTGCTAAATGGACACCCTGTTTGCTAAATGGACACCCTGTTTGCTAAATGGACACCCTGTTTGCTAAATGGACACCCTGTTTCCTAAATGGACACCCTTTTGCTAAATGGACACCCTGTTTGCTAAATGGACACCCTGTTTGCTAAATGGACACCCTGTTTGCTAAATGGACACCCTGTTTGCTAAATGGACACCCTTTTGCTAAATGGACACCCTGTTTGCTAAATGGACACCCTGTTTGCTACATGGACACCCTGTTTGCTAAATGGACGCCCTGTTTGCTAAATGGACACCCTGTTTTATTTGCAATACACATGCAAAAGTATTTGGACACTCTGTTTTTCAAAGAATAACAAATTTGGACGCCCTGTCTCCAAACCCTGGCTAATACTCTGGTGTGGCATCACATGTTTTGCCTGCAGTGCCACTGGGTGATTTTGAGGCAGCCGTTGTTTCATTGCAACAAACAGAGTAGGTTTTCGGCAGCACCATGTAATAATCTCAATTGAGTTGTGTGGTTCTGAGAAGAACCTGTGGGTAATGCAACGTTTCGGTCAGTGTGCTCTGACCTTCAGATTATTTAGGGAGGAGGGCCAAAGTCATGGTACAGCCAAGCCTTTCAGAAACTTGGCAAGGCCCAGGCTATCTGGCCTCCTAATTGTCTTTTGTGAGTCCTAATCCTGTAACAATACAGTACCTGCCAATCAACATAACCTGGGCTTCTGGAGGGCCTAGCCCAGGCAAGCAGAGCTCATTATATAGGCCAGTAGGCAGGGGAAAAGCCTGGGCCTGGCCGGGCTTCTCAAAGGCTTGGCTGTACCATGACTTTGACCCTTGTCCCTTACATGGTACTGCCGCAAACCTACTCTAATTATCACTTTCCACCAGGCAAACCTTTTTAAGTCTTATTTAACAAATGAATACCAATAATTACAGGCTCTTGATTTTGTGATTGTATCATCTTTTGTTGTCACAGAGTATGTACTGCTGAGCAAGGATTCCTTCTAGTTATGTTCTCTCCATCGCGCCGTCAACCAACATTCTATGAATGTCGCAGCCTCAGTGGTGATAAACCGAGCTTTGAGTTGGTGGGTTGCAGAGAGAATCTCCACTTCTACAAGGTGAGTTTATAGGGCGGTCTGATATGTTAAACATTTGCACAATCTTAACTTTTTTAAATACACCCTCATTTGTCATGCATTAAAGTACTATTCAACCGTTTTTCACACCCAAATTTTAAGGTAGAATCAAAACTGTTGTTTTCTGTAAAAATTGTGAATGCTTTTCTCACACTTTTCTCATGACGTTAGACCTTTTATTGGGTCAAATCTTTCACAAAATGATTGTTTAAGGTGTATCTTGACTCAAAGAAAATTTGTGCAGTTTTGCAAGAATAATAATAATATAATAATGAACATTTATATAGCGTCCATCCATGAAACATGCTCCTGGGCGCTTAACAAAAAAAGACCCAAAAAGATTAAACGTTATTACATGTAAAATTACAGTTATAAACATCAATTCAGTAAGTTAATCAAATTAAAATTAAAATTAAACCAAGTCAAGAAATTAGATCAAAAATTAAATTAAATTACAGAACAAAACGGACCCCAAAAATGTAATATCAAATGTTGCTATATAAAAATTACAACTATAAACATCAATTCAGTAAATTAATAAAATTACATTAAGTCAACATGTACACACTACAAATTTTTAACCTTTGTGTCAATATATACATTATGATATACATTAATTAGTGGTTAAAAAAAAAGCATATTTAAAAAGATGTGTCTTAACACCAGCTTTAAAACTTTCCACATTGTTGGCTTCCCTAATCTGCCTAGGAAGTTGGTTCCACAGGTGAGGACCAGTAACAGAGAACATCCTATCACCTGCAGATACCAAATGTTGAACCGTACCACCTGAAGTTTTCTACACAAGTACAGATGAACATTCACACTTTTTTAATATTTTTTTTTACAGCATGGTGGCCAGACATCCCGGTCCCCTGTACAGCTAGAGTTGACTACAGCCAGAGATGGTCCCAACAGGGCAGCATTCATAGAAGCAATGAAGCAGTTTATGCCCAACAGGTAAAATCACTCAAAGTTTATCCTGAAGATGATCAGAGAATACTCATTGAAACTGTCATCAACGGTTTTTCAAAAGAGTTGGTGGGCAAAGGCATGTGTTTTTTTGTAGGTGCGTGTACATTCATTGACAAGCATTATGCATCATGTTTAACCCTCCTACTATATAGCTGCACTTTAGTGGCAAGTAGCTATAGAGGTCAAAACCAGTCAACTGCCTGTTTTGACTGTTGACCCAAATGTGCACACAGAGGCATTTTTGACTGGTTTTTACTGTCATTTTGACCACCCTGAACAATACCAGACAATGCTTTTACCAGTCAAAAACGGTCAACTCATTTTGACCTGTAAATGTACTTACTACACATAAGGTTTGACAGTGCTTGACTTTTCAGTGCACTAGATATACATTACATTGGCAAGTATATCAACATTTTGACTGATTTTGACCCTTGTAGTAGTATGAGGTTTAAACAAAACACATTACGTGCGCCTAATTCTGATCACCAAAAGAATACGAGCACAGCAAAAACCAAGAAAAAGCAATGAAAAGGAAACCAGCAAATATATATTTATACAACAATAATTTAATGTCTAATAAAAAAAAAACTTGTATAATACAATAAATGGATAGGACCACAGTATGTAATCAAATGGAGAGCAGTCAATTAAAGGGGCCCCTAAAAGTTTATAAAAAATACCGTGTCTCGATCAGGGTAGCATTGTATAGATACTGTGGGTCGTGGACAGCAGGATGGATGGATGGCTCGGTGCTGAAGGGCTGGGCCACTGGTACGTGCTCATGGACTGGTCTGGTCCAGGCCATCTACGAAGTGCCAAAAACCGGTCTGGTTTAGGCCATCTACGGAGTGCCAAAAACCAGTCCGGTTTAGGCCATCAACTTGAAGGAGACAATGAGAATAGTTGCATAAACTCACTGCCTTTGCTGGTCAAGACATAGGGCCGACGCACTAGCGCACTAGCTGGGCCATGGTGTGGCAAACGGGTAAGGGCTGATGGAGGGTGACACCCATCGGTGGAGGAGAAGGAGACAGCCTCCGGCTGACCACGTGGTGGTGTTCAGATGAGTGTGAAAAATGCGAACCTGGTCTTATAAGTTACACCCCCAAACCTAACGCATTCCGCTTTTGTATAGCGGTGCCAAATGAATAATACAATTATAAAAGAAACTTTTGTCTACGAAATACTCTCAGACGGTGAACATGCTCAAGACTTAAGAAGCTTACAACTTTGAATAGAATTACGGCCAAACCCCCACAGCACACTTTTTAAAGTATTTTCATAAACTTTTTTTTAGTAAAAAGTTTTATTAGGAGTCTTAAGACACCTTTACTTGTATCTGTATATCATATGCTGATGCATTCTTTTGAAGTGTTCATTGCTTCAAAGATTCCCCATGTGTGTGTTCATATTGTCTTTATAAGTGGCTATGAAACAGCGATAGGTCATTTGTAACCAACTGCCAGTTTTAGAGTGGTATTCTTGAGATTTCTCAGTTGAATACAATGGCTTATATACGAACCGAAAAGAAACGCCGCCTTCCAAAACCGTAGGTTTGAAGGTAAAACTTTAATAATAATAATAATAATAATGTGTGGACTTATATAGCGCACGTATCCACCAACTAAGTGGTGCTCAAGGCGCATTATATCATTACCCCTGCTCATCAGGCTCATAAGGCTCATAAATCATTCCTGAAACCATCTCAGCTCCCTGGGGAGTATACAGCTCAATTGCTGCCATTACAGCGCATATAGGGCTAATCAACCAACTCTGCCCTCACAGGTACCCATTTAACCCCTGGGTGGAGAGAAGCAATTATGGTTAAGTGTCTTGCTCAAGGACACAAGTGTCACGGCCGGGATTCGAACCCACATTCTGCTGCTAACAACAGAACTTGAGTCCGGTAAGCTAGAACGCTCGGCCACGACACTCCACTTTGACCATAGGCTATTTGTTGTTAGGGATAGGTTACTGACTGTCCAATTGGGAACACACTGTGTTTTCACTGGGAACAGGTGGCGTTCCATTTAGGAATGCTTGGTGTTCCCAAGAGGTACGTTCCATTAATCAGTTCCTATTTGGAATGGCTGCTGTTTCTGATGGGTACAATGAGCATTCCTTTAGGGATTCTACTAAGTTCCCGAAAAACAAATGCTCCAAATGGAACAGGAACGTTCTAAGTTTTGAGACGCTCCCATTTTTCAATCAATTGTTATACTCCAATCTTTTATATGCAGCCCAACCACTAAGAATATGTCGGACGCAATGCCAAGGCAAACACCTGTCCCCCGCCCCCATCCAGCTGCCACATCAGGAGAGGATTCACAGATGGTGCCCAGACCTAGCCCAAAGCCACTGACGGATAAGGTAATGATAGAACAAACTCTAATTGATCCTTTCGATAAAATTGTTTACATACATGCAAACTACAAAATAACACTTCAAGTGGCATTAAAGGTAACAATATTGGTAATTACAAGATTTTCAAATAAACAAATTATTATCTTAAAGTTTACTTGGTGTACAGTTGGTATACTTACCAATCATCCTTTGAAATCATTTGTCTAAAGTGCTTTAGAGAAAACAGAAATTGTAATGGCAAATTTACAAAATGTTGTTTTCATCAAACATGAAAACATAACAAAACATGTAGCAGTTTTTCATTGTTTTCTAAAACATTTAGGGCTTTAATGAACGTATATTACCAAATGTTACTGTGTAGTTTATAATCGAACAATCTATATACATGCATTATTAAAGTGAACACGGCTAATTCAGTTAGCATTTGTTTTTAGTAGGAGTAAAATTTGTAATATTTTTGCTTTTTCAGAGTCCTTCTGTGAAGCCTACCGTACCAGAGCTTTCTCTGCTCTTTGACAGCTTTGTAGACGAGCCACAGGAGACCACCTCCCATCCTCAGACCCAAGACTCATTACCCAACCCCAGCATCCCTGTGGAGGTAGTCCCCTATCAACAACTGCCTCTAGATTCCAGGAAACAAATATTTGACCTCCCGAGAAGTAGTCAAAATGCACAAGAAAATCACCCAATCGGAGTGGGACGAGGCAGTCATGAGGCGTTGGACAAACGGTTAACGAAAACAGGTCATGTGGACACGCCTCCTGGCCGGCCAGGGCCGCTCAGACCCATCAACACCAATGTCGTTCAAATCGGTGAGAAATTGAGACGATCTAATACTGATTATCAAGAGGTGAAAAAAAACTTTGCCAATCAGCCAATAGTCAGAAGAGGGGAGGCTATCAACACAAAAGTTACCCCCGGCCAACAGCAGTTCGTCAGAAACCACACACGAACCAGAATTGCAGCGACCAATCAGCTTCCAAATGATTCCGCTTCCCACCACAAACCACCTAAGCCCACGACTAGAAAGAGGGAAATCTTGCAGAAGACGTTGCCGCTGAGTAACAATCATCAGGAAGCTCCATTTCAAGATGAAGGGCTTGCCCCTAGGAGAAGAATGTCATATCCTATGCCGGCTTCGCAGAAACAGACAACGATGAATGTGGATAGCCACCATCCACACCCTTTGCCCAGGTCCGCAACCTCACATGCAGAAAGGGTCATCCATCATCATGGCCCTTCAACAGAACGTTCCTTGAGGGTGTCTCCAGGACCTGTTGATCAACATGTCGTGCATGCAGGACTGAGGTATCCCCCAGTGTCTTCTCCCAGCGTCAGAAGTACCCCAGGGGGTCCCAGCCACCGCCAAACCCCTGTGTCTGTCCGTTCACATTCTTACTCCCATCCCATGCCTGTTGGTCAAGAGCCTTCCTCAATTCCAAGAGCTCAATCAACAACTGCTCCTTGTCGACTGAACCATCCTGCTGTAGATTCTACATCGACGGTTGCCACTCAACCACCTCATGGACCTTCCAATATTCATGAGAATAGATCCCCTTCGGTAGAGCCAACTTCTGCTAATCTCCATAAAACGGGTAACTTCGGGTCAAACCACTCGGACCCATCTGTCTTGGCCAGTTCCGTACCTCAGGAAGGATCATACATGACTCCCCCACAAGAGAGACCATCCAACAGATCCCCACACCGCGAATTGACAGCCGAGCCACCTCAGCAGTTAACCCCTTCTGGATTCACACATGGAGTTCAAGGTCAACCATTGGTATACCATGGGGTGCAAGGCGAGCAACAAGACCAGAACAGGAGGGGTGAGGACACTGCAAGTAACGATGCCATGGTGCAGCTGAGGAGACAGGAGCAAATGATACAACAGCTTCAGGCTCAGGTAGTCAGAAATGTTAAACTTTTCACCCCAAAACCCTGAAACATTTGAAGCTAATGTATAGGAATGGTTATTCAAATATAGCAAATGACTGAATTTAATCATGTGAAACTTTATACTCTATTCCACAAAATAGTATTAATATATCAAATCTGAATGCATTTTCACTGGTTTCTCGTGAACGACACCATTCAATTCAATTCAAAAACTTGATTTATCCTTAATTAGGCAATTACATGTGATTGGACATCTCCATATAAAAAATAAAAAATAAAAAAATTACTAGATGACAAATACAACAATAAAAAGAAGTAACAAACTTAAACTTTCACAGATTGGTTGTTTAAAGTATATTTAAAGAGAGTAAGCATACTCAGAGAAACAGTTTCGCCAACATTATCAATGCTGTACAAACCCTTAAATCTATGGTTTAAAACCACAGTGGGAACAAGCTCTTTAACCCTCCTACTACTACAAGGGTCAAAATCAGTCAAAATGTTGATATACTTCCCAAGGTATATCTAGTGCACTTAAAAGTCAAACACTGTCAAACCTTACGTGTAGTAAGTACATTTACAGGTCAAAATGAGTCCACTGTTTTTGACTGGTAAAAGCATTGTCTGGTATTGTTCAGGGTGGTCAAAATGACAGTAAAAACCAGTCAAAAATGCCCCTGTGTGCACATTTGGGTCAACAGTCAAAACAGGCAGTTGACTGGTTTTGACCTCTACAGCAACGTTCCACTAAAGTGCATCAGTAGTAGGAGGGTTAAAAACAACATTTTGGGCATTTCCACCCCCCCCCCAAAAAAAAATCATCTTAAATTCCTTCAGGACACCTAATTAATCTGAGGAGTGTTTTTTGTATTTTTTTTGTCATCTCTAGATTCAGATGTTGCTGCAAGCCCAGGCTGCTCAGGCAAATAATCCTGTACCAGCTGGATTGATTTCACCACCTGCCACACCCACATCTGTCGATGGCATCAATCAACACTTAGCCACGCCCACACCGCATTCCGTTAATCATCACCACCCTCACCATCAGGCCATGCCCACCACTCACTCTATCTCCACAGATACAGCTTGCGACACGCCCCCAGCGAAAAACATGTGCAACATGGCAGTCATGACTGGCAAGAGCCTATTCTGGCCGGATGGAACCGGTTCCCCTGTCAAAAAGAGTCAAAAGTCCACAGCGACTGCCATGACGCCACAGACAAGCCCTGTAAGACATGAACCCAAGCCCATGAATCTAATCGGCAACCAAAATTTGACCTATGAGACTGGAATGACCCAAGAGAGTTACCCTGATATGATCCTGCCTCTACAGCAGACGAGAGATGAGACACAGAGTATGGTGTTTGATGTGAGCGCTGTGGACATTCAATGTTTCACTGAAGATAGTTCACCGAGTAAGGAATCATCTCCAACAAGGTAAGCCAAACCTTTGTGTTATGAAGCTATTGAAAACTAAATAAATAGACAAAGCTCAAACCCCCCCGCCAAGTAGAGCTGGGAAGAATTTCAGAGAAAAAAAATGTTCTTAGAAGTCTTCAATTACAGTATTTGATTAGGCTGTACTCATAAATAAATTTTGTACAAATTGTTATTATTTTTTAAATTTTTAAAAATTCCCCAGTTTTCGAACCGGGGTCTTGGACATGACAGCCGTACATCTAACCCACTGAGCCACCAACGATTCTTGAAACTTTAGGTTATAAGTAGGTCATTAGTGCGGTTATACTTATTAACCAGTTCGCGTCGGAGGCCGTGTATACACGCAATTTTGTTTTGCACTGCAGAACGGAGAGCGTCTAAACACGCCACAGGAAACTCCGGAATATTTGTATGCATGCTCGGTTCAGCCATGCGTGCACGGTGACATGCTCGGAAGTGCCGGCCACCCGCTGTGGAAGCTTCCATTAACGTGTGTGTGGGAAAAAGAAACCCGCCACAGGGGCCGAGAAAAACGTTTTTATTCCCGACGCGAACTGGTTAACTCACTGATCCACGAAAATGTTATATATGGTCCTAAAAATACTCTTTTCTGAAATGGGATCTTCATCAAAATCTAATCGATTGGTCCATGTAGCATACTCAACATATTCAGCAAATTTCATCTGAACTTTTTGAGATATCTTGTACAGGAATTACACACACAGGGGGATTACATTACCTCCGTCCGACTTACGTCGGTGGAGGTAATAAAATTGATTCAGACATATTCTAGACTAGAAAGGAAAGGGCAAAAGGAAAACTATATATACTACAGTGTAATGTTGAACTGAACTTGTTTTTCTGCAGTTTTCTTCCAATCACATCAATAATATTTTGTTCCCAGGAGCCCAGAATGGATATCTGACAGAGCCCACGACACACCCCACAGCACCAACCCAGAGATGACCCAGGGGACGTACCCCATGGACAGTCTGCACAGCCCCGTGCTGGGCGAGAGTGCCAGCACCTGCGCCCCGCCCAGCAGAAGACACTACTCCGATAGCAGCGACTCTGATGATGAGTGCAACGGAAGATCTGAGGGGAGTGACGTTGAGGATGAGAGGGACGGATCAGAGGAGAGTGATGATAACAGCGAGCGCCCACCTGTCAGTTTGCTGTACAGAGACAAGAATAAATTCTACCAGAATCTTTTGGTAAATGTCAGCTCTGACAGAGTTATTAAAGGCATTGTACCGAGGCCATGTAAATAAATAATTGAGGATTCTGCTGTTAAATCCTGTAAACAATTTTGGGAAAATGTCCTATAAATGCATCCATACTTCATTAGAATCAAGATGTACATGTATGTATAAAAACCAACCTGTGAAAGTTCCAGCGTTTACTTGGTGTCCTTAAACGTGAAATTAGTATGTATTCAGTTTCTAAGTATTCATTCCAGTGTTGAATTTCCATCATCAACTGACAAAAAAGTCATTTTTTAAATTGTACTACAAAAATTTACAACATCAGACAGAAATATTTCACGAGATGTTTGATACTTTGCCACTTGTACAAAGTTTTATTTAAATCTTTGATAATTTATGTTTTTTTAGATTACCTTAAGTGTACAGTCGCTTTAAAACAAAGAAAGTCGGATCAGAAAGGAGGTGTTTCCCTATAATGTTGAAGGCATTTTGCCAGTTAAAGATAATTGTCTATTGATCCATGACACATATGAGAGGGGGATCTAATTGAAAATGGGCTTCTAAACTTTTTATTATTAGACCAATGAATGGAAAAATTGCAGTAATATTTCAGGTGAGGAAGACCACCAATAATTTTGTTACATGGTCTAACCTTTAGGAAGTTCCATTAGCTGATTTGTTTTATTTGGTCATAAAACACTGACTCTTATAAAGCGTGTGACTCAGTGTAACGCAAAATAAATCTTATGCCCTCTGTTTATGTTAACGTTGCGTGCCGGTTGCATTGTGTGCCACTCATCACACACACCAGTCCGATTCTGATGATCACTAAACAATTGTACGTGGTGTGATGACATGACATGCACAAGGTCTAAAAAGACCCAAACGAAACTGGGAGACAAGGGTTATGTTTGGGTTGTAGTGGGGTTGCACTGTACACAGAATTTTAATTTCAAACTTGTTTATTTATTTTTTATTTTGATGGATTCGTTCATATATTATATTTCTGTTGTGCATCATTTCAAAAGGGCAAAGTAGAGCAAATGCTGACCGACCAATCTCTGGGTCTTGATTACCAAAGCCACTGTGATGCAAATGAGGTTGCTATGACAATGCAGGAAGAGCTGAGACAGCTAGAAGTTGAGCCTGAGACAACCGTCGACCGTTCAGTAATGTACAGGTAAGAGAATTGACTGGAACAAACAAATATGAAGGGGAAGTATTGGTAGTTCATACCTGATTACAAACTAAAATATTATAATTATTTTTGAGAGCTTACTTGATGTGAAGTTTAGGTAATATCCTGAATACAACAAAAAATTATTTCAGAGAAAACACAAACATATATTTATGTCCATTTAAAAGTTGTCAACTGCATCATTTTGTGTTAAATAATTTTCTGTAAAATTGTTGAATGCTAAATGTTTTCTGTAAAATTGTTGAAAGCTTTCCACATAATTATTTCTCATGTCTTAGACTCCGCATTGAACTGTAACTTTCCCTGGCTGTTTGTTTAAAAAATATTTTTTAATGTATATCTGATTTCAAAGAAAGTATTAAGCATACTCATAGAAGTAGTTTTGGCAACATTACCAATGATGTATCTTACCTTTAAAATGGCTATGGCGATATGATTGTATACCTGAAGAGACTGTCTGCTTGTCTGGTATTTCCAGGCTGCTTGTTCAGCCCTAGAATCTGAAATTAGCATTCAAATGAAAGCAAAGAAGCTGACAGGTTTTATAGGCGAAGCAGTAGGTAGGAGAGACTTTTCGTTCATTCGCCGTACATGATAACAAGGTCCTCTGACAGGTTGGGCGCACCAATGATTTTTGCAAGCTTCAGCAGTGTTTTACATTTTTTCATAAGCTCACGAAAAGCATCATGAGAGCATATTGAAAATTGTCAGAAGGTAGAGCCACAAACAAAAATTACCCCCATTAAATTTGTTGTCATGGTACTGGATAGTGCCATTTTTATAACTCAAAAGATTAGATTGTTAGATTGTTACTTCCACCATCCATGGCTTCACATCTTAGTCCTCTCTTCCAGGTCTATGTGCATGCTCAACTCGGAGTTTTTCCCTCGCATCAACTACGTGTCACTGATGGATGTACACCTGGATTCCCCCAACCTAAGCTACGAGGCAAATGCCATCGCCATGAAGTACCTGACTGAAGAGGAACTGATTCAGCTCTCTGCTGGATTCAAAGGTCATGCCGCCACTCCTCCGCCAAAGGTCAACCCTCTGCTGCGGACAGCCCTGACGGGACTTGGTGATTTTGCTGCACAGTCGGGTGGTACTGGCATGTCGTCTGTGAATCTGTCTATGGCGAGCCGCAAGTACATGGAGAAGTATGGGCTGCTGGAAACACCAGATGGAAAGAAACCAGTACGGGCAACAGCACTTGGTTTTGACAACGTCGATGGGACACATGCTCAGAGGACAGTAGAAGTGAATAACGGCACAATTAAAAAGAAACAGCACGTCAAGAAATCCAAACAAAAGACAAAACACTCTTCAGAGCATTTGGTGGCTGTCATTCCTGTGAATGGTAGAACTCCCCAAGGGGCCAATGAACCCCATGGCACTGATCACCGTGTGCGCTCCCCGGAGCAGCAAGTAGAAAGACCCATTGAGGTGAATCCTCCCAGGACTAGATCAACAGAGAAAGAACCACCTCAGAAACCAGCCCGCCACTTACCTAGCACACAGCCCCAGGCCCTACAGTCTGCACCCCAGGGACAGAACAACATTGTGACGGGTACGGGGCGAGGTGGGAACCGCTCACCCAAAGGGGAACTCAAGAATGCTGGCAGTAAAGGTCAGGAGAATGAGGGTGACAACAAGTCAGACGGGAGGAACATTCTTGATATACAGAGGTTGAAACAGCTTCCTAAGCTCTTCTAGACTTTGATTAATGACTGGTACATGTAGCTGAAGACCTCTACCAACCTTATGATGTTACTAATTAGGGCTGTGTGTTTTTGAATAATTTGGTAACCGGATATTCGGATTTTGATTTCGATCGAATATTCGATATTCGGCTGCCGATTGTAATTGCGCCACGTGATACAATGAGCACGCACGATAGATAAGGCTTGACATAGCCTGGCCTACACCATGAAAATAACATTGCGAATAGGATGGGCTTGCAAACGTAGACGAGAGGATGATGGGGGGATAATGATGGAAACTCCAATAAGAAAAAACCTTTATTTTCTGTGGTTATTCGAACCATCCAGATATTTGAACCATCGATCGAATATTCGGTTATTCGGCACAGCCCTATTACTAATGTCCGTCTGCAACGGTACTGAAGCATAGACAGATATTAAGGATGGCAGTTGGCTTACGACTAGACATTGACCAGGTGACAACTCAGTCACAGACTGATTTGTAGTCATTCAACTGTTTCATTTTGTATGACTGAGTCAGCAACTGAAGTGAATAATAGTTACCCCCAAAACAGCAAAGGATACGTTTGCTATTAATTTAAATTTAAAAGTAGTGAAGTGTGGAGGGGGTACTAAGATCCAACTGCGACTCAGTAAAGGTCATAATTGTAAAGAGTGCTGATGACACGACGCGAAACCAATATTCTTTGACCAGACCATCAGAGAAGTCAGTTTGGGACATGCCTATTATTGCGCTCACACATGCCAGTAGTGTTATAGTATTGATTTAATTGTACCAGATGCATTTTTTACTCACGAAAAGCACAACGAGAGTGCATCTTTATAAACCAACCTGAAACAAAAGCGGAATGACAGAATGAGACCAGTAGTAGGATTTGTACTTTTGTATGGTGGAAAAAAAATGTGAGGAATGTTTATGTTAGCACCATGTGATATCCAGAATGGGTTTAATTTGTGTTGGTTCAAAAAAAAAGTTGGCATGCTTAGTTTTATGTTTAAAATTGCTCTCTTTCTAGTTGATGGTTATGGATTGCGAGTTACATGTTCATGTATATGTAAATATAACTTAAAAATACTACATAAATGTAGAAATTAATGTAAATATAAATGGAGTTTTATTTATATATAGAAACTTAGTACTGAATTGTTTTTTGTTTTGTTGTTTTGTTGTTTATATAAAATAGGAATGTTCATGTCTCCAAAATATGACATCCCCTTATCAGAGTTTTAAATGTTTCTTTTTAAATATTTTTCCCCGTGTAGATAATTTAATGTGTAGAAAAATATTTATTTATTCTGTGTGGTTTTGTTTTACCGGATTTATTAAAAACATTGAATATTATATCTTAATTGTCGTGTTTTGAATACGGTATTTGCATGTGCGTCGATCGGTGGGGAACGGAGACATATGTCTCCCACTTTCAAGAGTGGTCTGGGGAAAGTATATCAAATGCCCCCCCTCCCCCCACACACACACACACCCACCCACCCACCCACACACACATTCTCATTTTTGCATCCTTGTGGAGACCTCTATTGTTCTTTCCTTTGTTCCTGTACCTTAACTTTTCTCATAGGGTTTGTACACAAAATTCCTTGTGGAGACATGGCTTCTTTAGAAATTCCTTGTGGAGACCAATTGTTCTTGCCTTTCCCTTTTGTTATAGGACTCCACAAGGTAGCAGTTTCACCCCACCCCCTCACACACATTGATTTGTGGGGTATTCCTTTGTTCGTTTTATTATCCCTTTTCCTTAGAATTCTCCTGTGGGGTACAATATTTTCTACAGTTACCTTGTGGGGTCCAATTGTTCCATTGTGTTTTGGACCCCACAAGGAACCATGTACACGTTCACACACATACACACACACACTTTTGATGGCCCATAAATTTTGTTTAAATATGTTAGCCTATCCTGGCTACTGAGGAGTAGGCTACCGTTTTTCTTGCAACACCACAAAATATTCATGAAGCTAATCAGAATCAGAATACACCACACACCACACTAGAGCGCCCGCAGCTAGGGCTTGCACAGAGGCGAATCTACAATCTTGGACAGACTTGTGAGGACACTGGAATCAGAATTGGCCGCCCCATTGTCCCGTCCATATTGGCGTCGATCGGTTTTGATTTGAGGCTAATATTATTAAGGGACAAGCATTTCCCACTTTGGAGTTGAGGTGGGGGTACAAGAGTATATCAATAATTGTCCCTCACTATTTTGTTGGCCCATTCAAAATCATGCCCATAATTAATTATGCCTACACTGTATTCTACAGTTTTTATTGCAACCCCATCAAAAGTTTAAAAAAGTCGTCATAAAGCGCTCACAGCGCACTGCTGAGCATCATTAGCCATTTATTTTTTATTTTTGTTTACTTTAAGAATTTTTTATCAGCTCGCAATAGTTTTACCCCCAAAATGATGTCTAAAAGCAGGGTTGAGGCTGTGTGCAACCCAGGGCGCGCCGTTGTTTGCCAAATCCTGGATCCGACACTTCCTGCATGGTCCCCACTTCTAAGTAGCGATTGACACCAATGCTTATTTGGATTGAAAATGTCAATATAATCAGGAAGCAAACTGTTGATTGGTTAGTTTTGAAAGGCTGGCCTGTCAGAATGGGTGGCGATCCCGGGAGGCTGGTGGGGCTGTTAATGACAATTATAGTCCTCTAAGCCAACTACCAAGCACACAGATAATTCCATTTTGTCCTTGGTATGTTTCTTATACAGATACACCCATGAGCTTTAGTGGGAAGTTGCTGTAGAGGCCAAAATCATTCAACTGCCTGTGTTGACTGTTCACCCAAATGTGCACACAGGGGCATTTCTGACTGGATTTTACTGTCATTTTGACCACCTTGTACAATACAAGACAATGCTTTTACCAGTCAAAAACAGTAGACTTATTTTGACCTGTAAATTTACTTATTACACGTAAGGTTTGACAGTGTTTGACTTTTATACGTAACCGCATGAAAATGCAAACCGTTGTTTTCAGCGGTTAATTACTTAGTAATTAAAAACGCCAGAGAGTCCAAAACAACATAATTTGAAAATTTTATAGAAACCACAAAAAGAGACTAACTTCAAACGCCATTTTCTTTCAATATACATTTTGTCTAGTGGGCAAGTTTGTGAGACCGGTGACGATATGACTGGCTTTACCGTAATAAGCATGGACGGCGGCGATCCACGGTGAAATACATATCCCTGGACCCCAATATTTGTGACGGGGACGATAATGACAATGTCCCCCCCCCCCCCAAGTAATTATCAAACCCCAACAATATATTTATTCCGAGAGCACATATTATTATAATAGTTTAATTTGAAACAAAAGTGGAAAGACATGATAAGACTAGTAGTAGGATTTTTACCTTCGTATGGTGGAAAAAAGTATGAGGAATACTTGCGTATTAAAAGCACCATGTGATATCCAGAATGGGTTTAATATTGGTTCCAAGAAAAAACAGTGGCTAGATATTAGTGGTGTCACAGGTAGTGCACAAATAAAGTTTCCATGCTTTTTTCGTTTACAATTGCTCTTTCTAGTTGATGGTGAGTTACATGTTCATATGTAAATATAACTTTAAAAATAACTAGATAAATGTAGAAATTAATTTAAAATGTAAATTTAAATAAAGCTTCCATGCTTATTTTTTAGTTTAAAATTGCTCTTTCTAGTTGATGGTGAGTTACATGTTTATATGTAAATATAACTTGATTTAAACAAATGTTAGTTGAGGATGCAGTGGGTTTGTAGTCCTTGACAGAGATATGATGATAGACTGAGTATTAGATGCATTGAACTTAAGCTTCCATTTCTCAGCCCAAGATGCTAGTTTTAGAAGTGATGCTGCACAATGTATTCTCTCAATGTATTCTCTCAGGTGATGTAACTGTAGAGAAAATGATACAACCGTTTGCATAGCTAAACATTCTATTCTCAAGTTTTTCAGCAATGTCGGTGGTGAAAATGATAAAAGAGAAGAACTAAGTACACTGCCGTGGGGGGTGGGGGGGGGGGTTACACCAGAAGTGATTGGTGAGATGATTGAGAGCTGACCTCAAACAGAATATGATTTCAACCAGCGACGTAGATTACCAGTGATCCCATAATTCTGCAAGATCTTCATGCCATACTTTATGAAAT
The DNA here is from genome assembly GCA_029582265.1 of Zoroaster sp. YZ-2022. Lineage (NCBI taxonomy): Eukaryota > Metazoa > Echinodermata > Asteroidea > Forcipulatida > Zoroasteridae > Zoroaster > Zoroaster sp. YZ-2022. The sequence continues at coordinate 16,712,944 of CM055825.1, read as the reverse complement.
GCTTGCTGCAGACAAATCAAGTCAGTGAGTCGTGACTTAAAATCTTTAAGATTTTCTTCCTTTTGGTGACTGGCTGATTGTTGACGAAGAGGGTTATGGGAACACTAGAGGATCCATTTATGTTTTTGCACCTGTTTGTATGTGTACTGACAGATTTCTGGCATGTTTGTACTCGTTCCAGTCATATTTGCTATGAGATTGTTTTCATTTATCCCAGAGCATTACTTTCCTGACAAGAGCAGCTTTACACTCTTTGTCAAACCAGGTGTGACTGTCTGATCTGCTTGAGATGGCACGGTTGGGTATGCTATGGTGGCCCTGAAGGGACATATTTTGCGATGTCGTGAAATTTTGTCGCGAATATTTGCGCAAATATTCGCGAATGCGATGTCCTTTCAGGGCCACCATAGTATGCAGAGATCTATTACTTCTGTGATTTTTGTTTCAATTTGTGTCCAGCAATCCGCTATGCTATCCAGACGAAGGAATTTGGACCATTTAGCTGAAGACATGTGTTCACGAAAGAGATCCATACTTATACAGCCAGACAGTCTTTTGGTGAATTTTCTGGATGATGTACAGTAAAATGGTTAAAGGTACACACCGCCTTTGTCGCGCGAAATTGGGCGATAAAAAACGCCCCTCAATATTTCATTGCTTTTCATACATGGTTGGAAAGATCTTTCAAAAGTAGAATATAATTGTCCACATAAATACCCCTGAAAAATGCGTCGTTTTTCTGTTATTGTACAAAAACAATGTCATGTGACTTTTTTGAACAAAAATTTGTCCAGAAAACTCACGAGGACAAAAGAAATAGTCGCACTTTCAGATGTTTAAAAAGTTTATTACTGAACCAAATTCAAGAATAATTATTTTTTATAATTCATTGATACTTGACAAAAGTGAAATGATTTTGAAACAATGGGTGAAAATTGTCAAAATCGACAAAAAGGCGAAAGTCTTGGCAGTTTCCCAAGACACCAGGAACTGAACCAAGACTCTGCCAGTACAGCCATGGGCGTCAGCGCGGACAAGCGCCCGAGGCGTGAGCCCGCCGGTTAGACCATAATTATGTCAACACTTTTTGCGTGGAAATGTAAAGCAGGTCTCGACCACTGTGGTGCTTTTCGTGTCGGGTATTTTGAATTATGATACTGCCAGCGAGTTTAGTTTTGGAAACAACAATGACGCCTTCTATTCATTCGGAACATCGTCAGAGCCCCTTCATCATATCAACGCCAATAAAAAAGTGACAAAAACTGTTCAGTTTTGGAGGCCATCCGTCAAAATCAACGCCAGAATTTCGACCAAGCGGGCTGGGCGAAGAAAGGCTCACCGTCTACGGCAATAATACGACGCATGCCTGGCGACCATTGCCGGGCCAGCCAACCTCAAATGATGACAAACACTCAGGAATTTGACTGTTGAACGTGATGGTGACCATGAATACCATGAATGTCGCATTTGTAGGATTATTGTTGGACAGGTACGAGTAATAAAAGAGAAATATTGTTTGATAATATAATATACTCGTGGGGCTTGTTGTGTGGCTGCATGCTGAACTCTTATGATGAATTTCTGTTAGCCATCACACTATATTTGATAGTTCCTATATAGCCAAGGCACAATGATTATTGTGATGATGTTTACAATACAGACATGGTAATTATGAGATAGTGATGATGTTTACAATACAGACGTGATAATTATGAGAACAATTTCCAGTGAATTAGTTGTAATTTCCACCATCGATGCCCAGGTATCGAGTACGAGTACGAGTACGGATTTTTAATATGCACCATGTCCATCATATCCACCATTATTTCATTAGCTGTTATGTTTTGTTTTATAGGTATGAGAAAACATCACTGTCAGTATTTTTACTTGCAATCAACACCATGTAGAGTTCAGCCTGATTCCATTTCCAATATTCACAGCTACAAACCATTGCCAAGGTAGAGTAAATCTTGATTGGTTCAGATTATTTTTTTTTATCCCATTTATTTTTTGTTTTTTGTTTATATAGAAAACTTAGTTTATGTAAATATTTGTTTTTCTATAAAACAAAATCAGATTTACAGAAACAATTTCTCATTTAGAAAAAATGAAGTTGTGCATTCAAGTTTTTTCCCCCTTGTGCAATGCTTAATGTTAAATTGTCCATATTAAAGGGACAACATCACGGTCAGAGCAGACTTTCAACAGGGCATGGAATCGGTGTCCTTGTTTAGGATGAACACAGTAACTGAAACTTACTGGATTATTTATTCAGCAGCATTGATAATGATGACCTTATCATGTGGGGTGTTATTTTCAGTCACCGAGGTAATCTAAAACTAGCATGTATTCCATGTCCTGTTGATCGTGACCGTTGTCCTCTTAAATGGAAAGTACAACAGCATAACAGCTGTTATCGGTAATATTTACTTACTTTGAATGAAGAGTGTTTAATAATGAATATGTTAAAGTTTGAGCTCAATGGGGAGTCTAAGTCATGAGAAAAGTGTAAAAACCCTTCATAATTCTTTAGGAAAATATTAGTAAATGTGTATATATTTTGTCCAGTTTTCTTTAAAATAAGAACACAATAAGCAGAATAATTGTTTAACTGCGTCACATCCAGTTAGCTGTAGGTAATAAATAATTCAGTAATTGTGCAATCAAGTAATAACCAGTGATGTACCTTCCCTTTAACATTATATCCAAACATTCATGTGAACATGTTTTTTTTTATTCCTACAGTGCCCTAGCATCTCTTGGTCAACTCCCAGGTATACATGAGCTCCATCAATCAACATCAAAGTCAGTTGCACAAGATCAACAAGTGGAGTCAGAGCAACATTTTTGTGTGGCTGTATGCTGAACTCTTATGATGAATTTCTGTTAGCCATCACATTATTTTTGATAGTTCCTATATAGCCAAGGCACAATGATTATTGTGATGATGTTTACAATACAGACATGGTAATTATGAGATAGTGATGATGTTTACAAAACAGACGTGATAATTATGAGAACAATTTCCAGTGAATTAGTTGTAATTTCCACCATCGATGCCCAGGTATCGAGTACGAGTACGAGTACGGATTTTTAATATGCACCATCTCCATCATATCCACCATTATTTCATTAGCTGTTATAGAAAACATCACTGCCAGTATTTTTACTTGCATCAACACCATGTAGAGTTCAGCCTGATTCCATTTCCAATATTCACAGCTACAAAGCATTGCCAAGGTAGAGTAAATCTTGATTGGTTCAGATTATTTTTTTTTATCCCATTTATTATTATTTTTTTTAATTTTTGTTTATATAGAAAACTTAGTTTATGTAAATATTTGTTTTTCTATAAAACAAAATCAGATTTACAGAAACAATTTCTCATTTAGAAAAAATGAAGTTGTGCATTCAAGTTTTTTCCCCCTTGTGCATGCTTAATGTTAAATTGTCCATATTAAAGGGACAACATCACGATCAGAGCAGACTTTCAACAGGGCATGGAATCGGTGTCCTTGTTTAAGATGAACACAGTAACTGAAACTTACTGGATCATTTATTCAGCAGCATTGATAATTATGACCTTATCATGTGGGGTGTTATTTTCAGTCACCGAGGTAATCTAAAACTAGCACTCCGATTCCATGTCCTGTTGATCGTGACCGTTGTCCTCTTAAATGGAAAGTACAACAGGATAACAGCTGTTATCGGTAATATTTACTTACTTTGAATGAAGATCGTTTAATAATGAATATGTTAAAGTTTGAGCTCAATGGGGAGTCTAAGTCATGAGAAAAGTGTGAAAACCCTTCATAATTCTTTAGGAAAATATTAGTAAATGTGTATATATTTTTTTAAAGTTTTCTTTAAAATAAGAACACAATAAGCAGAATAATTGTTTAACTGTGTCACATCCAGTTAGCTGTAGGTAATAAATAATTCAGTAATTGTGCAATCAAGTAATAACCAGTGATGTACCTTCCATTTAACATCATGTCCAAACATTCATGTGAACATGGGTTTTTGTTCATTCCTACAGTGCCCTAGCATCTCTTGGTCAACTCCCAGGTATACATGAGCTCCATCAATCATCAACATCAGTTGCATGGAACATAATAGAAAGTTGGCTAATGTTCATGTATCAGGTACCACATAATCTACTCAAAGCACAGCCGTATAGTAATTGGGTGGAGAAGAAACAATGCAGCTTATGTCAAATAGCTAATGTCTGCAGTCTTCAAAGCTTGTATGGATATCAGCTAATTAGCCTTTCATTAGAAAACAAGCTTATAACTACTACATGATAAAGTTTTTCCTTCTTTCCCCTGCCCTCAGCAGAAGAGTTGTAAAAAGGTAAATAATTCCCAAAAGTAAGGCCACAAGTTGTAATTAGCCAATTGACAATTTAAACAAAATTAAATGTAATTACATCCACTTGATCAAATCTGATAATTGCTTGCCCTTTTCATTTTGTTTATGAAAACCTTTAAATTCTAGATTTAGATGGAGAGAACATTGGTATTTATGTCTTGGTATTAAGTCTTGTACAAAAATAAATTGAATGGATGGACTGCATGTTTATATACCGAGAGTGATCTTTATTTATAAAATACTTCACTTTCAACTCAAGTTTATAATGAACAAAAATATAATGATAAATTGAAAATGATAGTGACACTGTAATCAAGCATCTTCTTATAAATTTTCTGTTTTCAACTATTTTGCAAATATTTAAAAATCATTTATAAAATTTGAAACAAATTCTACATTGCTTTTTACATTTTCAAGGTTATTTTGGCAAAATGTCTGTAGCTGCATTCATACTATAGAATTACAAGCTAAAGATCGGATGCCATTTTGTACATACATTTTTAGACATTGAAATAATCAAGAGTTGTATGGGTGCTTGTAAATTGCCAATAAAATAATGAAATACATATTTATTTTAACTGTCCATTTGGTTTCATGACTTGACTCTTGTGGTTCCACTCCTCCCCCCCCCCCCACAATCAATTGAAACCACTTTGCTGACCTGTTTAACCTATTGTAAACAATCTAACAATGAGTGTACATGGTCTTACACATGTAACAAGTGAAATGACTTCAGTGTAAATGAACCCAACAATGATCATTTGTTGACAAGAAAACAGAATCAATCTGCATAATAAATGTACGATTTAGTGACAGTTCAGAATGGATGACATTTAGGGGCTGTCATTGGAATCGGTAATTTTGGAATAAAATGCCTGTCCCCCCCCCCCCCCCAATTTCTTGGTGATGGCATTTACTGCCACTGGTGATAAACCAACACATTTGTTTTCTAAAATTCTTTGGACTATCATTGCAGCACTATAGAATCCAAGAACTGGGGAGGGGCAAACAAGCAATAAATGTAAGGGGCCCAGACATATGTTTGATTCCAAATTACCAATTCCATTGACCGAAGACTGGTGCTTCATTATGTCGAGAATCACACACCAGCATCAATTCTGCATAGCTGAAGTAGCAAGATGTTTCTGTCCTCTTTCTGAAAAAGATTTAAGAGTGAAGAGGAGTAAGGGCTTAGATTTAAATAAATTCAACATTATCAACAATCACTGTGAAATAAATAAAAACATTGTTTAACTGATATGGATTGGAAAGGTGGTTATCAGATAGACCCCTTCTCTTGGACTGAAATGCCAGTACTGCTATAGCAAAAAAAATAATAACAAATTATACTGAACCTTAATTTTGTTGTAATAAACAACCATTAAAACTAAATAAAATGTTCATCATTGGTATTTGATAATAAACATTAACTTCAACCCTGTAACACGTTAACATTAGATCTCATGAAAAATAGCGTAAAAACTAACCTGTGAAAATTTATTAAAAATAGGTGCTCCCCCTATGATTTGGTCATATTAGGCCTATGTGTCCCAACCAAATAAAAATGTTTGATAATAATATTTTGAGAATATGAGAATCTAAACCAAAATTGAAGCTTCCCTTTCAGTTTCCACAATTTTTTCAAATATGTAGAGTATGTAATCAGGGGTTAGGGCAATTTCACATAATTGTCAGGGGATATTGTCATGATTGTGTTCATCATGTTACACATGTCCATGTTCTGTCTACCGATGGCAATGCAAACTAATTGATCATGATTGAGACGCTCACCCAGAATGAGAATCCAGCATGTCCAGATAGATGCTGCTAAGCACCGGTTTGTTCAGTCTATGCCTTTCTCCATGGTTGATCCAAGGTCTATCAAGCCTAAATATAAGCATTTTCCTCACTTTTTTGGATGATCTTGGACGTCGACGTGCATCTGGTTCAGTGGTTGCAATAGAATCCAGGAATTCTGTGATCGTTCGTGTTACAACGGATACAAAATGTACAGTAACAGACTGGAACCTTGTTCCTCTTGTTACAATCACAACGGTGTGCAATGCAGACTGAGGTACCAGTCTACATACAATCTGCAATTGCTGTACAGGTTTCACGGTCGTGTAGACTACTGGAAATGCGTATACGTGACCTTTGACCTTATTGTTGTTTTTTGGACATTTCTCAGTAATTACACGATACCCAAATTTTGTTTTTTGAAGAAAACCTTCCAAAAAAGGATTATCTATCATTCTATCAATCCCATTTTTTGCACTTTTAGGGCGGTGTGTACCTTTAAAGGTTACATTGAATGTGAAATTGTAAGTGCCGATGGAGCGTTCAACCCTAGTAGTAACATTCTCGGGTAGGTCGGTCAATACAAGAAAAAGATTTTTCGAAAAGATGTCCACTGTATTGGAACATGATATACAATTAATAGTAGTCCAACACAGACAATAGAAAGAATACACTTTCCCGATTGAGTCAATAATGTCTCCCTGCCATGTAGCCCGCCTCCTTTCAACCACCCTGGTTACGCCTTTAAACCCCGTCACTGTTGCTGAGTAGCCAAGTACGATACACACGATAGAATAACCCAATAAATGGACTCCGTCTTTGTATACACTATAGCACACGAAGGTGAGTCAAACTAGAGCTATTATCAGGCGCGTGTCCAGGATTTTCAGCAGGGGGTCTGGCCTGAGACTATCTAAGCGGAGCGCCACCATCGGTTGGCGCGGAGCGTACAGGGGGCGCGAGCAGGGGTCCGGATCCTGGACACCCCCCCCCCCCCCCTTGGACACGCGCCTGATTATATGAGCGCATTATTGTATAACCTGAATTCAGATTGAAATGCGAAATTGACCTGGCTTGCATAAAACGAATTATTAAAAAGCAGAACATAAAATTGTACTCATTGTTGAAGTTTATTGGTGTTTGAGGAAATGTACACGGAAATTAAATCAAGTCTAAAATATAAATGGTAGAAAGACTCACCGAATTGCCGTAAAACCTCTGACTGTATAAACATACGTTTTCATCTCTGCTTTAACACACCATTTTATTTTGACTGGTAAAAAAGCTTCAATGACTTCAGATTCGGAACATTATTAAAACATGTATCGAATAATTTTAATTCCTCTGTTTTGTGTTTGGTGTTCACATGATGCAGGCAGACTCCCTATGGTTGTCACTGCTCAACCAACAGTGTCTGTGATGATCTTAACACCATGGGCCGATCGTAAGGAAGGCGGTCAGGTTGATATAAAGTGTGACGCTACAAATCTCCAGTCAGATCACATCGTGGCGTGGGAGACTGAAGACCCAGATATGACTCTTAGATGGGGTATGAGCACATTATCAACCAACCCACGGTTTATGTTTACTACAACACATCCACAGACAGGGACAACTATTCAAGACTTTACCATCACTGATTTGCAGAGAGACGACACTGATGAATATCTATGTAATGTTAATGATCCCATATCAACTGGAGGACACAACATCGTAGCAACATCCAGAGTATCCCTATCAGTGTATTACTTCCCCAACGAGTCATTCCCAATGTGCTCCCCTGCTGGACCCATTACAGTAGACACTGGAACAGAGTTGAATATGCAATGTTCATCTGAGACTGGTAACCCATCAGTCGTTTTGATGATTTCTTCCACGAAATATAACAACAGATATACATGGACAACACAAACCATCGATGATACTACCGTAAGGTCATTAGATTTGACAGTGGATGTTACTGATGATGATGTTACATTTGAATGCATCATCTCATCAGTGTATTTCCTTGATATGACTCGTTCTTGTACCATAGGGCCAATTATGGTAAGGAATGTGATAGAACTCGTTACGAAAGAGCTTACAACTGAATCAATACTAGCATCAGTGGGACCATCTACGCCCGTTCATGTAAGTTCTGGAATAGAACTCATGACGCAAGGGCCCACTGAAGCAATTAGTGTGACGTCTGAAATTACTAAATCTTTCCCCACGAATGACCAACAGTTATCTTCAAACCCATGGATTATAGCCTTTGTAGTTTCTACCATCCTCCTTGCAGCATCTTCCAGTATTAACATCATTTTCATACTTCACCATATTAAACATAAACGTGACAGGGAACCTCAAGTACCCAAAGCAGATCCCTACATGGATCTGCAGCCAACGGATGACAAGAACAGAGTTTACATGGAACCTACGATAAAAGAGACAACTACCACCCAAGACACTTACTACCAACCAGTTGATGTTGAGAACGAAAGTCCAGAGCATGACTACGTACGGCCAGAGGACAGCACTAACTATGAAGCGGTTGGAGTACCACAGAGTGACGAGAGACAGTATCAGAATATCAACAGTTAAATATGTATGGTTTATTTGATGTCTGTACTGCTGAAGAGCGCATTCTGAAACCTTGTTTGCTTTGCTTCTTTACATTGTTAAGTCGGGGCCGTTGCCAAAGTGGGGTGGGGTTAGAGGGTGTGTCCCCATCCCCCATATCGATTTTCAGTCGTTAAATCGAGCCTCATTTGACAAAATCGAGCCTCAGACGACAAATAAAAATTTGTTCACGTCTATACCCTCAATATCATGTGTAACCTCATCAACAAATGTTTACCCCTACCCCCCTCAAATATTTCTTTCGCCTACCACCCCACCGTCCACCGCTGAAGTTAGTCGGCAAATTGGTTTCCACCCTCCTCCTCACAAAATCCCCCTCACAAAAAAGGATTATGCCTTCTCTACGACCCTGGTTAAGGTTTAAACTATTACTGTTAATATTTACTCTGTTACGTAAGCGATAGTCTTTCAGTAATTAAACTGGCACGGGGAAGTTTGTTGAACTTTCGTTCAATAATAAAACGTGCGCAGAGACGTTTCTGTAATTTTCTTTAAGTGATGTCATAATGTATAAAAATAGGTTTTCTGAGAAAGCTTAATTTAAGTAGTAGTAATGATAGATGATGGTTCTAGGATTTTTGCTTTTTTAAAAATATCTTTTTAACTAAATTCTCAGGTATAGGGGCTTTAGGTCAAATTCGCTGGGGAGCGCATACTCAAAAATTTAAAAAATGATTTGACCTCATCAAAAATCGATGAGGTCAAGAGAGTATATATATATATATTTTTTTTTTTAATAGTCATAAAAAAAGTGACTTTAAAAAGTGAGATAATGAATTAATATTATCTAGTTGTATAATAAAGATGCCTACACCTTCGAAATGGACATTGGATGAATTGAAAAATTTTGCTCAACAGAAACAAATTCGAATAATTTTAAACGGCATGAGTTATAAACGTTCTTATTACAAAGCTGTAAAAAAGTATCTAAACGAAAATCATAGACAAAAACCATTGTATGAATCAAATTTATGGGAACTACGAGGACGCGTAGCAGTAGAAAATATTGAGTTACCGCTACACGGCTCGGGAGCGAACGAAAGGTTGATTAAAAAAGACTACATTAACGCTATTAATAGGTTTTTAGGTAGAGAAACCAAGTTGAAATTTAAACCACCAACCAATGGTGTCGGTTATTTACGTCAACATTTAATGATTGTTCCGTTGAATCACAGCAAAGAAAAAGATTTACATATTTTTTGGAGAGCTGTAACTCCAACCATTATCGCCGAGTTAAAAAATGACTTGAACGATTTTAAATTGTTAAAGTTTATGATTTATATACGAATTAAATTACAAAAAACAAACAGCGTGGATGAAGCTGAACCAAATATTCATAATGGTGGACAAGTTTTTTTATTAAATTTAAACGATATCGATAATATATTAGATACGATACTTTCACAAATTCAAGAGACTTTAGAAAGATATACTCAAGAAGGTAGTGGATGGGAAATAGATAGAATCGTTTCAATGAACGTTAGAATTAGCAAGTTTCAGCCTCTGAATGATGAGCGATGGGCTAGACACGTTCAACATTTACAAACGGCGATCGATTATATGGAACAAATGCACCCCGGAATCACCTCTATAGATTATCATAAATATATAAAAAGAGCGCTATCAAGAACCCGCTGGATGTACTATATTTAAAAAGTGACATAGAAGGAGGCTTTAAAAAGTGAGATAATAAATTAATATTATCTAGTTGTATAATAAAGATGACAATTTTTTGTGAATGGCTTTTAGTTGGTAAAACAGACAAGTGTTGTATTCCAACTAGTAAGAATACGATATATTGTGATTTACACAAATGGAGGGTCAATAGTGGAAAAAGTATTTCTATTATGTGTAAAATATGTAAAAAAGGGACAAAAGCAAAGGCGGGTTTGTGTACGAAATGCGCAAAGATTACGAGAATAAATCCTTATTATCATTTTAAAGCTGTAGAAGGAAAAGCTAGACGTTGTTACAATAGAGTGATGAAAGAATTGTTGGAAAGATAAATTACATCGCTGGGGCGTACGGAGGAGGTCTATCGAACGTTTTAACACGCTCCGCTACTCGCGAAGCGTGTTTTTGTTGACACGAAGCGTAATAGTTTTTATTTATCGTCAAAGCTACTTTAAACTCAAAAGTTTTTCTATAAGAATTTTTTTTTCTGCATTTACGTGCGAAGCGACATCAGAGTTTACTTGCGTTTTAACCTCCGGTTCACTCTTCGCGACTCGGATTTTTTCTTTCATTTTATAATATTTTTCTCGCTCTTCAGTCACGAGCACAAATTCTTCTTGACTGATGTAACCGTCTTCTAAAGCTTTACTAACGTGGTTTTCAATCGTGTTGAGTTTACTCAACGCTAAAATTCGTATTTCATCGTGTTTTTTAGCTTTTTTATACAATTTATTTTTAGCGTAAATAAGAGCTAAAGCTGCGACGCCCAACCCCAAAGCTAAACCTTCTAAAGCTAATCCAACGGGTGATGATACAACCGTGGTGATACTGGCTATTCCGATGGATCCCGCTCCAATACAGCCCAATTCTGCGAGAGTTTCTGCGTTGTTACAAGCGTTTATGATTTTATTATATTTTTTATATACACCCTCACGTTCGTTTATTTCTTTTTGGAGTTCTTTTTGAATATCATCGATTTTTTGCAATCGAAATGTTTTAGCGTCATTCGTCAAAGGTGGTAAATTTGGATAAAGTACGTTCGTTGATTCTATAGGCATGCTCATTTGTTTTTATTAATACCAAGATTATTATTTTTTAATTTAACGGCCAAGTAATAATTTTCATATCGTAACAGATTCCAGTTTCTAAACAGCCTAAAAAGGTCGACTGTACAAAAACTTTTTTACTTTGCACTTTGAAACAAATTTTACCTTCAAAAAGCTTTGAATCTTCACCATCCGCGAAATAAAGAACACGTTTTCCTCTTTCAATCACAAAAAAATCAATATCGTAAACTGGGTGTATTGTTCGTTTAATTGTTTTAAAAGAAGCTATTTCACCATATGTAATTTTATAAGAAATTGCTGCAAGATTCGTTGTGTCTTCAAAGATGACAAACTTTGGATAACAGATATCGTTTTCGTTAGTCCATTGGATGAGAAATATATCACCTAATTTATATAACGTTATAGTTTGTTGAACTTCATCAACGTCTATATAACCAGTTTTTTCAAAAATGTTTGGTTCGCTTTTTTGATTATTGTTAAGTTGACTTTTACTTCGACTAGGTCCATAAATGCTAGCCATTTATATTATAAATTATTTAATTAGACGGTAAACTTGCAATTTTTATATTGAAACAGATTTTTGAATTTAGCGAACCGAAGAAACTCGCTTCAATAAAAACTTTTCTAACGTTTCGTATTTTAAAACACATTTCGTATTTTAAATGTTGAATTTCATCATCGAGAAAATGAAACTTTTCATCTCGTTGCGGAGAAGGAATATAATAAATGTTGGGAGCATAATCGCGCGTCGTTGAATGTGTGACGAAACTATCGGTTTTAATAAACTGCGTGAAAATACTACAGTACGTGGGCGCGGTCGTAAACAAGAAAAAGGGTTGTTTAAACGTATCGTGCCATCCGAGTATAACGTCGACTTTTTCGATTAAAACTAATCGCTGTAAAATTTCATCTCTGTTTAGATATCCGTGATGTTCGTAAATTTCACCTTTCGCTTCATCGCTAGCGATCGTTCTAATATTCGTTGTACGCTTCACGTCAGCGCGACTCGGTCCGTAAATACTCGCCATATTTATATAATTTCAACATTTAAAATAATGGGGAAACCGTGATTATGTATATCTCTACTTTTGCTATCTCTAACTCGAAAACTCAACTCGTTAAAAGTTCCGAGTTGTAATTTTTTTTAATGGTTGTATATTGCATGAATATGCTTTCACCAAACGACGCGTCTCGCAAAGGCAGCGAGTTTAAAATTGTGCAGGCTTTTCCGTTGAAATAATTATCGGTCGTAGAAATTTGATCGCAATGAATGTAAAAAAATTTAAAAAGTTGTACGTCAATTTTGTTCGCTATTAGAGATTCGCTATGCAACCCCAATAAATTAGCTAACCCAGATGTAAATTTAACGCTCTTGTTCGCTTGAGCTAATATTAACGTGTATTCACCATTGGGATTTATCGATTCTATACGTTATCCAAGGCTCATTTTTGCTATAATCTCGATAATTTCGATAATGTTGTAAAGGCCCGCTTCGATAAATTTTACTTCACCTTCCGATTCACCAACCGTACGAACTAGTATTCTTTCTTTTTACGTATGTTGTAATATCCCACCCAAATGTTTACGCTGTGTAATATAATCGAGAGATTGCCTAGCCGATTATCGATAACGTTTTCTAAAGAAATCGATCCACCTTCTTTACCAATTTCGATTTCGAACGTATGATACATTTTATTATTAAACATTATATAATAAATGACGTTACCGCAAAGCACGTTTCCATTAGCATTCGAGAGTAATTTTACGTATTCGTACGAGCAATCTGGAAATTTTAAAGCGCCTCTCGATTTTAACGATTTATATTTAACGAGTATAAACATTTACGTAAACAAGAACGAGTTTTTTAACGTTCGTTTTAATAATGTTTTCAACGACTACAAGCTGCCTCGCGTTAAAAGCGATGATGTTGTAGACGATTGGTATTCCAACCCGCTCAAATTTTATCAAAATCAAATAAATTTTGTGACGTACTGCGCCACGACGAGATGCGGCGTGAGTTATCAACATTTAAACCATTTAAACCCAATGATTCGTAGTTTTTTTAGATTTCACGTCTATTATCAAATTAGACGATTGCTCAAAGAAATGAGCTGCCCCGCATCTTTCCAAAATTTCTATAACGCGTTTGCCAATAATATAGACGTGAGCGCGTACAAAAGACTATGTAAAGAATTTCACCTTTCTCAAAACAACAATTGGAAACAACGAGTAGATTTAAATTCAAACGGATTAGGAACTGCTTATTATTACGATAATGGTATCAAAGCGGTACCCAATAACAACTATGACAACAGTAGTTTGAACGTTATTTCTACCGAGGTGACCGATTACGATTATTACAAAACCGCGACTAAAATGAGTTTTGGAGACCATCCTTCGACCTATACGATCGCATTCATTACACAATCTTCAACGGAGCTCGCTTGGTCAAAATTTATATTATCTTTAGGGCTAGCTAGAGGTTTTACGGACGTTGGTACGCAACGAATTAACGATTCTATAAGAACGTACGTTTACGCGATTTTAGGAGCTCAAGCGCAAGCAAAAAGCTCATTTTTAGCGGGTGGTACGGGTTTAGACGCGCAACGCGAATTTATAAATATAGTAGAAGCAGAGATTGACTCTCCGGTCGATTTACAATCTTCTATTCAACGATATCAAGATGTTTTACAATACGCTCGCAGTAGTTTAAACTTTTGTCTAGGAGAAAATTTATACATGATGCCTAGCGATATGAATTTACGAATAGGTAATTATGCGGGATACAACAATAATCTATTAATCGCGACGAGCGGTTTATCTTTAGGTTCAAATTTAGATACAAATTCAACGCCCGTTGTTTTTCCTATTTTACCTTTGCTTAACGACAGCGAATCAATTACTGAAGAAGATTCAATTAAAAAAGAAGACGCAATCAATTTAGAAGATGCGATAAGCGATGCTAGTCATCAAGAAGAAAAAAATTCTTTAATACTTGGTTTTGCGATTTTAGCTGGTGTAACCGTTATGATTTATGAATTGTTTTAACGCGTCAGCGTTTTCTGCATATAAGCTAAAATTAATACTCCAACTCCACTTAGCGTTATTAATAAATGTTCCGCGGTCCACGCGACAATGTTGGAAGCCGTTTTTAATAACCAACTTACTATACTACCGATAATAGCTGGCAAAGCGGCTAAAGCTTTCGCCCCCAGTTTAGATAATACATTCGCTAGATTTTTTAATGTTTTTTGTATCCACTCTTTTATACCGCCGCTCGGTGTTGGAGTTGGTGGAATGGGTTCTGGTATGGGTTTTGGAACTATACCGATCGATTTGACAATAAAAGCAATGGTCATACTAAAAGCCGTTAATATGCTGATAATCGTTACACCTTGTTCTCTAAATAAAGTTTTAATTCTTTCACCCAACGTAACGTCTCTTTCCAACATTTTAACAACAGTTTCTTTAATTCTATTAATTTGACTACGGAGAACGTAATCTTGCGCATCAATTTGCTCTATTAAAACTTTTTTTTCATCGTTTAGTTTCCGCAAGTTTTGTTTATATTTTTCATCAACATTATATCCTCTTTCTTCTGCATCAACAATTAATTCTTTCGCATCAGAGATGTTTTGGTTGACTATTTTTAATTTAGTTAAAAGATTTAATTGTTCACCCCGATTCGTAGTCATAACGTCTTTGAGCGCCAACACTTCTCTCCATTCTATATTTAATTCTGTTTGCGCGTCTTGATCTCTCGAAAGAGTTTCATCCGCCATTATTATAGCTTCTTCTACTTTTTTAGATTTTTCTACAAGCGGTAGAGCGGGTAATCTTCTACCAATTTTCTCTTGTATCGGTTTTTCCGTTTCTTTTACAACATTTTGAATACCTTGTTCAATTTCAGAGTATGGTAAAAAATCGTCCCTAGTTAAGCCTTTGGTCTTGAGAGTACTTAATGATAAAAATGGTTCAGCTCCTTTTAATTTAGTTAAACGTATTTCTTTTCCACCTTTACGAATATAGAGCACACTTTTTTGGTTTTCTAATCTTTCTTCAAAATCATTATAATCTTTTATATCTGTTTTTATACCTATACTATTATAAAAATCATTAACTGCTAACCGAAGTGAACGATCTTTTATAGATAAAATCGGCGTACTAAAAGAAGTTTCTTGTTCCATCGGAATATCACCCAAGTTGTTGGCACGCATTTCATCATCCAAATATTCATCTTCGGGTTGATTAAACATTGGGTCTAATTCGATATATGGGTTTCCTCCTTCTTCCATTTTATAATATCTTTTATTTTAACAATCTATAACTCGCGTAACCAACTACACTCATACCAATAATGATAAACACCATCTCTCCCGTTTTTTGATCTTCGCTAGGAACGTAAAAATCTTCTAATCGCGGTTCTTGTCGTAAATCGAGAGGTAAATTTACTCGTGTATTGGTAACTCGCGAATATTCTTGCATCGCTTCGTTAATGTTATTAAAAGTTCTTATCGCGCCCGATTCTTTTTGTATTTTCTCATTTAAATAATCTATATATTTTAAACGCTTTTTACTAAATTCGTCTCTAGCTTTCGAAAGATGTTCCAACGCTAAATCGTGTCGTTTACGTTCTTGTTCCGCGTCATTACCACGTAAATTACTAAATAAAAAATTCGATCCAGTAAACGCTAACGCATTAATGACAGCACCTCCAACCATCATCGCTACAGACACCATTTATAATCGATAAACATAATTGTTTAATATAGTTTTACGTAGATTATATATAAAATTATTATATTTAACAACGTTAAATATGACGAGTAATACGTACGGAGATACGCTAGATCCACACAGAAGAATAAGAGAACCTCGAGGCGTAAAAGGAATGCGCCAAAAAGTCGTCATTACAAACAATCCGAGTACCATAAACGAAAATCAATTGTTGACGGTTCGTTTTCCAAATTTAGGAATGAACGACGTCATCGTTCCAAATACAACGCGATTAGCTTTCAACATTGAACTCGTTAGCGCCAACGATGAAAATAGAACGTTGGTACAAAACATCGGTAGAGCTATCGTAAAACACATAATCATTAAAATGGAAGGAAATGAAATATTTAGTTTAGACGATGCGGATGTATTCAATTGTTACAAAGACGAATGGTTGACCAAAGATCAGCGCGAAAATTTAGTGTATCAAGGAATCGAAACTGAAAACGTAACTAAAATGAGAATAGACGCTAGCGATAAAGTTCCCGCGGGCAACGGTGGAGCGGATAAAGCTATCGCAGACGCGTATAAAAATAGGTATTACATTCCGCTGGATTTTGAATTGTTAACCGATCATCAACCTTACTATCAGTCGGGTATAGGAGATCGATTGACTTACGAACTCGTGTTTAATAAATTTGAAAATGTGATCAAAAGCACCGACGACAATGCAAAATATGTTATAAGTGGAATTTCTTTAGAATTTGAGGTTGTTCATATGCCGGAACTCGCTAGAACAATTAGAAATCAATACAGCGATAGAACGAGTATATTGTTTGATCGCGTACTGAGACAGAGCGTAACTACGTACAACAAAAAAGATACAATGTGGAATATAAATTTAAATACCCCAGCAAAAAGTATGAAAGGAATATTGTTTCTATTCAAAGAACCCGACGTGAAAGAAAGCAACAAGTTTTATAATCCGAAAATAACAAAAGTTAGTATTACTATCGAAGGCGTTCCCAATCAACTCTACGCGCATGGAATGAAAAGATATCAACAATGGGAAGAGATTTCAAAATATTTCGGTGATTCGAGAAAACAACACGCTATACAGGTTGTACAAGCTCTAGATTTATCAAACGTTAAACTATCGAATTATTTACTTAATCGATACGGTTTATTTTTAGATTTAAGAACGAGTACCGATAATGTATTACACGGAAGCGGAAGACGAGTACAAAACTTGTCCGAAGGAATTACCATTCAAATTGAAAAAGAAGCCGAGAGTGCGGGTGAACTAAACATGTATACTTTTATTATCATGGACGCGCAACTAAATATTAGAAACTCGCGTTTCGAATCGGTCGATTATTAAAAAACGTTTAATATTAAAAAGAAAATGTTACTTAAATATCCACACGCCGCGTTAATTTGCGGACAAACGGGATGCGGTAAAACTGAATTTATTTTAAATTTATTACAAAATGAATATTTTAAATATTTTGAAAATATCGTTATATTATGCCCTACCATTTTCAACAATGATGCGTACAAAAATAGAAAATGGGTTCTAAACGATGATAACGTACACGTTAATGATTTAAACGACATATCGCTGAATAGGGCTATACAAATTTATAGCGACGCTTTCAAAAATAAAGAAACGTTGTTTATTATAGACGATTGCAGCGCGAATAAACAGTTGCATTATAAAAAATACGACGAGAATAATAAATGTATGATTACTCAATTGGCTTTTAGCGGTAGGCATATTAAACACAGTTGTTGGATACTTACTCAAAAATATAATAGCGTATTGAAAGATTTTAGAGAACAACTCAAATGGATATGTTTATTTTATTGTAAAGATAGAGACTCGTATGAGAATTGTCTTAGAGAAAATGATGTTATACCAACTCGCGAGTTGAGAATAGAAATTCATGAAAAATTAAAAAGAGTTAAACATCGTAAATTAATTTTAAAAACGGATCAGCCTACCGGTTATGAAATACGTGACTGAGTGATTACTCATAGGTTACTCTTAGATTACCCATAGGTTACTCTTAGATTACTCATAGGTTACCCTTAGATTACCCATAGGTTACTCTTAGATTACTCATAGGTCAAGGGCAATTACTCATAGGTTACCCATAGGTTACCCATAGGTTACCCATAGGTTACCCATAGGTTACCCATAGGTTACCCATAGGTTAAGGGTAATTTAATAAATATTATAAAGCATATTTATAAATATGAATGCTGAACGAGTATTTACGAATATATCTGTTGAACGAGTAAATGATTTTATATATAATCTTAACCAACTCGTAAATACCGCGAAAGAAAGACAAGAATTGGTACAAGTATTAAACGATAATACTGAAAAAGTAAAAGGTATATGTCATAGTATAGATGCTGAACGAGTAAAAGATCTAATGTTAAATCTTAACGAGCTTTTAAACGTCGATGGGTTATCTAAAACTAATTATTGGTTCTTATATTTTTTAATAAATTTAATCGATTATTCTTCTAGTACGTATAATAAATGGAAGAAGTACATAAGGTATTAAACGAAAATATACAGACGCCACTTATTAACGAAAATATCAACGATGATAGCTTATTGCTAAAACAACGTCTTTTATCGGTCGTAATAGGAGGAGACTCTAAAAAGTTTTTCGGTAAAGAACTAAGCGTTGGTGATATTGAAGCTTTGAGCGAGCAAGATCGAAAAGTATTACACGCGCAATACGAAACTAAATTAGGTCGTGATATTACTCAGTCTTTAGGTAGCGCCATTATAACGCTATACGCTAAACTATTGGAGCTTAGTTTAAATCGTATTGATTTGTACGGCCATAAATTTCAAATTGATGATGAAGGTAAATTAATTTCAGATTTAGAAAAAGATCCGTTCATTAATAGCATGCTTAATACAACGTTGTGTGAAATATACTACAAGTACGGTATGTTTCTCGCTCCGATCAGCGTTTCGCTGATTACGGCAAAACATTTAAAAAGAAAAGAAGAAGAAACATTATCTTCAATACCTAATAAAAGCGATGGAAACCAACGAGCAAATGCTGAAGGAGATTGCGCAACCAGAACCAAAGACAGTGACGAAACCAGCGACTAAACAAAAAAACCCAAACAGAGTCGCTGCCGGTAAAAAACTAGCCGAACTTAATAGACAGAAAAAACTACAACTCGCTAAACCCGCGAAAAGCGTTAACCATCATAGCGAAGGTTATAAAGAAAACAACTCGTTAAGCGATGAAACGAGTTACAATTATTTTTATATTGCTATTGGAGTTGGTGTTATTGGAGCTTATTTCTTGTTTAGAAGCAACTCAGAACCAACATTTAAAAACGAACCCGTTAAAAACGAACCCGTTAAACTCGCTAGCGTTAAACTCACCACCCCCAGAGAACTTGAAATGGAATAAAAAGTTTTTATTATGTTTAACGATTATAAACATGTCTTCAATGCCTATAAATACGAAAACGATCGCCGATACGGTTTATCACAGCTCAGTTATGACTCTTTTAGTAATTTTATACAGCATGCTAGGTGAAAAAATATTTAAAATGAAACCCGCCGATTTAGGAAAATTGGATATAAAAGACGGGTTAAAACTAACCGCGACGATTACATTAAGCGGTGCGACGCAAATGTGGTTAGTAACACAAGGAATTTTACCAAATTCACTCATGCCCGCCGAATAGAATGTTAAGAATAATATTTATAAATATTAAATGGATGAACGAAAACTATCCAACGCTTATTATAGTCCGAGAGGATACTACAAAGGTCAATCAGCAATCAGCAAGCTAGCTAAAGAAACTAAAGTAAATGTAAAACTCGTTCGACGATGGATAAAAAAGCAAGCGCTGTGGCAAATTTATTTACCCTATCCTAAATATATTCCGAGACCAACAAGTAGTAATAGCTCGCTCGAAAAACCAAACGAGGTTCATCAAGCGGATCTATTGTTTCTTCCGCACGATAAAGTCGGTAGAATTACGTACAAGTACGCGTTAACCGTCGTAGATGAAGCCAGCAGATATAAAGCTGCAGTACCTTTAAGCGATAAAACAGCCGCAAGAGTAAGCGATGCTTTTGAAAAAATTTACGCTCCGCGACAGCGTAAACGATCGCCGTTGGTTTGGCCTAAAATTATAAAAGTCGACCCCGGAAAAGAATTTATGAGCAGCGTTAATGCTTTGATGAGCGAGCATCGAGTTGAAATTCAGCGAGGAGAAGCTGGTAATCACAGAGCTCAGGGTATCGTTGAGAGATTTAATAGAACTTTGAGCGAAAGATTATTTTCGCATCAATACGGTCAAGAAATTGTTACCGATACGAGAAATAGAGAATGGGTTAAAAGATTACCGGCGGTCGTAAAAGCGTTAAACAACGAGACGACGCGATTGATTAACTCAAAACCAAAAGACGCTATTAAGAAAAGTAGCGTTGAGCAAAATCCAGCCTCACCATCGGTTGTAAAGAATGAAAAAAGAATTCCATTAAACTCGTTAGTTCGGTATTTATACGCGCCCGGTGAAGCTGAAAAAGATACGAGACGTAGAGCGACCGATCCTATATGGAGTTTAAAAATTTATAGAATATCTAAAACGATGAAGGCTGCAAATCAACCCATATTGTATTATGTAGAAGGAGGCCCCGCACGTAGTTTTGTAAGAGAAGAAATACAAATTATTCCTAGAGATACGATGAATCCTCCAATCATTCGTCGTTAATCAGAGAGTAATGATAGTAAGCAAGAGTGCGTATTCCGTCTTCTAAAATTTGTTTCTTTGTATCTAGAGGGTCGAGCGATTTTTTATTTACTCGAGTTGTATATAGTCTATGTTTATCATGTCTAATAAAATTCATAGGGTGATGTAGAGTTTCTTTAAGAAATAAAACTTGTTTAAATTGCTCGTAATTAATTTTTTGTTGTAAAACTTGTCTTTTAACTCCTTTAGCTTTTTTTATTTCGTCTTTGTCTGAAGTAAGTATCGCATACATTTTGGGTCTTAAACAAACAACTTCAGAAATTACAGTTTTCGCACACTCGTCTTTCATTTTACCAATCACTTTTTTGTTTTCTTCAGAAAACAGAAAATGACTCTTGTCGTAATTACTAAAATCGTATAAATGCTTGTCTTTTTTCATATCTTTGTAAACATCTTTCGTTTTAATTTCCAACAATAAGCTATCTGTATCCGTGTAAATCAACTCACAATTATTTTTATACTTGCTTTTTACATGATTGTAATAAAAATCGTACATGAAAACCTTGGATAAATCTAGTATACTCATTCCAATAATGATAGGGCGGTTGAGTTTGATATTTTTTTGGTGCATGTGGATCGCAACCAATTCATTATCGAAAATCCTAGCCTCTGCAAAATATGGTTTAGCGATGAGCTTGCGAATTTGATTTTCTGCTTTTGGATCGTTTAATCGCTTCAAATTTACGTTGACGCGATTTCGTACATTTTCCATCGTTTTTCCAAAAACCGAATTGTTCATAAGTTTGTACAAATCTTTTTCAAATTCACTCGTTGCATCTTTTCTTAATCGTGTATTTAAATCAATGTACGATTTCATCCAACATGATTCATCAAACTGTAAAACTTTATGAATTTTAGTTAGTTTCATCCCGAGTTGTAAATACAATAGCAAATTACGATAATGAAGCACGTAGTTTTTCTTGTTACCTAAATTTGGTACTAATTTAGCAACGTTTGGAGCGGGTTTATCTTTTAGTAAATTCTTTTGATAGTCGCTCATCCATTCTTTCGGTACTATCAACGACTCTGGCGCGAGTGGAAACGCATTGTGAGAATTGTGTAATTCTTTGGGATATTCTAAATCAACCTCTAAAATGTATCCTTTATTGTTTTTAAATCCATCTCTCTCGAGTTTATTAATTTGTTTTTCTCTCAACCATTTAAAATTACCAGTCGGTAAAGGTTGACTCATGGCATAGCCGTATAAATTATTAACGTCTAAATTTATGAGAAAACTAGTTTGTTTCGTTTTATCGTAATCGGGTAAATAAACGTTGTTTGCTTTCGCGTATCGTTTACTCACCATGCACGTTCCTCCTCGCATACCTTTTTCTATAAACAAATGCATGTCGACATCTGTAAACAAATCTAAAGTTTGTTTTGAATGTTTTAAGCAAGCGTCCCAACTTAGCCCAGGACTCGTATAATAATGAGCCGGATCTAATTTATAATTTTTCATACAAACATTTCTAAAGTTTTCAAATACGTCCGCCAACAAGCAAGTATCAGTACGCACGTACAAATCGTGATAATCACCCAAGTTTTTACAATCAAACTTGTTGTAAACGTTTTAGCGTGCTCGTATTGAGTGACGGTAATGTTACTATCGTTTAGACTACTGTAAAAAGATTCTATCGACGGAAGTTGCGTTTCTTTGAAACGCTCGAAAGAGTCCATGTACTCGTAAGGATAAATGCCCTTGCTTTTAATGAGATTGAATTTTTCTACATTTGGTTCGAGTTTACTCGTAATTGGAAAAGAATCGTTTGATTGTACGATTTTGTCCAACGAAGCTAGTAAAAATTGAGCGCTGTCTATAAATCGTAGTTGATTAATCTCGAAAGAAATATACTTTTCGATATTGTTTGGAATACACTTTAAATTTCCCTCGATGAGACCGGTGGCCTGCATAATGAGATGAGAGTCGTAGCCTCGCAAATTATGAAATACGACCGGAATAAAAGTTTTTGTTGGTTTTAAACTTAGTTTTAAGTTACAACTATTATGCGCTGCGCCTCGATACTTTCCGGTAATGTGACAATGATCTCTAACTTTCTTAAACTCGTCGTCGGACGTATTTGAAAACTTCTCTTCGCATATCCAACACTCGCTGGCAGAGTTGTAATTTTTTACATTTTCTTTAGTCATGTTTAATTTTTTAGGATTTTTAAATATCTTATTAATCTTTTCTTCCTCTTTTTGTAATTCATCTAAAAAATGTTTAGATGCGTCTTCTCCCCTGTACGTGCGGGGAAAACTACTACTTTTACCATCGCATTTTACAACGATGTACGAATAGCCGCAAATGATATGTTCGGCTAGTTTTTTAGTATTGGTAGGTTTTTCGTCAACAACATTTTTAATAATGCTTTCAAAGTCCGCGTATATTATGAATGGAACTTTCATCTTTTTATAAAAGTTTAAAAACTTTAATTTATCGTTTTTACCCTTTTCAGGCATTACGATAGTCGTCGGGCGGTCGGTTATTCCCTTACACATTTTTACGTGGTTTTCGAGATGCGCTCCCGTCGAAAAACCTTGCAAACATCTCAAACAAAAATGTTTACGATTCGCGTGTTTCGTTTGGTCAAAAAGTAATCTGTTCACATCTTTTATCCATACGTAGTGATATCTAGTTCCTTCTTTTTCTTCTTTGTGAATTAATAATAAATTTATGCGATCCATCTCTGCCGGTTGATCGCTAATTTTATAAACCATAATCACGTTTGACTCACAACCAAAAACATTTATCGCTATATTATTTTGTTTTTCTACTCGCTTAATTTGATTAATCGGAGTTGGTGCGTCGATATTGTTAAAATTTAAACCGTCATCTATTGGGTACTTGCTCGTTATTTCCGGATGAATTTTTATGTTAAAAAGAGCACTACGTAGTGCCCACCGCAAACAATCGTCGTCTTTGTTTTTTACGTTGATGCATGCTTTTTTATTTTTTATGTAAATGGGTAGATCTATATAAGAACCTCCTCTTAGAGGTTGATATTTAGCGATTCTTAGATTCATTTCTTCGATACGATCTACTATCCATCCACTACCCTCTTGAGTGTATTTTTCTAAAACTTCTTGAATTTGCGAAATTATCGTATTGAATTCATTTTCGATACTGTTTAAATTCAATAAAACAACTTGTCTTCTATTATGAAAATGAGGTGTGACAAAATCGTCTGTGCCTACAAAGTTTTCTTTACGTAATGAAATTCGTATAAATATCATAAACTTGAATGCTTTAAAATCCTTCAAGTCCTTTTTTAGCACGGCGATAATGGTTGGTTTTACAGCTCTCCAAAAAATATGTAAATCTTTTTCTTTGCTGTGATTCAACGGAACATTCATTACATGCTGTCGTAAATACATACCACCGCTAATGGGAGGGTTAAACCTCAACTTGGTTTCTCTACCTAAAAACCTTTTAATAGCGTTCAAGTAGTCTTTTTTAATCAACCTTTCGTTCGCTCCCGAGCCGTGTAACGGTAACTCAATATTTTCTACTGCTACGAGCTCTCGTAATTCTTCGAAATTTGATTCATATAATGGTTTTGGTTTTTGTTGTTTTATATACTTTTTAACCGCGTTGTACCAAACGCGTTTATTTACTCTATTATTGCTGTTTTTCACGAGAAATATTCGGCCAATGCGTTGTTGTTGTTGTTGTTCTCGCATAAAATTTTTCAATTCATCCAATGTCCATTTCGAAGGTGTAGGCATCTTTATTATACAACTAGATAATATTAATTCATTATCTCACTTTTTAAAGTCACTTTTTTTATGAACTATTTATAAAAAAAAAATATATATACACTCTCTTGACCTCATCGATTTTTGATGAGGTCAAATCATTTTTAAAATGTTTTGAGTATGCGCTCCCAGCGAATTTGACCTAAAGCCCCTATACCTGAGAATTTAGTTAAAAAGATATTTTTAAAAAAGCAAAAATCCTAGAACCATCATCTATCATTACTACTTAAGTTTATAATTTGCTAGGAGGAAGATTTTCGTGTCAAAGTGGAACACATTTGGTGTAGCCGTAGGATTAGAAGTTCGTGTGGAAAGGTATGGCACTTCACCAAATCACTGGTAGACTGATTTAGAGAATTCGCCGTGTGTCAGATCGTTTGAATTTTCCTGCGGACCGTGAGTTTTATGGCGAATCGTCCAGGAGGCTGTACTTTCAAATTAAGCTGTAAATAATACAGTTAGAAAGAAGTCCACGAACAGACTCCAGTATTGACGTTTGTGAACTGGACAGATTTAGTGATTCTAGTGTATATTTGGAAATCACTGTATAATCGCTTATTGAAGTCACCAAGCTAGTCAAGAATAGATAGCCTGTGAGTGCTTAAAATCGCCGGCCAGAAAAGAGAGGACTACCGTTGGGAGGTGTAAGCCACTTGAAGTTGAAAACCACTTTAATTGTAATTTTGATAATTTTACGATTATTGTATTCAGCCTGATTTAAACACTGTAATAACCGTGTAACTTTTGTGTTAATTAAACCATTTTGAATAATTGTTATTGATACAAATATCGAGTGTAACCTTGTTTGAGTTCTTTGTTGCGTCTAGAAACTTCTTGAGCGCACGGATATCACAAATTATATCGCTGTGTGAGTTGCTGGCTGTAACAACTCCACAACTCATTTAACTTTTGAATTACCTATATACATGTATTTTGTTTATTTGCTGTGCCATGTCGATATTAATAGGTGCTTATATTGCGATAAATGCATTAATTAACTCTTACTTGAAACACATATCTCCAATTTAATTAATGTCATTACATGTAAGCAACACGTATGTTTCCTTCTATATATTGCTAAAGTATTTTTTTTGTTAACTGTAGATCTTGTTTTATTTACTACAGATTTTTATTAAATATATAATATTGCTTACTTTTATGGCATATTTGTTTACTTTTATCCATATTTTCATAGATTCGTTTAACTTGTATTATATTGTTGGTGTAGTTTAAATTCTTAAGTTTTATATTTCTTTTATATTTCTTTAGATTGATAAGCACCTTTTGACCGATTTTGGCGCTATACAAGACTCTGTTGTTATTATTATGATTATTAAAAACAAAATAAAGTCGAGTTGACCCTCAGGCAACAAAAATAACATTGAAAGATTTAATCAAGATACATTAAAAATAGGGTGCTTAATTTTAATCTCATGTTAGCAAATATTTAAAACTATGGAATTAAGGGAAAATGTTCCCAATGGCAAAGTGCTAGGTGTTGCCTAGTAAGATGAACATGTATAATGTTAAGACAATCGTTATAATATGGACACATTAAATAATATTCTTATCTCAACTAGCCCTGAAATTGGGGAATTGAAGAAAAGAAACTTCCGGCCACCTTAATTAAATAAAGCAATCGATAGGCTAAATAATTGGAATAAATGTAAATCTTGAATGGTTTTGACTGAAATAAAGGGTAAATATTACCAATTTGAATCACTGTACATATGCCTGAAGTGAATGTGACCTGTTTGCGTAATCTCAAAACCTTCAAAAATGGAATACGTAGGATAATATTGATATTTTAATAAAATGCTGAAGCTCTACGTGACAATATCCGTATACCCCCCCCCCCCCATTCCTCCAGTTCCTCAGCACTTTTTCCTCCAGTATTATTCCCGTATATGTCTTTTATCCATGTAGGCCTATGTCATGTGTTTATTATTCAAGCTTCGCCTTTGCAAGCCTTAATAAAAGTCACATACTTCCTTATAATTATGATGATTAAATGTTCATCCTGGTAGCTTTTCTACACAATAATACAAACATAGGTAGAGACAAAGGAGTTTTTAAAGCCCCAAACAGTTTAACATAGAGCAGCGATTGACACACGACCCTATTTTCCCTCCACACATCCCATCATCAGATCGCGTCCAGCGAGGGCGGATGTGTTCCCCTCATGGTGTAATTTCTTTTAAAGCCTGATGCATGATATTTTGCAGAATGCGTGTGAGTTTTAAACATTAATGTGAACATTGATTGCTTGTGAATGATACGCGCGTGATGTATGAGACTTGACTTCTGTCCTTAGATCCCAAAAACATTCTACTGTCGCCACGGACTATCTCCTGCATACCTAACAGATTTGATCAGAGAATATAGGCCTACACGAAATCTTAGGTCAGCTGATAGAGATCTTTTGATTACCCCTTTTGTTAAAACTAGGTCCTACGGTGAACGGAGTTTTGCGTTTGCTGCTCTCGAACAGTGGAACAACATCCCTGATGTAATTAAGAGTTCAAACACTATCAATAAATTTAAGTCCCATGTTAAAACATACTTGTTTAATAAGTAAATGTGGGTACATTGTAGTCGGTTATTGTAAAATCTTGTAATGTGATCTTGAGAGTCAGTAGGGATGTGTAATTTTAAGCGCATAGAGATTTTTATTTGAAGGTATTATGCGCTATATAAGAACTGTTCATTATTATTATTCTTAGATTTAAATGGCACCAATTGGCCATATGTTTAAGAAAACATAAAACAGAAGACTTTTGAGACACTAAGTTGAAGAAGATCCTTATGGGTTATTTTCTGTTGTTCTCTATATCGTGTTTATGCTCAGAATGATGTGAACGATGAATGAATAATGTCCTGAAATGAAATCATGATGGTCACCGCCATCAACAAATTAATTTAGATTAATTATTATGCATTTAACAGTTAATTGGAGAATATTTTAAACTATTTGTTTCCTACTGACCAATGTAAATCACTGTTCAAGAGTGCGCCCAACCAAATACTTAATACATAACAAACACTGAACACATAACACACATTTCCTGCTTGATATGGCTTTATTCTCACTAACAGATAATTCAGAGGTAGGGGTGAGCGGATGAGGGAAAATGTGTCTCCTTTGACTCGTGTATACAACTAATGGAAAGTAAATATTCTCCCAATGTTGTTAATGCCGCGGTGACTACCTTTAACCTATAGCCCATAATAATTCACTTGTTCCCATTGCGAGCAACAATAACCAGTGAACACGGTGCACACATGAATACACTTGTGCATTAACGTTCATTGGCGTGTCACACGGAAATCGAGTTTATAAACTTTAGAGAACACGTAGGCATTGAATCGTCGTAACATTTCACGCAATGTAAACTTTGTATGAACTTACGAATTTACCTCTGCTCATACCAACTTATTACGACTGTGGAACAAACTTATGTGACTTGCAGATTGCATCATACAAAAACAATGGTTGGAAGAA
Organism: Zoroaster sp. YZ-2022; assembly: GCA_029582265.1. Taxonomy (NCBI): domain Eukaryota; kingdom Metazoa; phylum Echinodermata; class Asteroidea; order Forcipulatida; family Zoroasteridae; genus Zoroaster; species Zoroaster sp. YZ-2022. The sequence continues at coordinate 16,684,633 of CM055825.1, read as the reverse complement.
TCTTGATTTTCCTGCTGTGTGTTTGGTGTTCACTTGATGCAGGCAGACTCCTGATGGTTGTCACTGCTCAACCAACAGTGTCTGTGATGATCTTAACACCATGGGCCGATCGTAAGGAGGGCGGACAGGTTGATATGAGGTGTATTGCTTCAAATCTCCAGTCAGATCACATCGTGGAGTGGAGGACTAATAATAAGACTCTTAGATGGGGTATGAGCACAGTATCAGCCAACCCACGGTTTATGTTTACTACAACACATCCACAGACAGGGACAACTATTCAAAACTTTACCATCACTGATTTGCAGAGAGACGACACTGATGAATATCTATGTAATGTTAATGATCCCATATCAACTGGAGGACACAACATTGTAGCAACATCCAGAGTATCCCTATCAGTGTATTACTTCCCCAGTGAGTCATTCCCAATGTGCTCCCCTGCTGGACCCATTACAGTAGACACTGGAACAGAGGTAAATATGAAATGTTCATCTGAGATTGGTAACCCGGCAGTTGTTGTGATGATTTCTTCCATGAAATATGACAGATATACATGGACAACACAAACCATTGATGATACTACCGTAAGGTCATTAGATTTGAGAGTGGATGTTACTGATGATGATGTTACATTTGAATGCAACATCTCATCAATTTATTTCCCTGATATGACTCGTTCTTGTACCATCGGGCCAATTATGGTAAGGAACATGATAGAACCCGTCACGGAGCTTACAACTGAAACACTTACGACAACATCAACGTCAGTTATTGTTAAAACATTCATAACACCACCACCACCAACACCATCAGCGTCAATAAGTGCATCGATAACATCGTCTGCACTCAACACGGCAGTCATTGCAGGGGCAGTCGCCGGTGGAGCAGCCGCACTTCTTCTCATCATAATTCTTATCGTCATTTGCCGAAGAAGAAGCTTTGGCAACTTGGATCCAAAATCGCAAAATTCTGATCCAGACACAGACCCAACAAACGCCGAATTTACAGTAGACCAAACGGAACATTCTCAGACCAGGTTCAATGAATACGCAGGACTGGACTCAATAAAAGATCATTTTCTTAACAACAATCAGCACACCACTGTACAAAGCCTGGATCAAATTGCTGTAGTTGAAAATCCCATAGCAGAGCCAAGTGCGTCTCACTCCAGTACAGCACCGATGCGAAGAGCGGATGGAACCAACCCTAGTGTATTGTACGCTAAACCACATCATAAACAAACTGGGAACACTCATCCCAACACGAGGGGGCAGTATCCACACCATTCCTATGATGCAACTACAGAGCACAGCTACGATTACCCTGTGTTTGATTCTCAACAAGACGCAGTTTGGCCGTCGAAAGACCGTCCGGTCTCCCTCAAACCGATGGCAAAGGTCAAACCGAATGTATCCAGACAACCCAAACCCTATATAAAACCCAAACCAGAGCCTACGAGCAACACCCTTGACATCACTGCTAGCCAGATGTCACCACCATCTCAAGCACCCCCAGAACCCCCACCAATACACACCGATGCTGGTACCCCGAGCCAGGAGGGAACCCATTTGCCACCCAGTGAGGGTACATTATATGCCCAAGTCTCTGTACCCAAGAGGCAAAGTGGTCATGACAACCGCAACCTGGACCCAAGATCCGATGATCACATTGTATACGCCGACTTGGATTTAGCTTCAGACACGTTTGAAGATGGCGGCCATAAGCCTACATTGGAATTTGAACCAGTCATGTACGCGACCGTAATGAGAAAATAACAAATATACAACCCACAAGTTAATAGGTGGAGATGGTTCATTGGAGGCAGATTATATTTGAAGATTATATCTATATAGCTCCGCTTGCTGATAAATTGGTCTTGGTGATAAGATATTATAAATGAGTTACTTTTTTTGTAATTTACCTAGAAATGTGAGCAATGGGGCTGAAAAACAGGTCAGCTTTATACATAATTAATGTATATAATGGTATTTAGCACTTGCTCCTAATTATTGTGTCTATTATTTAGCAATATATAATTGTGATAACGCAATTAATGTTAGCATGTTTTAATATGCATACAGCGCTGACATTGTACAGTAAAGTTATGGTTATATGCTCAGTATCTGAGCTGATCACAAACATTGTAGAAAGAGATAAAAACAAACTATTGTAGTTTTTGTTTGCATGAATTAGATGTTTGCACATGTAGGTTTTGTGGAACAAACAATGTGTGGATGTTATTGTGTTGACATATATTAGTGCAAATTATTGTAAACATTAACATTTACATTACGAACATTATCACTGCTTGCCATACCTGCCAATCATGTTAACATGCCGTTCTGTAGACAGACCCCCCACCACCATCACAATGAAAGAGACATGGACTCATGCGGGAATTCCCCTTTTCACTACCTGATAAAAACATAACACATTTCTCCATGAACATACCTATAAGGTTTCAAAAACATTTGCCTGAACCCACACGTATTTTCTTGAAATTGTTTTTGTTATGTCCTGACCCATGAACTTTACCTCTGTCCTTCATCGTCATTCTGGGAATCTAGACAGTGTCTGGTACTCAGTTGTGCAATTATACTTATGACTGAATCATTATCGGAGTCACTGCATGCTATGGACAATATCAACCATTTGTAACCACATACCTTGTTGTGCATGTCACGTCATCAGGCATGGCCAGACACCCAAAATTGAAGATCTGTTATTTCACTAACACAAATGACTAAATTTGTAAATTTGGAAAGTTGGAATAGAATTTGGTAATTTTCAGAATTAATTATGAAAGTTATCTGAATTGAACAATAAATCACATCACACAACCTTAATATCAAGTGTCAAAGTTTCCTTCTAACCAAAGATCATTGAGTATAGAGCCCATAATGTACTAGTACTGTATAATAATCATAATAGGCTATATCGGAAGTGCCATTGAAGTCATGGCCATAAATGATTAGCGTATTATACAAAACATTGCAGTATGGTTTATACTGAGTTCATAGACAACATTGAGTATTGAAAATCAAAAGTACCGGTATCTTTCATCCTAATTTTGCGAATACTTTGCTAATATTATTGTTTGTTGGGGTGTTTGTTTGTTTGTTTTTGTATAGCAAATTATGTCAAATATAAAGTACCAAAAACGAACCCAGACCCAAGTGGTCTGAGGAGACAGTACCAGCGCACTAACCGATCGAGCTATGTGTATGTTGATAGTTGTCAACTGCATTTTAAATGATTTATAATATTAAAGGCTATAACCAAATATTAATTGGGTAAAAAAACGTCGAACCTCGGACCTCTCGCTTTGAAGTAATTAACAATAATTATTAAATACTAAATTTTTATATATAAATAAAACTCCATTAATTTTATGTTTACATTTCAAATGAATTTCTACATCGAGGCCAAAATGCGGTTTTCTTAATTTAAAAAAAAAAAAATTTTTGGCTGTGAAACGATCTCCAATTTCAGCCAAAATTGCTGGATCGATTTCTGACGCGCTGTGTTTTAAACGACATTTTCACATATGGGTAAGAACGTCAGCCTTTCTTAGTCACCATACTTTGTTTATGGGAAATTTGGTCTGATTCCAATAATCGCGTACCGGTATACCATGTATAATTTAAAAAAAAATAAAATAAAAAATAAAGAAAAAGCGCGTCACTGCACCGATTTGAAACCCACCTATGACCTGAATCCGGAGACTTTTTTGGCATTATTAGAAATCCAACTACTTAATAAGTGTTTTACTTCCAAGTACCTGTTAAGTTGTAGATTTATTTTCAGTATATACTTATCTTTCACATACTTTATAAAGAATTGTATATTAGGAAAAATTTAATTACATCATTTATGAACTTTTCTAGACTTTATTTTTCTACTAAAGGGAAACAAATACTGAAGTGATTTTTTTGTACAAATAGAGCATGTATACATGCAACACGCAACATTCTCTGTAAATAAACTCATTGCAGCGTGAATTTGTCTTTGTAGATGTATGACTGTGAACTCCTTCGTATAGCTTGGGTACTTTAATTTATAGAGAAATCAAACAGTATCGTTGCAATGGGCACCATGCAGGGCACCATGAAAGGCGCAATCAAGAGCCCCAGAGGCAATTGCCTTCAAAGTAATTACTAACAATAATTATTCAGTACTAAGTTTCTATATATTAATAAAACTCATTGAGGCCAAAATGTAGTTTTCTTTTATTTGCTATGATTTGCCAAAATTGCTGGATCGATTGGAATTCTGACGCGCTGTGTTTTAAACGACTTTGGGTAAGAACGTTTGCCTGATTTGTGTCAGCCTTTCTTAGCCACCATACTTTGTATACCGGAAATTTTGTCTGGTTCCAATGATCGCGTATACCATGTAATGTATTTCACTGGTTGCAAAAAACAAACAAACACCCCAACACCCCAACAAACAAACAAAAAACAAACAAACAAACAAAAACCAAACAAAAACAAAAACAAAAACACCTATTACCAGAAACTGGAGACTTTTTTTTACCTTATTAGAAATCCAACTCCTTAATAATTGTAGTAGCTGCGTATGTTTAAGTACCAAGTACTGTCCAAGTACCAGTTAAGTTGCAGATATATTTTCAGTATACACTTGCCCATACTTTATAAAGAATTGCATATTAGGAAAAAAATTATTACATATTTTATGAACTTTTCAAATTTTTATTTTTCTACTAAAGGGAAACACATACTGAAGTGATTTTTTGGTACAAATAGAGCAAGTATACATGCAACAGGCAACATATTAATTAGTCTCTGTAAAACAAATTATTGCAGAATGAATTAAGGTTGTGTTGAATTTGTCTTTGTAGCTGTATGACTTTGAAATTCTTGGTATAGTAAGGGTACATTAACTTCAAAGTGTATCGTTTCAATGGGCACCGTGCAATCAAAGGCCCAGAGGCAATTGCCTGCGAAATACTGGGCCTGCTGTCTTGGAATAAAATACACTTTTAATTTCCTTGTAAAGGGAAGTAAATTACTGAAATATTTACAACCAGCTATTTCAAGGATACCTACAGCATTAGTAACTGTTGGCAAAACTACTACTTTGAATACAGGTATCAAGATATACGTGTACACGTACATTAAACAACCAAAGTGTGAATGTTGATGTAGGTCACATGGCCGTGACATTACCAAAAATAAACTTGTATCATTCCCACACCACAATTTTCGTGACAATAATTATAGTTTCACTTATCCGAAACAAATTCACTGTCTTTGTTGAAATCTTCAAGAGCAGCGAAAAGGACAGTATCGACTATGGCAACAGGTAAGTCTTTCTAAAAAGTAAAAATAGTAATGTAGGCTACTGTAGTCTGTAAATTTAATCGTAATGTGAAGCATGTGGAAAGGAAGAGAAAAGGCATGTTTGGGGTAAAGATCATTATTTTTGTTGGGACTTTGAGAAGGTTGCCGTGTGACAATGGCCATGGCATGCGAGTGTAACCTTGTTTCAGTTCTTTGTTGCGTCTAGAAATTTCTGGAGCGCGCGTAAATCGCAAATTACATCGCTGTGGGAGTTGCTGGCTGTAACAACTCCATAACTCATTTAACTTTTGAATTACCTATATATATATATATATATATATATATATATATATATATATATATATATATATATATATATATATATATATATACTTGTAGTAAAACTAGTGGAACGCTGGTAGTTGTAACTCCGAGTTTCACGCGTTATGCGATCATCAGACAACTGATAGTCACCAAGTGATTACTCCTATAAGTATATATATATATATATATATATATATATATATATATATATATATATATATATATATATATATATATATAATGTATTTTGTTTATCTGCTGTGCCGTGTCAATACCATAATAGGTGAAACATATCTACAATTTAATCAATGTCGTTACATGTAAGCAACACGTATGTTTCCTTATATATAGGCCTACTGTTTAAATTAGATTTGTATTAACTATCCATCTTGTTTTATTTACTACAGATCTTTATTAACTATATAATATTGCTTACTTTCATGGCATATTTTTGTTTAATTTATCCATATTTTCATAGATTCATTTAACTTGTATTATATTTTTGGTGTATTTTAAATTCTGAAGTTTTACATTTATTTTATATTTCTTTAGTTTTATAAGCGCACTTTGACGGAATTTGGCGCTATACAAGACTTTGTTGTATTAAAAAACAAAATCATGTCGAGTTGACCCTCAGACAAAAAATAACGTTCGAAGATTTAATCAACTTGCATTAAAAACAGGGCACATAATTTTAATTCCATGTTAGTAAATATTTAAATCTATGGAATTCAGGTGCAATTTTCACAATGACAAAGTGCTAGGTGTTGTCTGGTAAGATGAACATGTATAATGCTAGGACAATCGTTATGTGGACACAATAAATAATGAACTGATCTCAACTAGCCCTGAAATTGGGGAATTGAGGAAAGCAAAAAGGTTTAAAACAAACGCCCGGCTACCTTAAATATACTAATCGATCGGTTAAATACTTTGGAATAAATGTAGATCTTGACTGGTTCACTAAAGGTAATGATTACCAATTTGAATCACTGTACATATGCCTGAAGTGAATGTGACCTATTTTTGCGTAATCTCAAAAACCTTCGAAACATGGAACACGTAGGATAATATTGATATTTTAATAAAATGCTGAATCTCTACAAACAAGTCTTTCATTTTGTTTGTCTTAAAGTCGCTCTTCCCCGATTGTGCGCCTACGACAAAATCCGTATAGGTCTACCCTCTCCGTTACTCCCATCTCTCCACACTTTTGCTCCATTGTATTTTGTCCATGTATGTCATGTGTTTATTATTCAATGTTCTCCGTTGCAATCCTTAATAAAAGTCACATAAAAACGTCCGTACAATTATCATCATTAAATGCTCATCCTGGTAGCTTTTCTACACAATAATACAGACATCATGGATCGAGACAAAGGAGTTTTTAAAGCCCAAACAGTTTAACATAGAGCCGCGCTTGACTCACGACCCTATTTTCCCTCCATACATCCCATCGTCAGATTGATGTGGTGGATGTGTTCCCCTTATGACGTAATTTCTTTTAAAGCCTGATGCATGATATTTTGCAGAATGCGTGAGTTTTTAAGTTTTTTGAGAATTGGTCGCAATGTGAATGACACGCGTGTGATGTATGAGACTTCGATTATGTCCTTAGATCCTTATAATTATTTAAATGGCACCAATTGGCCATATGTTTCAGAAAACATGCCAATTAACAATCTAATAGAAGACGTTTGAGACGCTAAGAGGCAGCAGATCCTTATGGGTTCTTTTCTGTTGTTCTCTATATCGTGTTTATGCTCAGAATGATGTGAAAGATGAATGAATAATGTCCTATAATGAAATTACGATGGTCACCGTCATTAAACTATTTGTTTCCGACTAATGTAAATCACCTTTCAAGAGTGACACCAACCAAATATAGGTTTTCCCGGCCAATTTCACAGGTTTTCATTCAATTTCTGGCTCATTCAATTTAGATTGTAATTAGAAGATCACGCAGATCGTCATTCGACAATCAAATAGAATCATTAAATTTCACTATCCGAGCATTCTATCGTCTTTTAGCTTCACTCGTCCCTGTAAAAGATGTATTCAAATTAAAAGTATCGCAATGTTAATTCAATTTCGTCTGAACCAGTTGTATAAGGGGTTGATCGGGCATTCATTTTCATTAATGGGCAAACATATTTCAATTTTTTCAAGCATCTTTTCAGATATTCCTGCATGTCCGTATTCCTATAAAAGTCTGAGTTTTCTTTCTGATATACGATGACGCCTGCTCACATGTGAACGCATAGCTGCCACCAGGTACTCATCCCCAGATCCAGTTAAAGCGTCTCCCTCCTTACTCGCCTTTCCTAAACATGACCGAATCGGTTCACTCTGCCTTCAAAGCGGGAATAACGAGAGACCTGGCCCTCCCAAAATGCCGGCAGCAAAGAGTAGTGGTCCGAGAAGCCGCGCAAGAAGCAGGAATGAACCTACAGGAGTGGAGATGTGATCGTCTGATGGAAGTGACCCAAGAAAACATTGGAGAAATTACCCAAGAGAAGTGTTGGTATACCCGATGGTATAACTACTGCCAAACATACATGCCCCGACGTCAAGAGATCGATGGGTGAATCGGCGATAAATAAAAAACTTACAAAAACAGAAGGAAACAGAACAGTAAAAAAACCTTAAAGAGTTAATAAACATATATACCAACACAAAGATGCTCCTCATAGATCTATATATTTTTTGGGGTTCAAACTTTTAAACAAGTGGAAAGATCAACAGTGAAAAGGAAAATTCTTTCTTAACATAACCCACTTAGTTTGTTATATTATAATTTTTAAAGACGCAAAGATTTAAAAAAACGGACCTCAGAAGAAAAAATGAAAATACATCAATGAAAAAATCGTATTAATTTGAATGATCAAATGATGAAAACGATTGCCCATAAACGAATAAAAACATGGTCGTACGTTATATGGGCACCGACGTCCGCTAATTCGAATGCTTCAAACGTCAAAAGATGTCAAAACCATAATGTAAGAATGCTACAAATTAAGTCTTGAATACATCAAAACGAAATAGAATTCCCCCAAACGAAAACGAACATTAGAAACAAAATATTGGGTGTATAGGTTGATGAAATTCTTGTGTTGGGTGATAAACAATTGATTTCATTTAATTAAAAAAAATCTTCGGTGCCTACAAATTTGAAATTGAATGCCCCAATAATGACAAGGAAATCCTAATTTGATCTGATGTATAAAAATCACGCGAAATTGAATGACTGATAATGAAAATGATCACAACAATTCGGAAATTGGCAGGGAAAACCTATACTAAAAACTAATAACAGTATTTTTTTAAAACACTGAACACATAACACATTTCCTGTTTGATATGGCTTTATTCGCACTGCTAAAAGATAATTCATATGTAGGGGTCAGAGGATTAGGGAAAATGTGTCTCCTTTGACTCTTGTATACAACTAATGGAAAGTAAATATTCTCCCAATGTTGTCAATATATGCCGCTTTGTGCCCTTTAACTTATAGCCTATAATATAATTCACTTTTTCCCATAGCGAGCAACAATAACCTTCAATACGGTGCACATTATACACTTGAACACACTACTTATTAGTAACATTTATTAGCGTGTCACATGCAAATAAAATAGGCATTGAATCGTAGGCATTGAATCGTTCACGCAATACAAACGATTTCACCTCTGCTCATACCGACTTACGAGTGTGGAACAAACTTATGTGACTTGCAGATTACAACGTGCAAAAACAATGGTTGGAAGATTCTTGATTTTCCTGTTGTGTATTTGGTGTTCACTTGATGCAGGTAGACTCCTGATGGTTGTCACTGCTCAACCAACAGTGTCTGTGATGATCTTAACACCATGGTATGGAATTCCATTACTGCCATTTAAACGGCGCATGTATGGCGTGAATGGTTTGGTCCCTAGCCGTTTGCGCCGTCAACGGCGCATAGTCGCGTCGTGCCGTCGCATTGTCGCGTCGTGCCGTCGCATAGTCGCGTCGTGCCGTCGCATTGTCGCGTCGTGCCGTCGCATTGTCGCGTCGTGCCGTCGCGTCGTGCCGTCGCATAGTTTTGTACTGCTTGTATAGGGCCGTCGCATTGTCGCGTCGTGCCGTCGCATAGTCAGTCGTGCCGTCGCAGCAGCGTCGTGCCGTCGCAAAGTCGCGTCGTGCCGTCGCATTGTCGCGTCGTGCCGTCGCATAGTCGCGTCGTGCCATCATTGTCGTAATCGTACCAGTTTGACTGAATTATCCAGTGCTTGCCAGGTGGCGCTGTCACTTGACTTCAGAGCCTCGACCACGCGACGACGAATAAGTCTCAAAGACAAAGTAAAGATGGATGTTATTTTACGCCAGTTGGGTCTGGAACAGCGATGACACAGGAGTTTGAAGAGAACGGGGTATGTTACATGTGCAGCGTGTTTATTAAAGAAATCGGTCAAAAAGGGGTAAAATGTTGTTAGCACTTAGGCCTTTCCTAGACGTATGAATGTTGACCGTTAGCCATTGGGGTAATTCCCACTAAGACAGTCATTTTCCCGGTTCCATGTTTCCCGGATCTGGATAATTGCAATTAACATGTTAATCCACGTATTCAGAAAACAATTGATAGTTTACCGGTTTGCTTCCAAACGGCTAGTAAGAGTTTAAAATTGGGGAAGAGTGCAGTGGCGATCGTATACTACCTCTTTCCTGGGGTATTATTATCCTAACAGTCAGAGACAGACAGTCTGACATGTTAATTTTGACCAAAACAGTCATTGTTCGTGGACTGCAATTTAAAACAACTAAAGATATCCAGAACCGAAAAACGATTGCACAGTGGTTTAAGACCGAGACATTTCGTCAAAAATGTTTTAATTTATCCTTGGGAGAGAAGTTTTCAATAAACCTTTTCGACATTCTCACCGCATCATGGGAAACTGTTTACAAAGTATATGCCTATAGCGCAACATGAAAGTCATAAAAGTCGTGAAGAGTTGGGCACATTTACGTGTAGCGCCGTGTACTGGCACAAAACGCTACTTTCCCATGATGCATTGAGAATGTCGAAAAGGTTTATTGAAAACTTCTCCAAGGATAGAAATTAAAAAACATTTTTGACGAAATGTCTCGGTCTTTAAACCACTGTGCAATCGTCTTTCCATTCTGCATAGCTCTTAGTTTGCTTTAATTGCAATAGTCCACGAAACAATGACTGTTTCGGTCAAAATTAATACTGTCAGACTGTTCAATCTCTGTGACTGTTAGGATGTAATACAGGAAAGAGTAGTATACGATCGCCACTGCACTCTTCTTCCCTCAATTTTAAACTCTTACTAGCCGTTTGAAGCAAACCTGCAAACTATCAATTGTTTTCTGAAGCGACATGATTAACATGTGTTAAATAGATTTTTAATTTGCAGCTATCCAGATCCGGAAAAAATACGGAACCGGGAAAACGACTGTCGAATTACCCAGCTAACGGTCAACATTCATACGTCTAGAGGCCTAAGGTTGCCTTTAACAACATTTTACCCTTTTGACCGATTTCTAAATAAACACGTACGTACATAGTAACATACCCCGTTCTCTTCAAACTCTGTGTCAGCTGTTCCAGACCCAACTGGCGTAAAATAACATCCATCTTTACTTTGTCTTTGAGACTTATTCGTCGTCGCGAAAAAGGTGAGAGTACCTTCTGGCTCAGCGCCACCTATTGGCAAGCACTGATAATTCAGTCAAACTGGTGGTACGGTGACAATGCGACGGCACGACGCGACTATGCGACGGCACGACGCGACAATGCGACGGCACGACGCGACTATGCGACGGCACGACGCGACAATGCGACGGCACGACACGACTATGCGCCGTTGACGGCGCAAACGGCTAGGGACCAAACCATTCACGCCATACATGCGCCGTTTAAATGGCAGTAATGGAATTCCATACCATGGGCCGATCGTAAGGAGGGCGGGCAGGTTGATATGAGGTGTATCGCTTCAAATCTCCAGTCAGATCACATCGTGGAGTGGAGTACTAGTAATAACACTCTTAGATGGGGTATGAGTACATTATCAACAAACCCACGGTTTATTTTTAATACAACACAGCTACAGACAGGGACAACTATTCAAAACTTTACCATCACTGATTTGCTGAGAGACGACACTGATGAATATCTATGTAATGTTAATGATCCCATATCAACTGGAGGAAACAACATTATAGCAACATCCAGAGTATCCCTATCAGTGTATTACTTCCCCAACGAGTCATTCCCAATGAGCTCCCCTGCTGGACCCATTACAGTAGACACTGGAACAGAGGTAAATATGAAATGTTCATCTAAGTCTGGTAACCCATCAGTCTTTATGAGGATTTCTTCCACGAAATATAACAACAGATATACATGGACAACACAAACCATCGATGATACTATCGTAAGGTCATTATATTTCAGAGTGGATGTTACTGATGATGATGTTACATTTGAATGAACCATCTCATCAGTGTATTTCCTTGATGTGACTCGTTCTTGTACCATCGGGCCAATTATGGTAAGGAACATGATAGAACCCGTTACAGAGCTTACATCTTTCCCCGCATCTTCAAACCCATGGATTATAGCCTTTGTAGTTTCTACCATCCTACTTGCAGCATCTTCCAGCATTAACATCATTTTCATACTTCACCATATTAAACATAAACGTGACAGGGAACCTCAAGTACCCAAAGCAGATCCCTACATGGATCTGCAGCCAACGGATGACAAGAACAGAGTTTACATGGAACCTACGGTAAAAGAGACAACTACCGCACAAGATACCTACTACCAACCAGTTGATGTTGAGAATGAAAGCCCAGAGCATGACTATGCACGGCCAGAGGACAGCACTAACTATGAAGCGGTTGGAGTACTACAGAGTGATGAGAGACAGTATCAGAATATCAACAGTTAAATATGTATGGTTTAGTTGTCTGTCCTGCTGAAGTGCGAATTCTGAAACCTTGTTTGCTTTGCTTCTTTACAGTGTTAAGTCAGGTGGGGTTAGAGAGTGTGTCCCCGCCCCCCCATATCGATTTTCAGTCGTCAAATCGAGCCTCATTTGACAAAATCGAGCCTTGGAATCGAACCACAAAAAAACCCATTGCAGCCGGCTTGTAGTTTTTATGTCCGAGGTGATTTAATTTTTGTGGCGATTTATATAACGCCTCCTCCTTGTTATGCGATTTCTCAGGGGGAGATTCTTCACGCCTACCCCCTCAAACATTTCTCAAGCCTACCACCCATTCATCCACCACTGAAGTCAGTCAGCAAATTGGCTTTCACCCCCCACAAAATGAATAAATAAAGACTATGCCTTCGCTACTAATTTGGTAACCAGATATTCGGATTTTGATTTCGATCGAATATTCGATATTCGAAGGCTGCCGATTGTAATTGCACCACAACCTGAGCACACACGATAGATAAGGCCTAACATAGCCTGGCCTACACCACGCAAATAACATTGCGAATAGGATGGGCCTTGCAAATGTAGACGAGAGGATGATGGGGGGATAAGGATGGAAACTCCAATAAGAAAAAAATAACGTAAACTTTATTTTCTGCGGAAATTGCAGTTTTTCTTCTTCAAATATTTGAACTGGAAAAAATCAACCGGTTATTCGAACCATCGATATATTTAAATATTTGGTTATTCGGCAAAACCCTAGTTATCACAGGTGTGCCAACGTGAGTCTCTCCATTTTTTAAAGATTGTATTCAGAAGAAATTGAGCATATTTGAGTAACATAAGTCTTTAAGAAAGGGAAGGTACAATATTGGTAATTATCTGAATTATTATCTGATATGTAATTTGTTTTAAACATGGTAAAGGTACCAATCATCCTGGGAAAAATAATCTGTCTGAAAGTGCTCGAATTTCAGAAGAAGAAAAAAAGGAAAAAAACTAATGCACCTTTTCAAAAGACGGCAACTTGGCTCCAAATATTTTTTTCTGTAAAAACTTGAAACGTTCATAGGTTGACTATAGGGTAATCCATGAGTACTCTGTTATGTAAGCGATAGTTTTTCAGTAATTAAAGTTGCGTTCAATATTAATAAAACGTGCATAGAGAAGTTTTTTTAATTTTCTTCAAGTGATGACATAATGTATAAAAATAGGTTTTCTGAGAAAGCTTAATTGTACGCGTAAGTTTATAATTTGCTAGAAGGAAGATTTTCGTGTCAAAGTGGAACACATTTGGTGTAGCCGTAGGATTAGACGGGATTAGAAGTGCGTGCGGAAAAGGTATGGTATACTTCACCAAATCACTGGTAGACTAATAATGTTTAGAGAATTCGTCGTGCGTCAGATCGTTAGAATTTTCCTTCGGACCGTGAGTTTTATGGCGAGTCGCCCAGGAGGCTGTACTTTCAAGTTAAGCTGTGAATAATACAGTTAGAAAGACGTCCACGAAGAGACTCCAGTATTGAAGTTTGTGAACTTGACAGATTTAGTGATTCCAGTGTGCAAATTGAAGTCACCAAGCTAGTCAAGAATAGACAGCCTCTGGGTGCTTAAAATCGCCGGCCAGAAAATAGAGGACTACCGTTGGAATGTGTAAGTCACTTGAAGTTGTAAACCACTTTAATTGTAATTTTGATAATTTTACGATCATTGTATAAAGCCTGATTTAAACACTGTAATAATCGTGTAAATTTTGTGTTAATTAAACCATTTGAATAATTGTTATTGATACAAATATCGAGTGTAACCTCGTTTGAGTTCTTTGTTGCGTCTAGAAATTTCTGGAGCGCGCGGAAATCACAAATTATATCGCTGCGTGAGTTGCTAGCTGTAACAACTCCATCACTCATTTAACTTTTGAATTACCTATATACATGTATTTTGTTTATCTGCTATGCCATGTCGATATTAATAGGTGTTTTATATTGTGATGAATGCATTAATTAACTCTTACTTGAAACACATATCTCCAATTTAATCAATGTCATTACATGTAAGCAACACGTATGTTTCCTTCCATATACTATATAAGTAATATTTTTATGAACTGTAGATCTTGTTTTATTTACTACAAATTTTTATTAAATATATAATATTGCTTACTTTCATGGCATATTTTGTTTACTTTTATCCATATTTTCATAAATTTGTTTAACTTGTATTATATTTTTGGTGTATTTTAAATTCTTAAATTCTTTGGAATAAATGTAGATCTTGACTGGTACTGACCGACATAAAGGGTAAATATTACCAATTTGAATCATATGACTGAAGTGAATGTGACCTATTTGCGTCATTTCAAAAACCTTCAAAACGTGTAACACGTAGGATAATATTGATATTTTAATAAAATGCTGAAGCTCTACAAACAAGTCTTTCATTTTGTTTGTCTTAAGATCGCTCCTCCCCGATTTCGCGCCTATGACAATATCCCTATACCCCCCATTCCTCCAGTTCATCCACACTTTTTTCTCCAGTATTATTCCCGTATATATGTCTTTTGTCCATTATAGCCTATGTCGTGTGTTTATTATTCAAGGTTTGCCTTTGCAAGCCTTAATACAAGTCACATACTTCCTTATAATTATGATGATTAAATGTTCATCCTGGTAGCTTTCCTACACAATAATACAAACATGGGTCGAGACAAAGGAGTTTTTAAGGTCCCAAATAGTTTAACATAGAGCAGCGGTTAACACACGACTCTATTTTCCCTCCACACATCCCATCATCAGATCGGGACCAGCGATGGCGGATGTGTTCCATTTCTGATGTAATTTCTTTTCAAGCCTGATGCATAATATTTTACAGAATGCGTGTGAGCTTTAAAAATAATGTGAAAATTGATTGCAATGTGAATGACACGCGCGTGATGTATGAGACTTGACTTCTATCCTTAGATCCTAAGGACATTCTACTGTCGCCACGGACTAGCTCCTGCATACCTAACAGATTTGATTAGAGAATATAGGCCTACACGAAATCTTAGGTCAGCTGATAGAGATCTTTTGATTACCCCTTTTGTTAAAACTAGGTCCTACGGTGAACGTAGTTTTGCGTATGCTGCTCCCGAACTGTGGAACAACATCCCTGATGTAATTAAGAGTTCAAACACTATCAATACATTTAAGTCCCATGTTAAAACATACTTGATTAATAAGTAAATGTGGGTTCATTGTAGTCGGTTATTGTAACATTTTGTAATGTGATCTTGAGAGTCAGTAGGATGTGTAATTTTAAGCGTATAGAGATTTTTATTTGAAGGTATTATGCGCTATATAAGAACTGTTCATTATTATTATCCTTAGATTTAAATGGCACCAACTGGCTATATGTTTAAGAAAACATAAAAAGAAGACTTTTGAGACTCTAAGAGGCAGCAGATCCTTATGGGTTCTTTTCTGTTGTTCTCTATATCGTGTTTATGCTCAGAATGATGTGAACGATGAATGAATAATGTCCTAAAATGAAATCATGATGGTCACCGCCATAAACAAATTAATTTAGATTAAATATAGGTTTTCCCGGCTAATTTCGGAAAAAAATCATTCAATTTGATACCCGGCTCATTCAATTTCGTTTGAAAATAAATGCTCAGCTACATCAGCATTCAACAGTAAAAAAAGAGTCATTCAATTTCAACACCTCAGCATTCACTCGACAAATAAGATCATTCAATTTCAACACTTGAGCATTCACTTGACAAATAAGATCATTCAATTTCAAATGGTCGCTGAGTTCATTCAATTTCGTCAAAGCCAGCAGCAACAGGCTGGTCGACTGTTCAATTTAATCAATGAACAACCATTTTCCAAATGTTTGCATTCAAATTCGTTTCTGTGATAATGTGCTTTCTGGTTCGTATTTGCCTATAAATAAAGGCAGGATATTCTGAGGAGAAATCATTTCTACACTAGTTCCGAGTTATACACCTCTCAGTAAATAGACGATTTCTGAAGCAAAGATGGCTGCCCGTGGTCATTACAGAAGAGTGAATAATGTAGATAGAGGGGGGCTGGTTGAAGCATTCGAGAACAATCAGGCTGACTACTTAGACTTGGCAGATACTCTCGGCATCAAGAGATCTACTGCAAGGTCCATCGTGGCTACATTATTGCGTACCGGTCGTCACGAGAAGTTGCCTACGGGAGGGGCATACAACACCGAGATAGATCAGGAGATGCGAGATGAGCTGGAGCGATTGCTGGACGACAACCCTCTACTAACACTAATTCAGATGAAAGATGAACTCCAACACTCTCTACCAGACAAACCAACCGTGTCTCCCAGCACTATTGCCAGAACCCTGGACGGCATGCTCATGACCCTTAAACTCGCAGAGGACGTGCCTGATGCCCGCAACTCGCGCCCAGAGTACTCGATATGCGTGTAGAGTACGCGCAGTGGTCCATGCAGTACGGAGTTGTCGGCCACTGCGTGTTCATCGACGAAACTGGCTACAACATTATGGACGAGACGCTCTTTTGGAAGAGCCCCTCGCGGTATCCCAGCGAGACGCGTGGTACACGCACAACGCGGACACAACTGCAACGTAACATTTGCTGTTTCTGGGGAGATTGGTCTTGTACACCACCGAATAGCCTTTGAGACTGTTACGAGAGAAAGATTTGAAGAGTTTCTGGCTGACACAGCAGATGAGCCAGTCTTTCTTGTGTACGACAATGCCAGACCCCATGTACGCGCCCAGCTCCCAGCAGGAATCAACCAGCAGATCCAGTTGAAGCGTCTACCACCCTACTCACCATTCCTGAACATGACAGAAATGGCCCATTCGTTATTCAAAGCTGGTGTCAAAAGAGATTTGGCCCTCCCAGAATGGCAGCTACGAGTAGGGGACAGGGACGCAGCACATGAAGCAGGAGTGAATCTTCAACAGTGGAGGGGTGATCTCATTCAAGAAGTGGCTCAACAGAATGTGGGACAAATAACTCATGAAAAGTGCGTGAGATGGTACAACAACAGCCAAACTTACATGACCAGATGCCTAGCACGTCAAAACATTGAAGGTTAAAGAAACCAGTTTCAGATAAACGTAGAATTATAGACGAAATAAACAGAAAAAGAAAAGGACCTGTGAAAAAAATCCACAGGGAAACAACAACAATATTTAATTTTTAAAACGATGCCCCCTTATAATTATAAGCTTTTGTTTATAAAAAAAAATCATTTGTTAATTTGTAATTTGACATGGTCTGAACATAAACGAATAAAGAAGACGACCAAAAAAATAAGTAAAGACCAATGTAAGCAGTAACAAGGCAAGAGCAAATAATTGTGTATTAATTTCATACTTATGGGCCATAAGTTGTTTAACTTTTACTGGCAGTTTTTTGTTTAATGTGTTATGCGTTTCCATGTTTTGAGTTTCATTTAATTCTTGTTGTTTGTCTTAATTGCAATAATTGTTCCTTTTGCGTTTGTTACCCCATGACTAAACTTTAAATATTGTTTCTAAAAGGCAGTTAAATAAAGTTAAACTCAAATAAGCCGTATCATACTCATGTTGAATTTGAACGCTCAAATGTTGAAATGCATTGCCCATAAACGAAAAAGAAAAGAAACAACAGCTACAAAATCCTGTGCGCTTCGATGACTCTGAATTTGATTGCACCTATTGCGAAAATGTGGTAGATATTCAACATAAGAATGGTGATCTTGTAGTTTTGAATGCCTATAAACGAAATAGAATGAATAGAAAGAAATCATGTGTGCACGAAAACGAAATTGAATGCAATAATATCGAAAGAGAAACCCTAGTTGGATTGAATTATCAAAATCGCGTGAATTTGAAAGCGTGTTGATGAAATTGAATGATTTTTTGTTGAAACTGGCCGGGAAAACCTATATTATGCATTTAACAATTAATTGGAGAATATTTTAAACTATTTGTTTCCTACTGACCAATGTAAATCACTGACCAATGTAAAAAACTTTGTTCAACCAAATACTTAATACGTAACAAACACTGAACACATAACACACATTTCCTGCTTGATATGGCTTTATTCTCACTAACAGATAATTCAGAGGTAGGGGTGAGCGGATGAGGGAAAATGTGTCTCCTTTGACTCGTGTCTAATGGAAAGTAAATATTCTCAAAATTTTGTAAATGCCGCGTTGACTACCTTTAACCTATAGCCCATAATAATGTATTTCTTCCCATTGCGAGCCACAATAACCAGCAACACAGTGCACACATGAATACTCTTGTGCTTATTATTAACGTTCATTGGCGTGTCACACGGAAATAACATCGCGTTCATAAACTTTAGAGAACAAGTAGGCATTGAATTGTCGTAACATTTCACGCAATGCAAACTTTGTATGAACGTACGAATTTCTGCTCATACCGAATCATTACGGCTGTGGAACAAACTTATTATGTGACTTGCAGATTACATCATACAAAAACAATGGTTGGAAGAATCTTGATTTTCCTGCTGTGTGTTTGGTGTTCACTTGATGCAGGCAGACTCCTGATGGTTGTCACTGCTCAACCAACAGTGTCTGTGATGATCTTAACACCACAAGCCGATCGTAAGGAGGGCGGGCAGGTTGATATGAGGTGTATCGCTTCAAACCTCGAGTCAGATCACATCGTGTCGTGGGAGACTGAAGACCCAGATATGCCTCTTAGATGGGGTGTGAGTACACTATCAGCCAACCCACGGTTTTTGTTTACTACAACACATCTACAGACAGGGACAACTATTCAAGAATTTACCATCACTGATTTGCAGAGAGACGACACTGATGAATATCTATGTAATGTTAATGATCCCATATCAACTGGAGGAGCCAACATCGTAGCAACATCCAGAGTATCCATATCAGTGTATTACTTCCCCAACGAGTCATTCCTAATATGCTCCCCTGCTGGACCCATTACAGTTGACACTGGAACAGAGTTGAGTATGCAGTGTTCATCTGAGACTGGTAACCCGGCAGTCGTTATGATGATTTCTTCCACGAAATATAACAGATACACATGGACAACACAAACCAGCGATGATACTACCGTAAGGTCATTAAATTTGACAGTGGATGTTACTGATGATGATGGTATATTCATATGCACCATCTTATCAGTATATTTCCTTGATATGACTCGTTCTTGTACCATCGGGCCAATTATGGTAAGGAACGTGATAGAACCCGTTACGGAGCTTACAACTGAATCAACACTAACATCAGTGGGACCATCTTTCCCCACATCTTCAAACCCATGGATTATAGCCTTTGTAGTTTCTACCATCCTACTTGTAGCATCTTCCAGTATTAACATCATTGTCATATTTCGCAATATTAAACATAAACGTGACAGGGAACCTCACCACGTACCCAAAGCAGATCCCTACATGGATCTGCAGCCAACGGATGACAAGAACAGAGTTTACATGGAGCCTACGGTAAAAGAGACAACTACCGCACAAGACACCTACTACCAACCAGTTGATGTTGAGAATGAAAGCCCAGAGCATGACTACGTACGGCCAGAGGACAGCACTAACTATGAAGCGGTTGGAGTACTACAGAGTGATTAGAGACAATATCAGAATATCAACAGTTAAAATATGTATGATTTATTTTTCTGTCCTGCTGAAGTGCGAATTCTTAAACCTTGTTTGTTTTGCTTCTTTACAGTGTTAAATCAGGGCCGTTGTCAAAGTTAGGTGGGATTAGAGGGTGTGTCCCCGTCCCACCATATCGATTTTCAGTAGTCAAATCGAGCCTCATTTGACAAAATCGAGCCTTGGACGACAAATGAACCACCAAATAAAGCCATTGGAACAGGCTTGTAGTTTTTAATTAAATTTCCGGGGGATTTATATAACGCCTCCCTCTCCTCGTTCGGCGATTTCTCAGGGGGAAATTCTTCACGTCTTCTCCCTCAATATTTCTCATGTCTATCCTCCTCCTCAAAAAATGTTCACGCCTACCCCCTCAAACATTTCTTACGCATACCCATTCGTCCACCGCTGAAGTCAGATGGCAAATTGGATTTCACCCCCCACAAAATGAATAAATACAGATCATGCCCTCGCTACGACCTAGGCTGCCGATTGTAATTGCACCACAACCTGAGCACACACGATAGATAAGGCCTGACATAGCCTCGTCTACACCACGCAAATAACATTGCGAATAGGATGGGCTTGCAAATGTAGACGAGAGGATGATAGGGGATAACGATGGAAACTCCAATAAGAAATAAAAATTTACGTAAACTTGATTTTCTTCGAATATTCGAACTGGAAAAAAATCAACCGGATATTCGAACAATCGATCGAATATTTGAATATTCGGTTATTCGGCAAAGCCCTAGTATCACAGGTGTACTAACTTGAGTCTCTCTATTTGTTTTTATTTCAGAAGAAATTGGGCATATTTGAGTAACGAGAAATTCAGCCCATACGTTTTTAAGAAAGGGTACAATATTTGTAATTATCTGAATTATTATCCGATAGCTAATTTGTTTTAAACATGGTAAAGATACCAATCATCCTGGGAAAAATTAATCTGTCTGAAAGTGCTCGAATTTCAGAAGAAGTATAAAAAGAAAAAAATATGCACGTTTTCAAAAGACGGCAACTTGGATCCAAATATTTTTTCTGTCAAAATTGCGAATGCTTGTATACACTTATATCATGACTTAAACCCTAAAATTAAGTTGAAACGTTCACAGGTTGACTATAGGGAAACCCATGAGTACTCTGTTATGTAAGTGATAGTCTTTCAGTAATTTAAACTTGCGTGGAAAAGTTTCTGTAATTTTCTTTAAGTGATGACATATTGTATAAAAATGGGTTTTCTGAGAAAGCTTAATTGTACGCCTAAGTTTAGAATTTGCTAGAAGGAAGATTTTCGTGTCAAAGTGGGACACATTTGGTATAGCCGTAGGATTAGACGGGATTAGAAGTGCGTGTGGAAAAGGTATGGTATACTTCACCAAATCACTGGTAGACTAATAATGTTTAGAGAATTCGACGTGAGTCAGATCGGACCGTGAGTTTTATGGCGACTCGTCGAGGAGGCTGTACTTTCAAGTTAAGCTGTGAATAATACACTTAGAAAGAAGTCCACGAAGAGAATCCAGTATTGAAGTTTGTGAACTTGACAGATTTAATGATTCCAGTGTGTGTTTGGAAATCACCGTATAATCGCCAATTGAAGTCACTAAGCTAGTCAAGAATAGACAGCCTCTGAGTGCTTAAAATCGCCGGCCAGAAAAGAGAGGACTGCCGTTGGGAGGTGTAAGCCACGTGAATTTGAAAACCACTTTAACTGTAATTTTTATAATTTTACGATTATTGTATCAAGCCTGATTTAAACACTGTAATAACCGTGAAACTTTTGTGTTAATTAAACCATTTTGAATAATTGTTATTGTTACAAATATCGAGTGTAACCTTGTTTGAGTTCTTTGTTCTGGAGCGCGCAGAAATCGCAAATTATATCGCTGTAGGAGTTGCTGGCTGTAACAACTCCACAACTCATTTAACTTTTGAATTACCTAAATACATATATTTTGTTTATTTGCTATGCCATGTCGATATTAACAGGTGTTTATATTGTGATAAATGCATTAATTAACTCTTACTTGATATCTCCAATTTAATTAATGTCATTACATGTAAGCAACACGTATGTTTCCTTACATATACTGCTTAAGTAATTTTTTTATTAACTGTGGATCTTGTTTTATTTACTACAGATTTGTATTAATTAACTATATAACATTTCTTACTTTCATGGCATGTTTTGTTTACTTTTATCCATATTTTCATAGATTCGTTTAACTTGGATTATATTTTACGTGTATTTTAAATTCTTCAGTTTTATATTTCTTTTATATTTCTTTAGATTTATAAGCAACTTGACGAATTTTGGCGCAAAACAAGACTCTGTTGTTGTTATTATTATGATTATATGATTATTAAAAACAAAATAAAGTCGAGTTGACCCTCAGACAACAAAAATAACATTCGAAGATTTAATCAAGTTACATTAAAAATAGGGGACATAATTTAATGTTAGCAAATATTTAAATCTATGGAATTAAGGTGCAATTTTCCCAATGACAAAGTGCTAGGTGTTGCCTAGTAAGATAAACATGTATAATGTTAAGACAATCGTTATAATATGGACACCTTAAATAATGAACTTATGTCAACTAGCCCTGAAATTGGGGGAATTGAAGAAAAGAAACGTCCAGCCACTCTAAATAAACCAATCGATAGGCTAAATACTTTGGAATAAATGTAGATCTTGAGTGGTTCTGACCGACATAAAGGGTAAATATTACCAATTTGAATCACTGTACATATGCCTGAAGTGATTGTGACCTATTTGCGTAATCTCAAAAACCTTCAAAACCTGGAACACGTAGGATAATATTGATATTTTAATAAAATGCTGAAGCTCTACAAACAAGTCTTTCATTTTGTTTGTCTTAAAGTCGCTCCTCCCCCATTTGGCGCCTAAGTCAATATCTGTATACCCCCACCCGCCCCGTTCCTGCAATTCCTAATAAACACCTTTTCTCCAGTATTATTCCCGTATATAAGTCTTTTGTCCATGATAGCCTATGTCATGTGTTTATTATTCAATGTTCGCCATTGCAAGTCTTAATACAAGTCACATACTTCCTTATAATTCTGATAATTAAATGGTAGCTGGTAGCTTTCCTACACAATAATACAAACAAAGGTCGAGACGAAGGAGATTTTAAAAGCCCCAAACATTTTAATTAACATAGAGCCGTACCTGACTCAAGACCATCGCACGACCATATTTTTTACCGCACACATCCCACCATCAGATTGCGTCTGGCGAGGGCGGATGTGTTCCCCTTATGACGTAATTTCTTTTAAAGCCTGATGCATGATATTTTACAGAATGTGTGTGAGTTTTAAGAATAATGTGAGAATTGATTGCATGTGAATGACACGCGCGTGATGTATGAGACTTGACTTCTATCTTTAGATCCTAAGGACATTCTACTGTCGCCACGGACTAGCTCCTGCATACCTAACAGATTTGATTAGAGAATATAGGCCTACACGAAATCTTAGGTCAGCTGATAGAGATCTTTTGATTACCCCTTTTATTAAAACTAGGTGCTACGGTGAACGTAGTTTTGCGTATGCTGCTCCCGAACTGTGGAACAACATCCCTGATGTAATTAAGAGTTCAAACACATTTAAGTGCCAGGTTAAAACATACTTGTTTAATAAGTAAATGTGGGTTCTTTTCTGTTGTTCTCTATATCGTTTTTATGCTCAGAATGATGTGAACAATGAATGAATAATGTCCTGAAATGAAATCATGATGGTCACCGCAATAAACAAATTAATTTAGATTAATTATTATTATTTTAAACTAATGGAAAGTAAATATTCTCCTAATTTTGTTAATGCCCCGTTGACTACCTTTAACCTATAGCCCATAATAATTCACCTGTTCCCATTGCGAGCCACAATAACCAGCAACACGGTGCACACATGAATACACTTGTGCTTATTATTAACGTTCATTGGCGTGTCACACGGAAATAAAATCGAGTTTATAAACTTTACAGAACAAGTAGGCATTGAATCGTCGTAACATTTCACGCAATGCAAACTTTGTATGAACTTACGAATTCATCTCAGCTCATACCGACTTATTATGACTGTGGAACAAACTTATATGAGACTTGCAGATTGCATCATACAAAAACAATGGTTGGAAGAATCTTGATTTTCCTGCTGTGTGTTTGGTGTTCACTTGATGCAGGCAGACTCCCGATGGTTGTCACTGCTCAACCAACAGTGTCTGCGATGATCTTAACACCATGGGCAGATCGTAAGGAGGGCAGGCAGGTTGATATGAGGTGTATCGCTACAAACCTTGAGTCAGATCACATCGTGGAGTGGGAGACTGAAGACCCGATGATGTCTCTTAGATGGGGTATGAGTACATTATCAAGCAACCCACGGTTTATGTTTACTACAACACAGCTACAGACAGGGACAACTATTCAAAACTTTACCATCACTGATTTGCAGAGAGAAGACATTGATGAATATATATGTAATGTTAAATATCCTAAACAAGATGGAGGACACCTCATTGTAGCAACAACCAGGGTATACCTATCAGTGTATTACTTCCCCAACGAGTCATTCCCAATGTGCTCCCCTGCTGGACCCATTACAATAGACAATGGAACAGAGTTGAATATGCAATGTTCATCTGAGACTGGTAACCCGACTGTCGTTATGATGATTTCTTCCACGAAATATAACAACAGATATACATGGACAACACAAACCATTGATGATGATACTACCGTAAGTTCATTAGATTTGAGAGTGGATGTTATTGAT
This sequence comes from Zoroaster sp. YZ-2022, assembly GCA_029582265.1. Lineage (NCBI taxonomy): Eukaryota > Metazoa > Echinodermata > Asteroidea > Forcipulatida > Zoroasteridae > Zoroaster > Zoroaster sp. YZ-2022. The sequence continues at coordinate 16,659,604 of CM055825.1, read as the reverse complement.
GATGATGTTACATTTGAATGCGTCATCTCATCAGTGTATTTCCTTGATATGACTCGTTCTTGTACCATTGGGCCAATTATGGTAAGGAACACGATATAACCCGTTACAGAGCTTACAACTGAAACACTTAAGACAACATCAACGTCAGCACTCAACACGCCAGTCATTGCAGGGGCAGTCGCCGGTGGAGCAGTCGCACTTCTTCTCATCATAATTCTTATCATCATTTGCCGACGAAGAAGCTTTGGCAAGTTAGATACAAAATCGCAAAACTCTGATCCAGACACAAACCCAACAAACGCTGAAATTACACTTGACCAACCGGAACATTCTCAGACCAGATTCAATGAATACGCAGGAGTGGACTCAATAAAAGATCCTTTTCATAACAATCAGCACACCACTGTACAAAGCCTGGACCAAATTGCTGTAGTTGAAAGTCCAATGTCAGAGCCAAGTGCCTCTCATTCCAGCTCAGCACCGATACAAAGAGCAGATGGAACCAACCGTAGTGTACTGTACGCTAAACCACATCATAAACAAACTAGGAACACTCATCCCGACACAAGGAGGCAGTATCCACACTATTCCTATGATGCAACTACAGAGCAGAGCTACGATAATCCTGTGGTTGATTATCAACAAGACTCAATTTGGCCGTCGAAGGACCGTCCAGTCTCCTTCAAACCGATAGCAAAGGTCAAACCGAATGTTCCCAGACAACACAAACCATATAAACCCAAACCAGATCGTACGAGCAACACCCTTGAAAACACTGCTAGCCATATGTCACCACCATATCAAGCACCCCCAGAACCCCCACCAATACACACCGATGCTGGTACCCCGAGCCAGGAGGGAACCCATTTACCACCCAGTGAGGGTACATTATATGCCCAAGTCTCTGTACCTAAGAGGCAAAGTGGTCATGACAACCCCAACCCGGCCCCAAGATCCGATGATCACATTGTATACGCCGATTTGGATTTGGCTTCAGACACGTTTAAAGACGGCGGCCAATAGCCTTCATTGGAATTTGAACCAGTCACGTACGCGACCGAGATTCTGTTTGAAGATTATATCTATATAGCTGCACCCTCTGATGAATTGGTTTTGATGATAAGATATTGTAAATGAGTTTTTTTTGTTTTTTTTGGAATTTACCCAGAAATGTGGGCAATCATGGGGCTGAAACACAGGTCAGCTTTATACATGAAGAGTTTCATAGCAAAACGCAATTAAATCCATATTTAAAACTTTTGCACCAATACCACTCAGACATCGTTTACAGGAAGGCAAACACAAGTTCCAACTCAGTTTTAGCAAAACGCGATATAACCACTATATAAACTCAATCATTATACACGTTTTATTCCAAACTGTGATAAACGCCACGCCAGCTTCTCTGTAATCTGCAATATATCCTCTCAGCCAAATGAATATATTGCGTTTTGCTATGAAACTCTTCATTTTTCATGTATATATAATATTTAGCACTTGCTCCTAATTATTGTGTCTATTATATGGCATCATATAATTGTGACAACACAACAAATGCTAGCAGGTTTTTATTTGCATACAGCCATGACATTGTACTGTAAAGTTACGGTTTATCTGAGCCGATCACAAACATTGTAGAAAGACATAGAAACTGTAGTTTTAGTTTGCGTAAATTACATGCACATGTAGATTTTGTGGAACAAACAATGTGTGAATGTTAATGTTTTGACATATATTAGTACAAATTATTGTAAACATTACCATTTACATTACGAACATTATCACTGGTTGCCATTTCAGCCAATCATGTTAGCATGCCGTTCTGTAGGTAACCCCTACCCCACTCCCACCACCACAATGAAGAGACATGGACTCATGCGGGAATTCCCCCTTTTCACTACCTGACTACCTTTGAACATACCATAGAGAAAGGTTGCAAAAACATTTGCCTAAAACCATCACATGTTTTCTTGAAATTGGTTTTGATATGTCCTGACCCATGAACTTTACCTCTGTCCTTCATCGTCATTCTGGGAATCTAGACAGTGCCTGGTACTCTTTTTTGCAATTATACTTATGACCGAATCATAATCTGAGTCACTGCATGCAATGGACATAAAAACAATATCAACCACCTGTAACCAAAGACCTTGTTGTGCATGTCACGTCATCAGGCAGGGCAGTCGTTTTCGTGATCACCAGAATCAGACCGGCGCACATGGCCAAACACACAACATTGAAGATCTATTATCTCAACACAAATTACTAATTTTGTTAATTTTGAAAGTTGGAATGAAATTTGGTAATTTTCAGAATTAATTATGAAAGTTATCTGAATTCAACAATAAATCACATCACACAACCTCAATATCAAGTGTCAAAGTTTCCTTCTAACCAAAGATCATTGAATATAGAGCCCTATTCATAATAGGCTATATCGAAAGTGTCATTGAAGTCATGGCCATAAATGATTAGCGTATTATACAAAACATTGGAGTATGGTTATTGGGTTCATAGACAGCATTGAGCATTGAAAATCAAGAGTACCGGTATCTTTCATCCTAATACTTTGCTAATATTATTGTGTTTGTTGGGGTGTTTGTTTGTTTGTTTGTTTTTGTATAGGAAATTATGTCAAATATAAAGTACCAAAAACGAACCCAGACCCAAGTGGTTTGAGGAGACAGTACCAGCGCACTAACCGATCGAGCTAAGAGTATGTTGATAGTTGTCAACTGCATTTTAAATGATTTTTAATATTAAAGGCTGTATAACCAAATATTAATTGGGTAAACAAATTGCTCTTGTCTCGACCTCGAGTGTCACTCGAACCTCAGACCTCTCGCTTCGAAGTAATTAACAGTAATTATTCAGTACTAAATTTTTATATATAAATAAAACTCCATTAACTTTATATTTACATTTCAAATTAATTTCTACATCGAGGCCAAAATGTGGTTTTCTTAATTATTTTTTCTTAATTTAATTTTTGCTGTGAAACGATCTCCAATTTCAGCCAAAATTGCTGGATCGATTTCTGACGATTTTTAAACGACATTTTCACATATGGGTAAGAACGTCTGCCTGATTCGTGTCAGCCTTTCTTATTCACCATACTTTGTATATGGGAAATTTGGTCTGGTTCCAATAATCGCGTATACCATGTATAATTTATTTCACTGGTTGCAAAAAAAAAAAAAGGCGCGTCACCGCACCGATTTTGAAACCCACCTATGACCTGAATCCGGAGACTTTTTTGGCATTATTAGAAATCCAACTACTTAATAAGTGTATTACTTCCAAGTACCTGTTAAGTTGTATATTTATTTTCAGTATATACTTATCTTGCACATACTTTATAAAGATGTGTATGTTAGGAAGAATTTAATTACATATTTTATGAACTTTTCTAGACTATATTTTTCTACTAAAGGGAAACAAATACTGAAGTGATTTTTTGTACAAATAGAGCATGTATACATGCAACACGCAACATTCTCTGTAAATAAACTCATTGCAGCATGAATTTGTCTTTGTAGCTGTATGACTGTGAACTCCTTGGTATAGCTTGGGTACTTTAATTTATAGAGAAATCAAACAGTATCGTTACAATGGGCACCATGCAGGGCACCATGAAAGGCGCAATCAAGAGCCCCAGAGGCAATTGCCTTCGAAGTAATTACTAACAATAATTATTCAGTACTAAGTTTCTATATATTAATAAAACTCATTGAGGCCAAAATGTACTTTTCTTTTATTTGCTATGATTTGCCAAAATTGCTGGATAGATTGGAATTCTGACGCGCTGTGTTTTAAACGACTTTGGGTAAGAACGTTTGCCTGATTTGTGTCAGCCTTTCTTAGCCACCATACTTTGTATACCGGAAATTTGGTCTGGTTCCAATGATCGCGTATACCATGTAATGTATTTCACTGGTTGAAAAAAACAAAAAAAAACCCAAACAAACAAACAACAACAAAACAAACAAAAAACAAACAAACAAACAAAAACCAAACAAAAACAAAAACAAAAACACCTATTACCAGAAACTGGAGACTTTTTTGACCTTATTAGAAATCCAACTCCTTAATAATTGTAGTAGCTGCGTATGTTTAAGTACCAAGTACTGTCCAAGTACCAGTTAAGTTGCAGATTTATTTTCAGTATACACTTGCCCATACTTTATAAAGAATTGCATATTAGGAAAAAATGTATTACATATTTTACGAACTTTTCAAATTGTTATTTTTCTACTAAAGGGAAACACATACTGAAGTAATTTGTTTGTACAAATAGAGCAAGTATACATGCAACACGCAACATATTAATTAGTCTCTGTAAAACAAATTATTGCAACGTGAATTAAGGTTGTCTTGAATTTGTCTTTGTAGCTGTATGACTTTGAACACCTTGGTATAGTAAGGGTACTTTAACTTACAGAGAAATCAAAGTGTATCGTTTCAATGGGCACCATGCAATCAAAGGCCCAGAGGCAATTGCCTGCGAAATACTGGGCCTGCTGTCTTGGAATAAAATACACTTTTAATTTCCTTGTAAAGGGAAGTAAATTACTGAAATATTTACAACCAGCTATTTCAAGGATACGTACAGCATTGGTAACTGTTGCCAAAACTACTACTTTGAATACAGATATCAATATATGCATGTACACGTACATTAAACAACCAAAGTGTGAATGTTGATGTAGGTCACATGGCCGTGACATTACCCAAAATAAACTTGTATCATTCCCACACCACAATTTTCGTGACAATAATTATAGTTTCACTTATCCGAAACAAATTCACTGTCTTTGTTGAAATCTTCAAGAGCAGCAAAAGGGACAATATCCACTATGGCAACAGGTAAATCTTTCCAAAAAGTAAAAAATAGTAATGTAGGCTACTGTAGTCTGTAAATTTAATCGAAATTTGAAGCATGAGGAAAGGAAGAGAAAAGGCATGTTTGGGGTAAAGATCATTATTTTTGTTGGGACTTTGAGAAGGTTGCCGTGTAACCATGGCCATGGCATGCGAGTGTAACCTTGTTTGAGTTCTTTGTTGCGTCTAGAAATTTCTGGAGCTCGCAGAAATCACAAATTATATCGCTGTGGGAGTTGCTGGCTGTAACAACTCCATAACTCATTTAACTTTTGAATTACCTATATATATGTATTTTGTTTATCTGCTGTGCCGTGTCAATACAATAGGTGAAACATATCTACAATTTAATCAATGTCGTTACATGTAAGCAACACGTATGTTTTCATATAGGCCTACTGATCTGTATTAACTATAGATCTTGTTTTATTTACTACAGATCTTTATTAACTATATAACATTGCTTACTTTCATGGCATATTTTTGTTTAATTTATCCATATTTTCATAGATTCGTTTAACTTGTATTATATTTTTGGTGCATTTTAAATTCTGAAGTTTTACATTTATTTTATATTTCTTTAGTTTTATAAGCGCCCTTTGACGGAATTTGGCGCTATACAACACTTTGTTGTATTAAAAAACAAAATCATGTCGAGTTGACCCTCAGACAAAAAATAACGTTCGAAGATTTAATCAAGTTGCATTAAAAACAGAGCACATAATTTTAATTCCATGTTAGTAAATATTTAAATCTATGGAATTCAGGTGCAATTTTCACAATGACAAAGTGCTAGGTGTTGTCTAGTAAGATAAACTGGTATAATCCTAGGACAATGGTTATAATATGGACACATTAAATAATGAACTGATCTCAACTAGCCCTGAAATTGGGGAATTGAGGAAAACAAAAAGGTTTAAAACAAACGCCCGGCTACCTTAAATATACTAATCGATCGGCTAAATACTTTGGAATAAATGTAGATCTTGACTGGTTCACAAAAGGTAATGATTACCAATTTGAATCGCTGTACATAATGCCTGAAGTGAATTTGACCAATTGGCGTAAACTCAAAACCTTCAAAACATGGAACACGTAGGATAATATTGATATTTTAATAAAATGCTGAAGCTCTACAAACAAGTCTTTCATTTTGTTTGTCTTAAAGTCGCTCCTCCCCAATTTGGCGCCTACGACAAAATAGGTCTACCCTCTCCGTTACTCCCATTCCTCCACACTTTTGCTCCAGTATTATTTCGGTATATATGTATTTTGTCCATGTATGTCATGTGTTTATTATTCAATGTTCTCCGTTGCAATCCTTAATAAAAGTCACATAGGTACGTCCGTACAATTATCATCATTAAATGCTCATCCTGGTAGCTTTTCTACACAATAATACAGACATCATGGGTCGAGACAAAGGAGTTTTTTAAAGCCCAAACAGTTTAACATAGAGCCGCGCTTGACTCACGACCCTATTTTCCCTCCATACATCCCATCGTCAGATTGATGTGGTGGATGTGTTCCCCTTATGACGTAATTTCTTTTAAAGCCTGATGCATGATATTTTGCAGAATGCGTGAGTTTTTAATTTTTTTGAGAATTTGTCGCAATGTGAATGACACGCGTGTGATGTATGAGACTTGACTTCTGTCCTTAAATCCTTATAATTATTTAAATGGCACCAATTGGCCATATGTTTCAGAAAACATGACAATTCACAATCTAATAGATGACTTTTGAGACGCTAAGTTGCAGCAGATCCTTATGGGTTCTTTTCTGTTGTTCTCTATATCGTGTTTATGCTTAAAATGATGTGAACGATGAATGAATAATATCCTGAAATGAAATCATGATGGTCACCGCCATTAAACTATTTGTTTCCGACTAATGTAAATCACCTTTCAAGAGTGACACCAACCAAATATAGGTTTTCCCGGCCAATTTCACCAAGTTTTCATTCAATTTCTGGCTCATTCAATTTAGATTGAAATTAGAAGATCACGCAGATCGTATAGGTTGATGAAATTCTTGTGTCGGGTGATAAACAATTGATTTCATTTAATTAAAAAAAATCTTCGGTGCCTACAAATTGAAATTGAATGCCCCAATAATGACAAGGAAATCCTAATTTGATCTGATGTGTAAAAATCACGCGAAATTGAATGGCTGATAATGAAAATGATCACAAAAATTCGGAAATTGGCAGGGAAAACCTATACTAAAAACTAATAACGGTCTTTTTTAAAACACTGAACACATAACACATTTCCTGTTTGATATGGCTTTATTCGCACTGCTAAAAGATAGTTCATATGTAGGGGTGAGAGGATTAGGGAAAATGTGTCTCCTTTGACGCTTGTATACAACTAATGGAAAGTAAATATTTTCCCAATGTTGTCAATATATGCCGCTTTGTGCCCTTTAACTTATAGCCTATAATATAATTCACTTGTTCCCATGGCGAGCAACAATAACCTTCAACACGATGCACATTATACGCATGAACACACTACTTATTATTAACATTTATTAGCGTGTCACACGCAAATAAAATCGAGTTTATAAACTTTACAGAACAAGTCGGGATTGAATCGTTCACGCAATGCAAACGATTTCACCTCTGCTCATACCGACTTACGAGTGTGGAACAAACTTATGTGACTTGCAGATTACAACTTGCAAAAACAATGGTTGCAAGAATCTTGATTTTCCTGCTGTGTGCTTGGTGTTCACTTGATGCAGGCAGACTCCTGATGGTTGTCACTGCTCAACCAACAGTGTCTGCGATGATCTTAACACCACAGGCCGATCGTAAGGAGGGCGGGCAGGTTGATATGAGGTGTATCGCTACAAACCTCGAGTCAGATCACATCGTGGCGTGGTTGACTGAAGACCCACATTTGACTCTTAGATGGGGTATGAGTACAATATCAACCAACCCACGGTTTATGTTTACTACAACACATCCACAGACAGGGACAACTATTCAAGACTTTACCATCACTGATTTGCAGAGAGACGACGCTGATGAATATCTATGTGATGTTAATGATCCCATATCAACTGGAGGACACAACATCGTAGCAACATCCAGAGTATCCCTATCAGTGTATTACTTCCCCACTGAGTCCTTCCCAATGTGCTCCCCTGCTGGACCCATTACAGTAGACACTGGAACAGAGGTAAATATGAAATGTTCATCTAAGGCTGGAAACCCATCAGTCATTATGAGGATTTATTCCATGAAATGTAATAACAGATATACATGGAGAACACAAACCATCAATGATACTATTGTAAGGTCATTAGATTTGACAGTGGATGTTACTGATGATGATGTTGCATTCGAATGCATAATCTCATCAGTGAATTTCCCTGATACGAGGCGTTCTTGTACCATCGGGCCAATTATGGTAAGGAACATGATAGAACCCATTACAGAGCTTACAACTGAATCAACACTAACATCAGTGGGACCATCTTTCCCCACATCTTCAAGTCCCTGGATTATAGCCTTTGTAGTTTCTATAATCCTACTTGTAGTATCTTCCAGTATTAACATCATTGTCATATTTCACAATATTAAACATAAACGTGACAGGGAACCTCAAGTACCCATAGCAGATCCCTACATGGATCTGCAGCCAACGGATGACAAGAACAGAGTTTACATGGAACCTACGATAAAAGAGACAACTACCGCACAAGACACCTACTACCAACCAGTTGATGTTGTTGAGAATGAAAGCCCAGAGCATGACTACGTACGGCCAGAGGACAGCACTAACTATGAAGCGGTTGGAGTACCACAGAGTGATGAGAGAAAGTATCAGAATATCAACAGTTAAATATGTATGGTTTATTTGTCTGTCCTGCTGAAGTGCGAATTCTGAAACCTTGTTTGCTTTGCTTCTTTGTAGTGTTAACCCTTTCAGTACCAAGACCAATTTTTCAATTATGCCTTGGGTACCACACTCATTTCTTTTTCATGTCTACTTGGTTACCACAGGACTTTTGGCAAGTTTCATTGTATAGCGCCCTCACATGGTGATGCATTGGAAGGCAATTTCTGTATTGTTAACATACAGGTGTCATAATGAATTACTCTCTGAGCCATGAAATCAACTTTATAATAAAATACCAATTATGTTGACCTACATTAAAATGGCAAAACACTGTTATTGGGGTTTATTAAGTATTGTGACTTATACAGTAAGGAAACTGACTAAATGTTTTTAATCTATTTTGTTTGAGCAAAAAAGACTGAACGGAGACTTGAACCTAGGCTTGAACCCTTTCCAGTTTTCTTTCCCCGTTCAATGTTGGAAAATCTGGGCTTGCGGTGTGCGTGCTTCACATCAACATTGAAACGGGGGGGGGGGGGGAGAGAAGGGTGGAATTAAATGAAATCACATGTACATGTATACAACCAAAAGTAGTTGGGCACAGACAGATCATTGGGTATGAAAATTCTCAAAACAGGGAACAACACACATTGGCTTATTACACTGTTTACAGATCATACGCGTTTGTGTTCTCTTTGCCCTAGTACTGCAAACAACACAGTCACGTTTTTTGCTGGAGACATTTTTTCCAGGATAGTGTTGACATGAAAAGGGCCTGGAACCACATGGAAGTTGGCTTGCATGATGTACGGGGTCGTACTTCCAGGTGGATAAAAGTTCTTCGATGACCTTTACCCTAAAATCCAAATTGGAAAGGTGATGGTTTGTAGATATGGTGTTGTATACCACAGTAGCATTCAGAAAACAGATGTCAAGAATGTTTACGAATACTCTTTTCCACCATTTCATTGTTCTGTGTGGATGAGAGTAATACTGCACAATTTGTGCTGCCAGATCAGTTCCTCCCATGTATTTATTGTAATCGCAAACTACAGAAGGTTTTTTAATGTCGCGATGTCCGGTTAAACTGTTTTTACTACGAATCTGCTTAGTGGTGACACTGCAATTCCCGTAATTTGTCAAGAGAGTTACACGCTTTGTGTCTTGCCAGACGACACAAAGTTGGCCTGCCTTTGTATAAAACCGGGGGTCTTCTGTTTTTTTCATTGGGAACTTTTTGGGATGAGCAAAATCAGGAATTCCTTGTGTGGTGTAGCGCACAGTTCCACAAACTCCAAATCCTAGCTGTGATAACTTTGAGACCAGAGCTGGGCTGTTATGCCAATTATCCATGAAAATGACATGACCCTTGTGTTCCAGTCCTTTCACTAGATCCAAGACAACCTGGCCTGGTGCATGAAGAACAGATGGATGGTGTGTTGCCATGGTTGCAGCATGCACAGTGGAGGGTTGAATTGTTGCTGTGCTTGGCCGAGACCCTGTGAACATCTTCCAAGCACACGTATACCCGGATTCGGACTCATTTAAAGAGAAGCATTTCAGTCCCCACTTGTTGGCCTTTCGCGGTAAGTACTGCTTAAAGCTCAGTCGTCCTTTAAACTTGACCATACTCTCGTCTGGTGAGAGGTTTCGTCCAGGTCTGTATATTTTGAGAAAGGTTGGCAGTACAATGTCGAGTAAAGGGCGAAGTTTTGCTAGTTTGTCGGTAGGGCTGTCGACTTGAGCTCTGTTGTTGGCTAGGTGAAAAAATCCAAGGATTGCAGTGAATCTGTTGCGGGACATAGATGACGGATATACCGGACTTCGAAGAACATCTGACATGGACCAGTGCATGCTGTATCGAGGCCTTTTGTTGATGCCCATGCAAAGTAATAATGCCACGAATGCCATCATTTCGGGAATATTAGTCCAAGCAGACTGACGATTGGTTGGGTTTGCAGGCAAAGTTTGCTCAGCATATCGATTTATCTCCGTCACCATCAGCTCCCAGGTTGCTTGACAGAAGTATAGTTGAAAAATTTGGAAAGGTGTACAGTTACTCAAATCTTTAGTCGTTCCCCTGTTTCCACTGAATTGCATGGGTTTCTTCGTGTATGCGTTAGTTTCACACCAACCAGACCGGTAGTTTGGCTTTTCCGATGATGATGATGATGTCAGGACGCATTCCTCTTCACTATCATCCGACTCCGGTGTAGAATCCTCGTCAGAAGACATATCTGACCCACTATCTGCGAAGAGTTCATCCAAAATGTGTGCACTTCGCGTTCGATCGGCGTCCATAGATATCACCGGCACGCGCGCGCGCAAAAGCTCGCGGGCGTCCTTTTTCAGCCAATCAGAAAACACTTGTCAATTGAGGGCGCTATTGACATTTTCCGAAAACAGGTGTTACCGACGTGCCACAGGGGCTCGCCGGGAACAAATGAGAATTGTTTTCGCGTGCCAAAAGAACACCACGGTACCCAAGAGATATACAATATTGAGCCAATATGGCACAATGGGGTTGAAAGGGTTATGTCAGGGCTGTTGCCAAAATGGGGTGGGGGTTAGATGGTGTGTGTCACCACCGAACTCTGAATTTTATAAATTTCTTTTCTAATGGTGGTGAGCCCGGTCCAATAGAATCACTTTCAATCGCAAACACAAATGAGGGGAAACATGAACACAATTCTTATATTTCCATGAACATTATATTATAATATTTACACTATTTACAATTTTGTAAATAACTATTTAAACTGCACAATAATCACTCTATTTGTCACAGAAAGTGCGCAAATAAATCAGACAATCGAGTAATAGGCTTAATCTCTATGGGGTATTCTTTTATAGTTTTGATTTTTAATATGAAATTACGTTCTTAAATAAGTTTCTTACTCGTACAGCGAGTTTTGAAAAATCACCCCCGCGTCGTCAGTCTCATTATTCATTTTTTTGTTGATTATGCGTAAGAAAGTGCGTAAGAAAGTTGAGTATGTAAGCTGTATTATACACACAAGTTGTGTCGATTGTTTGAACACAACAAAACGAAAAGCTCCAAAAATGTCAGAGAGTAGCGGGGTCATGGGCCGAACATCCTGTTGACGAGGAAGAAGTGTTTCTTTACGATGATTCTATTGACAGAGGGAGCTCAACTGAAGAAGAAGAGGGCGACGAATGTAGCCAGGAAGTCGAGGTTCGTGGTGCAGATGAAACTTACCAATTTGAGGCCACTCGCCGCATTGGAAGCACCTGACGACGAGCCGGCCGGCAAAGACAACAACGATGGTAATGCAGATTTCCAAGGACGATTTCTTAATACAGCATGGTAAATCCCAACAAAATCATTCGTGGAAATATCACTGGTTATTGTTGTTAGAATGAGAAGATTTTATTTTTCACAAAATGATTGATGCATTGTCCAAGCCATTTTTTACCAAAAACTGTCAATATTTAAATTAATTGGGCTAGGCGGTAACTAATGGCAGAATTTGTCGTCACCAAAATTAAGTCTACCAGAAGGTATTTACAAAGGCGTATTATAAAAATAGTTTAACATTTTAGACGAGAAATGTGGCAATTTATATAGAGAAATACGCTTTCGTACACTATTTTTGTAGGATTCGAAACATCTTTTTTTTTCTTCCCAAAACTGTTTAAAAATTAATTGGGCTAGGCAGTGATTAATGGCAGAATTTGTCGCCCCAAAAATTATGTCTACCAGAAGGTATGTACAAGGGGGTGTTATACAAATATTTAAATATTTTGGACGAGTGAAAATGGCAAATAATCGGTCGAAAATGTGTTGGTGTACAAATCTTGGGTTTTATACCAAATAAGGGGAAAATGTTTATTTAAAAACTACAACAACAACAACAAAATCATTTGAAAATGTCATTCTGTGCACTACTTATAATAATATTGGTATATTGGTATATTATACCAAGAAAATGCTGCCATTAATTAATGGGACAGTTAAAAAAAACACTAAAAATGGTTTATGTATCCCATTAGTTTGTCCGTTCTGGGCCACCATATTGAAATACAGCAAACACGTGCCATCACGAAAATTAGGCTGGCCAGAATTCAGGCCCGATTTTCGTGCTAACTTCAGTCTGATGTTCACTGTACTGAAATTAAATCATGGTGGTCACCGCCATAAACAAATTAATTTAGATTAATTATTATGCATGTAACAATTAATTGGAGAATATTTTAAACTATTTGTTTCCTTCTGACCAATGTTCAAGAGTGCGCCCAACGAAATACTTAATACATAACAAACACTGAACACATAACACATTTCCTGCTTGATATGGCTTTATTCTCACTAACAGATAATTCAGAGGTAGGTGAGCGGATGAGGGAAAATGTGTCTCCTTTGACTCGTGTATACAACTAATGGAAAGTAAATATTCTCCCAATTTTGTTAATGCCGCGTTGACTACCTTTAACCTATAGCCCATAATAATTAACATGTTCTCATTGCGAGCCACAATAACCAGCAACATGATGCACACATGAATACACTTGTGCTTATTATTAACGTTCATTGGCCTTTTCACACGGAAATAAAATCGAGTTTATAAACTTTAGAGAACAAGTAGGCATTGAATCGTCGTAACATTTCACGCAATGCAAACTTTGTATGAACGTACGAATTCATCTCCGCTCATACCGACTTATTGCATCATACAAAAACAATGGTTGGAAGAATCTTGATTTTCCTGCTGTGTGTTTGGTGTTCACTTGATGCAGGCAGACTCCTGATGGTTGTCACTGCTCAACCAACAGTGTCTGTGATGATCTTAACACCACAGGCCGATCGTAAGGAGGGCGGGCAGGTTGATATGAGGTGTATCGCTACAAACCTTGAGTCAGATCACATCGTGGAGTGGAAGACTGAAGACCCAGATATGACTCTTAGATGGAATATGAGTACATTATCAAGCAACCCACGGTTTATGTTTAATACAACACATCCACAGACAGGGGCAACTATTCAAGACTTTACCATCACTGATTTGCAGAGAGACGACACTGATGAATATCTATGTAATGTTAATGATCCCATATCAACTGGAGGACACAACATCGTAGCAACATCCAGAGTATCCCTATCATCAGTGTATTACTTCCCCAACGAGTCATTCCCAATGTGCTCCCCTGCTGGACCCATTACAGTAGACACTGGAACAGAGTTGAATATGCAATGTTCATCTGAGACTGGTAACCCGGCAGTCGTTATGATGATTTCTTCCACGAAATGTAATAACAGATCTACATGGACAACACAAACCATCGATGATACTATCGTAAGGTCATTAGATTTGACAGTGGATGTTACTGATGATGATGTTACATTCGAATGCATAATCTCATCAGTGTATTTCCCTGATATGACTCGTTCTTGTACCATCGGGCCAATTATGGTAAGGAACATGAACATGACACCGTCTTTCCTCACATCTTCAAACCCATGGATTATAGCCTTTGTAGTTTCTACCATCCTACTTGTAGCATCTTCCAGTATTAACATCATTTTCATACTTCACCATATTAAACATAAACGTGACAGGGAACCTCAAGTACCCAAAGCAGATCCCTACATGGATCTGCAGCCAACGGATGACAAGAACAGAGTTTACATGGAAACTACGGTAAAAGAGACAACTACCGCACAACATACCTACTATCAACCAGTTGATGTTGAGAATGAAAGCCCAGAGCATGACTACGTACGGCCAGAGGACAGCACTAACTATGAAGCGGTTGGAGTACTACAGAGTGATGAGAGAGAGTATCAGAATATCAACAGTTAAATATGTATGCTTTATTTGTCTGTTCTGCTGAAATGCGAATTCTGAAACCTTGTTTGCTTTGCTTCTTTACAGTGTTAAGTCAGGTGGGGTTAGAGGGTGTGTCCCCGCCCCCCCCCCCCCATATCGATTTTCAGTAGTCAAATCGAGCCTCATTTGACAAAATCGAGCCTTGGACGACAAATGAACCACCAAATAAAGCCATTGGAGCAGGCTTGTAGTTTTTATGTCCGAGGTGATTTAATTTCCGGGGGGTTTATATAACGCCTCCCTCTCCTCGTTCGGCGATTTCTCAGGGGGAAATTCTTCACGTCTACTCCCTCAATATTTCTCATGTCTACCCTCCTCCTCAAAAAATTTTCACGCCTACCCCCTCAAACATTTCTCAAGCCTACCACCCATTTGTCCACCGCTGAAGTCAGTCGGCAAATTGCCTTCCACCTACACAAAATGAATAAATAAAGATTATGCCTTCGCTACGACCCTTGTTAAGGTTTAAACTAGTACTGTTAATATTTACCAACGTCATCACTAGGCCTGTGTGTTTTTGAATAATTTGGTAACCGGATATTCGGATTTTGATTTCGATCGAATATTCGATATTCGAAGGCTGCCGATTGTAATTGCACCACAACCTGAGCACACACGATAGATAAGGCCTAACATAGCCTGGCCTACACCATGCAAATAACATTGCGAATAGGATGGGCTTGCAAATGTAGACGAGAGGATGATGGGGGATAATGATGGAAACTCCAATAAGAAAAAACAAATTAACGTAAACTTGATTTTCTGCGGAAATTGCATTTTTTCTTCGAATATTCGAACTGGAAAAAATCAACCGGATATTCGAACCATCGATCGAATATTTAAATATTTGGTTATTCGGCACAGCCCTAGTTATCACAGGTGTACCAACGTGAGTCTCTCCAACTTTTTAGGTGTTCGGGTATGCGCCCGAAACACCTATTGTTATTGTTCGGTTTTTTTTTCTTTTTAGGTGTTCGAGCTACAGCGCGAAACACCTATTGTTATTGTTCGGTTTTTTTTAATTTTTTTTATTTTTCTTCTCCTTCTTCTTCTTCTTCTTCTTCTTCTTTTCCGGATCGATTGTCTACAAAAAAACACATACTTGCAAACTTCATATGAACTTGAAACTTGGCACATACTTAGAACATAACACGTAGATGAAACATAATTTGTGACGTCATTATTAGGTCATCAGATATCGAATTTCGATCAATCATACTTTATTAGTTAAAACGTTTTGATTACGTTGCAAATGAAAGACTACACGGCTTTTTCAACGCTAAAAAAGTGCGCCCTCTGTTGGTGAATGTAAATCAGCTCTGGTCGTGCTCATTATGTATGCACGTAATTTGGTGAATGTAAATCAGCTCTGGTCGTGCTAATTATGTATGCACGTAAAAATCATATCTCAACAACCACAACAGGTAAATTGACAGTTTTTGCACCATTGTACAGATTGTTAATTGTCAAAAATTATTTACACAAAGGTGACCCCAATTTGACCTTACTTCCTGTCCAAACCGGAAGTCAAAGTTTAATGTTTAAAAAATCATATCTCCACAACCACAAGAGGTAAATTGAAATTTTTGTATCATTGTATAGATTGTTAATTGTCAAAAATATTTACACAAAGGTGACCCCAATTTGACCTTACTTCCTGTCCAAACCGGAAGTCAAAGTTTAATGTTTAAAAAATCATATCTCCACAACCACAAGAGGTAAATTGACATTTTTGTATCATTGTATAGATTGTTAATTGTCAAAAAATATTTACACAAAGGTGACCCCATTTGACCTTACTTCCTGTCCAAACCGGAAGTTAAAGTTTAATGTTTAAAAAAATCATATCTCCACAACCACAAGAGGTAAATTGACATTTTTGTATCATTGTATAGATTGTTAATTGTCGAAAAATATTTACACAAAGGTGATCCCATTTGACCTTACTTCCTGTCCAAACCGGAAGTCAAAGTTTAATATTTAAAAAAATCATATCTCAACAACTACAAGAGGTAAATTCACAATTTTTGTACCATTGCACAGATCGTTAATTGTCAAAAAATATTTACAAAAAGGTGACCCCAATTTGACCTTACTTCCTGTCCAAACCGGAAGTCAAAGTTTAATATTAAAAAATCATATCTCAACAACCACAAGAGGTAAATTGACATTTTTTGTACCATTGTATAGACTGTTAATTGTCGAAAAATATCTACACAAAGGTGACCCCAATTTGACCTTACTTCCTGTCCAAACCGGAAGTCAAAGTTTAATATTTTAAAAATTCATATCTCAACAACCACAAGGGGTAAATTCACAATCTTTCCACTATTGTACAGATTGTTAATTGTCAAAAATGTTTACAAAAACATGACCCAATTTGACCTTTACTTACTGTCTAAACCGGAAGTCAAAGTTTAATATAACAAATAATGATGCAAAGTTTCTTTTAAAAACATTCTGACGTCGTCATCACTGCCCTGACAAAACTCGAACACCTATGTGTTTGTATTATCACAAACACTGCCATCTAGTTTTTTTTTCTTTTTCTTCTCCTTCTTCTTCTTCTTCTTCTTCTTCTTTTCCGGATCGATTGTCTACAAAAAAACACATACTTGCAAACTTCATATGAACTTGAAACTTGGCACATACTTAGAACATAACACGTAGATGAAACATAATTTGTGACGTCATTATTAGGTCATCAGATATCGAATTTCGATCAATCATACTTTATTAGTTAAAACGTTTTGATTACGTTGCAAATGAAAGACTACACGGCTTTTCAACGCTTAAAAGTGCGCCCTCTGTTGGTGAATGTAAATCAGCTCTGGTCGTGCTCATTATGTATGCACGTAATTTGGTGAATGTAAATCAGCTCTGGTCGTGCTAATTATGTATGCACGTAAAAATCATATCTCAACAACCACAACAGGTAAATTGACAGTGTTTGCACCATTGTACAGATTGTTAATTGTCAAAAATTATTTACACAAAGGTGACCCCAATTTGACCTTACTTCCTGTCCAAACCGGAAGTCAAAGTTTAATGTTTAAAAAAATCATATCTCCACAACCACAAGAGGTAAATTGAAATTTTTGGTATCATTGTATAGATTGTTAATTGTCAAAAAATATTTACACAAAGGTGACCCCAATTTGACCTTACTTCCTGTCCAAACCGAAGTCAAAGTTTAATGTTTAAAAATCATATCTCCACAACCACAAGAGGTAAATTGACATTTTTGCATCATTGTATAGATTGTTAATTGTCAAAAATATTTACACAAAGGTGACCCCATTTGACCTTACTTCCTGTCCAAACCGGAAGTCAAAGTTTAATGTTTAACAAAATCATCTCCACAACCACAAGAGGTAAATTGACATTTTTGTATCATTGTATAGATTGTTAATTGTCGAAAATATTTACACAAAGGTGATCCCACTTGACCTTACTTCCTGTCCAAACCGGAAGTCAAAGTTTAATATTTAAAAAATCATATCTCAACAACTACAAGAGGTAAATTCACAATTTTTGTACCATTGCACAGATCGTTAATTGTCAATAAATATTTACAAAAGGTGACCTAATTTGACCTTACTTCCTGTCCAAACCGGAAGTCAAAGTTTAATATTAAAATCATATCTCAACAACCACAAGAGGTAAATTGACATTTTTGTACCATTGTATAGACTGTTAATTGTCGAAAAATATCTACACAAAGGTGACCCCAATTTGACCTTACTTCCTGTCCAAACCGGAAGTCAAAGTTTAATATTTTAAAAATTCATATCTCAACAACCACAAGGGGTAAATTCACAATCTTTCCACTATTGTACAGATTGTTAATTGTCAAAAATGTTTACAAAAACATGACCCAATTTGACCTTTACTTACTGTCTAAACCGGAAGTCAAAGTTTAATATAACAAATAATGATGCAAAGTTTCTTTTAAAAACATTCTGACGTCGTCATCACTGCCCTGACAAAACTCGAACACCTATGTGTTTGTATTATCACAAACACTGCCATCTAGTTTTAGATTGTATTCAGAAGAAATTGAGCACACTTGAGTAACATAAGTCTTTAAGAAAGGGAAGGTACAATATTGGTAATTATCTGAATTATTATCCGATAGCTAATTTGTTTTAAACATGGTAAAGGTACCAATCATCCTGGGAAAAATAATCTGTCTGAAAGTGCTCGAATTTCAGAAGAAGAAAAAAAAGGAAAAAAACTAATGCACCTTTTCAAAAGACGGCAACTTGGCTGCAAATATTTTTTTCTGCAAAAACTTGAAACGTTCACAGGTTGACTATAGGGTAATCCATGAGTACTCTGTTATGTAAGCGATAGTTTTTCAGTAATTAAACTTGCCTGTGGAAGTTGCGTGTTGAACTTTCGTTTAATATTAATAAAACGTGCGTAGAGAGGTTTCTGTAATTTTCTTGACATAATGATGTCATAATGTATAAAAATAGGTTTTCTGAGAAAGCTTAATTGTATGCGTAAGTTTAGAATTAGTTAGAAGGAAGATTTTCGTGTCAAAGTGGGACACATTTATTTGTATAGCCGTAGGATTAGACGGGATTAGAAGTGCGTGCGGAAAAGGTATGGTACTTCACCAAATCACTGGTAGACTAATAGTGTTTGGAGAATTCGTCGTGCGTCAGATCGTTGGAATTTTCATGCGGACCGTGAGTTTTATGGTGAGTCGTCCAGGAGGCTTGAAGTTAAGCTGTGAATAATACAGTTAGAAAGACGTTCACGAAGAGACTCCAGTATTGAAGTTTGTGAACTTGACAGATTTAGTGATTCCAGTGTGTGTTTGGAAATCACCGTATAATCGCCAATTGAAGTCACTAAGCTAGTCAAGAATAGACATCCTCTGAGTGCTTAAAATCGCCGGCCAGAAAATAGAGGACTGCCGTTGGAAGGTGTAAGTCACTTGAAGTTGAAAACCACTTTAATTGTAATTTTGATAATTTTACGATCATCGTATTAAGCCTGATTTAAAGTCAGTAATAATCGTGTAAATTTTGTGTTAATTAAACCATTTTGAATAATTGTTATTGTTACAAATATCGAGTGTAACCTTGTTTGAGTTCTTTGTTGCGTCTAGAAATTTCTGGAGCGCGCGGAAATCGCAAATTATATCGCTGTGTGAGTTGCTGGCTGTAACAACTCCATAACTCATTTAACTTTTGAATTACCTATATACATGTATTTTGTTTATCTGCTGTGCCATGTCGATATTAATAGGTGTTTATATTGTGATACATGCATTAATTAACTCTTACTTGAAACACATATCTCCAATTTAATCAATGTCATTACATGTAAGCAATACGTATGTTTCCTTCCATATACTATATAAGTAATTTTTTATGAACTGTAGATCTTGTTTTATTTACTACACATTTTTATTAAATATATAATATTGCTTACTTTCATGGCATATTTTGTTTACTTTTAACCATATTTTCATAAATTTGTTTAACTTGTATTATATTTTTGGTGTATTTTAAATTCTTAAATTTTATATTTCTTTGGAATAAATGTAGATCTTGAGTGGTACTGACCGACAAAAAGGGTAAATATTACCAATTTGAATCATATGCCTGAAGTGAATGTGATCTATTTGTGTATATCTCAAAGACCTTCAAAACATGGAACACGTAGGATAATATTGATATTTTAATAAAATGCTGAAGCTCTACAAACAAGTCTTTCATTTTGTTTGTCTTAAGATCGCTCCTCCCCGATTTCGCGCCTATGACAATATCCCTATACCCCCGCCCCCCCATTCCTCCAGTTCATCCACACTTTTTTCTCCAGTATTATTCCCGTATATATGTCTTTTGTCCATGATAGCATATGTCATGTGTTTATTATTCAAGGTTCGCCTTTGCAAGCCTTAATACAAGTCACATACTTCCTTATAATTATGATGATTAAATGGTAGCTGGTAGCTTTCCTACACAATAATAAAAACATGGGTTGAGACAAAAGAGTTTTAAAGTCCCAAACAGTTTAACATAGAGCAGCGGTTGACTCAAGATCATTGCACGACCATAGTTTTTACCCCACACATCCCAACATCAGATCGCGTCCAGCGAGGGCGGATGTGTTCCCCTTATGACGTAATTTCTTTTAAAGCCTGATGCATGATATTTTACAGAATGCGTGTGAGTTTTAACAATAATGTGAAAATTGATTGCATGTGAATGACACGCGCGTGATGTATGAAACTTGACTTGTATCTTTAGATCCTAAGGACAATCTACTGTCGCCACGGACTAGCTCCTGCATACCTAATAGAAGTGATTAGAGAATATAGGCCTACACGAAATCATAGGTCAGCTGATAGAGATCTTTTGATCTTTTGATACGGTGAACGCAGTTTTGCGTATGCTGCTCCCGAACTGTGGAACAACATCCCTGATGTAATTAAGAGTTCAAACACTATCAATAAATTTAAGTCCCATGTTAAAACATACTTGTTTAATAAGTAAATGTGGGTTCATTGTGGTCGGTTATTGTAAAATCTTGTAATATGATCTTGAGAGTCAGTTGGGATGTGTAATTTTAAGCGCATAGAGATTTTTATTTGAAGGTATTATGCGCTATATAAGAACTGTTCATTATTATTATCCTTAGATTTAAATGGCACCAATTGGCCATATGTTTAAGAAAACATAAAAAAGAAGACTTTTGAGACGCCAAGTGGCAGCAGATCCTTATGGGTTCTTTTCTGTTGTTCTCTATATCGTGTTTATGCTCAGAATTATGTGAACGATGAATGAATAATGTCCTGAAATGAAATCATGATGGTCAACGCCATAAACAAATTAATTTAGATTAATTATTATGCATTTAACAATTAATTGGAGAATATTTTAAACTATTTGTTTCCTACTGACCAATGTAAATCACTGACCAATGTAAAAAACTGTGTTCAACCAAATACTTAATACGTAACAAACACTAAACACATAACACACATTTCCTGCTTGATATGGCTTTATTCTCACTAAACAGATAATTCAAAGGTAGGGGTGAGCGGATGAGGAAAATGTGTCTCCTTTGACTCGTGTATACAATTAATGGAAAGTAAATATTCTCCAAATTTTGTAAATGCCGCGTTGACTACCTTTAACCTATAGCCCATCATAATTTATTTCTTCCCATTGCGAACCACAATAACCAGCAACACAGTGCACACATGAATACACTTGTGCTTATTATTAACGTTCATTGGCGTGTCACACGGAAATAAAATCGAGTTCATAAACTTTAGAGAACAAGTAGGCATTGAATTGTCGTAACATTTCACGCAATGCAAACATGAACGTATGAATTTATCTCTGCTCATACCGAATTATTACGACTGTGGAACAAACTTATATGTGACTTGCAGATTGCATCATACAAAAACAATGGTTGGAAGAATCTTGATTTTCCTGCTGTGTGTTTGGTGTTCACTTGATGCAGGCAGACTCCTGATGGTTGTCGCTGCTCAACCAACAGTGTCTGTGATGATCTTAACACCATGGGCCGATCGTGAGGAGGGCGGGCAGGTTGATATGAGATGTACCACTACAAAACTCGAGTCAGATCACATCGTACAGTGGGCCACTGAAGAGCCAGCTATGACTCTTAGATGGGGTATGAGTACAGTATCAAGCAACCCACGGTTTATGTTTACTACAACACATCCACAGACAGGGACAACTATTCAAAACTTTACCATCACTGATTTGCAGAGAAACGACACCGATGAATATCTATGTAATGTTAATGATCCCATACCAACCGGAGGAAACAACATTGTAGCAACATCCAGAGTATCCCTATCAGTGTATTACTTCCCCAACGAGTCATTCCCAATGTGCTCCCCTGTTGGACCCATTACAGTAGACATTGGAACAGAGTTAAATATGAAATGTTCATCTGAGACTGGTAGCCCAGCAGTCATTATGATGATTTCTGCCACGAAATATAACAACAGATATACATGGACAACTCAAACCATCGATGATACTACCGTAAGGTCATTAGATTTGACAGTGGATGTTACTGATGATGATGTTACATTTGTATGCAACATCTCATCAGTGTATTTCCTTGATGTGACACGTTCTTGTACCATCGGGCCAATTATGGTAAGGAACATGACAGAACTTATAACGTTAAAGACAACGATAACACCATCTGCACTCAACACGCCAGTCATTGCAGGGACAGTCGCCGGTGGAGCAGCCGCACTTCTTTTTATCATAATTCTTATCGTCATTTGCCGAAGAAGAAGCTTTGGTAATTTGGATCCAAAATCGCAAAACTCTGATCCAGACACAAACCCAACAAACACCGAATTTACACGAGACCAACTGGAACCTTCTCAGACCAGGTTCAATGAATACGCAGGACTGGACTCAATAAAAGATCATTTTCATAACGACAATCAGCACACCACTGTACAAAGCCTGGATCAAATTGCTGTAGTTGAAAGTCCCATGGCAGAGCCAAGCGCATCTCACTCCAGTACATTACCGATACGAAGAGCAGATGGAACCAACCCTAGTGTACTGTACGCTAAACCACATCATAAACAAACTGGGAATACTCATCGCGACACAAGGAGGCAGTATCAACACTATTCCTATGATGCAACTACAGAGCAGAGCTACGATAATCCTGTGTTTGATTCTCAACAAGACTCAATTTGGCCGTCGAAGGACCGTCCAGTCTCCCTCAAACCGATAGCAAAGGTCAAACCGAATGTTCCCAGACAACCCAAACCCTACAAACCCAAACCACAGCGTACGAGCAACACCCTTGACAACACTGCTAGCCATATGTCACCACCATCTCAAGCACCCCCAGAACCCCCACCAATACACCCCAATGCTGGTACCCCGAGCCAGGAGGGAACCCATTTGCCACCCAGTGAGGGTACAATGTATGCCCAAGTCTCTGTACCTAAGAGGCAAAGTGGTCATGATAACCCCAACCCGGACCCAAGATCCGATGATCACATTGTATACGCCGACTTGGATTTGGCTTCAGACACGTTTGAAGACGGCGGCCATTAGCCTTCATTGGAATTTGAACCAGTCGTGTACGCGACCGAGATTTTGTTTGAAGATTATATCTGTATAGCTCCGCTTGCTGATAAATTGGTTTTGATGATAAGATATTGTAAATTAGTAACTTTTTTGCAATTTACCCAGAAATGTGAGCAATCATGAGGCTGACACACAAGTCAGCTTTATACACGAAGAGTTTCATAGCAAAACGCAATTAAATCCATATTTAAAACTTTTGCACCAATACCACTCAGACATCGTTTACAGGAAGGCAAACACAAGTTCAAAATCAGTTTTTAGCAATACGCGATATGACCACTATTTAAACTCAATCATTATACACGTTTTATTCCAAACCGCGATAAACGCCACACCAGCTTCTCTGCAATCTGCAATATATCCTCTCAGCCAAATGGATATATTGCGTTTATATATGTATATATAATATTTAGCACTTGTTCCTAATTATTGTGTCAATAATATGGCAACATATAATTGTACCCCCAGTTCTTTTCAGAACTAATTACTACTCAATTGAGATTCCACATGGTGTCACCGCAATCAGTCCTACTTATATAATTGTGATAACCCAAATAACCCAGTTATGGTTATAGGCAAACATTGCAGAAACATTATATCACAAACATTGCAGAAAGACATAAATCAAACTGTTGTAGTTTTTATTTGCATAAATTATATGCACATGTAGCTTATGTGGAACAAATAATGTGTGGATGTTATTGTTTTGACATCTACCTGTACAAATGATTGTAAACATTACCATTTAATGTTAATTACCATTTACATTACGAACATCATTAATGGCTGCTGTACCAGCCAATCATGTTAACAGGAAGAGTAAAACAGCCTTTTATGGCTTCCTGACTTTCCCTAATATTAACATTATTTTCTAGTACATTAATATTATATGTATTTATTGTCCAAAGGTATATAATTATTGATTGATAAGTTTGATAAGATACTCATAATGTATTCATAATTCTAAAAATTACTTTTGTATATCATAATACACGTATGATATATTGCTGTTACGTTGTTGTTTGTTGTTAACATGGAAACAAATGTCATGAATAATGCCATTCTGTAGACAGACCCCCACTACCCCCATTACCACCACCACGATGATAGAGACCTATCAGTACAAATTATTGTAAACATTACCATTTACATTACGGACATTAGCAGTGGTTGCCATATCAGCCAATCATGTTAACATGCCATTCTAGAGACAGAACCCCCCCCCCCCTCACTACCACCATCACAATGAATGAGACATGGACTTATGCGGGAATTCCCCTTTTCACTACCTGACTACCTACTTACAAAAGCATTATAACACCTTTCTCCGTGAACAAAGAAGGCAGTCTGAATTCAACAATAAATCACATCCCATAAGTACACATGTCACAATAACTTCAATGTCAAGTTCCAACGTTTTCTTCTAACCAAAGACCATTGAGTATAGAGCCCATGTTATCATGTACTACTGTATACTAATTACTATGCATAATAGGCTATATCGAAAGTAGCATTGAAGTCACGGCCATAAATGATTAGCGTATTTATACAAAAAATAAGTATAGTTACTGGGAAATCAAGAGTATATTTCCTCCAAATTTTGCGAATATTTTGCAAATATATATATTTTAAATTATTTTCGTACAAACAAAAATGTAGAAATGTATCGGTCGGGTGGAAGGGGGTATCAGTTGGGAGGGGTGAGGTCAGTATGCGGGGTGCTAATCCATACCGCCCCCCCTCCCCCCTCCACCCACCAATTATTGATATAGGTTTTCCAGGTCAATTTCGGCAAACAAGCAGCCAATTTAAACACCACGTCATTCTAATTCGCGCGAAATTGAATGCTGCTCAAAATACCAATCAATTTCGTTTTATGAGTAGGCAATAATACTCTTGCGTCATGCGATTTAAACAAAACACCCAATTTAACAATCCACTCGAACAGCGTTCAAATTCGCAGGAGCTTTTCGTGGCGCGTATTTGGTCATTCAAATTCATTATTGGGCAGGCATTCGTGAAATGTGTGTAACTTAGTTGACGCTTTGTTAAACTTTAGTTTTCTATAGATTTTTAATGGACAATAAGAAACCAGGATAACAAATCATAAAGACACACTCAAACAATAAAACAGGTTAATGAAACAGTCCAATATAACATAAATGTTTAAATGTTTATATTGAAAATATAAATGAAAACACATTACAGAATTAGGCCCATGTCAGAAAACCAATAAAGATTCAGAGAATAAACAAAGTATGATATATATATATTTTCAAAAGACTAACTGGCTCTATATACAGTGTACGGGAAACAAACATGAATAAAGAAAACAAAATTAAGTTTGAATTAAATAATAATAATGTGTGGACTTATATAGCGCACGTATCCACCAACTGAGTGGTGCTCAAGGCGCATTATATCATTACCCCTGCTCATAAGGCTCATAAGGCTCATACATCATGCCTGAAACCATCTCAGCTCCCTGGGGAGTATACAGCTCAATTGCTGCCATTACAGCGCATATAGGGCTAATCAACCAACTCTGCCCTCACAGGTACCCATTTAACTCCTGGGTGGAGAGAAGCAGTTATGGTTAAGTGTCTTGCTCAAGGACACAAGTGTCACGGCCGGGATTCGAACCCACATTCTGCTGCTAACACCAGAACTTGAGTTCGGTAAGCTAGACCGCTCGGCCACGAAACTCCATATGAAACGTAAACATATGAAACGTATTTGTTTGTCTTGTACAGTTAATATGTTTGTTTACATTTGTTTCTCGTATAAATTTTGTTTTAATTCTCATTTTGCGAAATTGATTGCCCATTATACGAAAATGAAAATAACATTTTCGTGAAAATCTCCAGTCTAACCAACTCTGCTAAATTGGATGACGAATGTCCATTACTAAAAAGAATGACGCAATGTGCTAACTTGAATATAATGCTAAATGAATTCGCAAGCCTGAAAATGAAACTGGATGCTTTAATTCTTAATTCGAAACACACAACTGGAGAGGCAAAATCGCTTTAATATGAATGTATACATAGGAAATAAAATTTAAAAAAAGTTACTTGGCGAATACCAAGCTTTCAGGAGCCGCAAGTTATCCCTATCGGCGCTTTAAAGGGATAGGCTTTAAAGTCGTATAGGGTCCCTTTACCGGCTCCCATTATAGGGCCCTTCACGTCTGGCGTTATATATCCTCATCTGCCCCGATTTCTAGCCAAGAAGGCACCTTTAGGCAGCTCCCAAGCATTACCGGAGCCAGTACCAGCGAAAAGCCAAGTTCCTAAATTAGGCACAGACGGAGACAGTACCAGCTCACTAACCGATCGAGCTACGAGTATGTTGGTTGTTGTTTTGAATTAAATAATTTTTATTAAAGGTTATAACCAAATATTAATTGGGTAAAAAAAAAGATTTGATCTTGTCTCCAATAGGATTCGAACTTTTTTAAAACAAAATAACGGATGCATACATTTTTCCATTAAATCAATGCGTCGATCCTCATGATTATAGTTTAAGTGCGAATTTCCGGCAACGGTTTGTTTTGAAAAATACCCTCCGCTTGACAACATCTATTGGACTACTTTTTCATAGAAACCAATGATCGTGGTCCATTTGTCTTGAAAAAGGTGGATGGGGCATGGCTAAAGGCACACGGCCAAAAACAGGAGGGAGGGGTATACACAAAGTATTGTAAATTGCATGACGAAATAAGGGGAACACGTGTTTCCATTCCCCCTCCCCCCCAAAAAAAATTAAAATAAATGATAATAAAATTTTAAAAATAATTTTAAAAAATCCGCCAATGTTAATAATCTATTGAATATAATTTCCACAAATCCTCAATTTGCATTGCCCTGAAATTTAATTTTTACAAATTTAGTTTAGGGCCTTATAATTATCCACCCTTTATACCCTTTATGCAGAGCCAATGTTACCTTCCAAACAAATGGTGAAACCGTCTAATCGAGTTAAACACTGAGGCCAAGTTCGATTGAATGCCAGTCGATTCGATGTCAGCAGAGTCAGTCATAGGGGCGATCCAGGGGGAACGGGGGGCATGCCCCTCATACTTTATTTATGTAAAACTTGTAGCTTTGCATGGTGAGGAGGATAAGTAAGACTAATTGCGGTGACATACAAATCGAAACGTCGAGTTGTACCTCCAGTTCTTTTTAGAACTAATTACTACTCAATTGAGCATTTCATATGGTGATACCGCAATTAGTCTTACTTACATTATTTATGGTAAGGTGACGCTAATAGTAATAGGCCTATCCACCTCATTTTTATTTTTTTAATTAAAAAAATAAAATTGTTGTTGTGTTTTTTGCAGATTTATTATTTTTTACTACGTACATGTAATTACTGAAAACAGGATTAAATTGCTACATAGCTGTCTGGACACATGACTATTATTCTGTTCTGATCTTATTCTTATTGACATATACCGTATACGTAATAAGTATGGATGGCGGCAATCCAGGGGAGATACATATCCCTGCATGGCCCCCAATATTTGTGACGGGGACGATAATGCCAATGTTCCCTCCAATAATTATCACCCCCTAAAATATATGATTATTCGGAGGGCACGTATTATTATAGTTTATTTTGAAACAAAAGTGGAATGAGATAATGGGACTGGTAGATAATATTTACCTTTGCATGGTGGAAAACAAGTATGAGGAATGTTTGCGTTAGCACCATGTGATATCCAGAATGGGTTTAATTTGTGTTCGTTCCAAGCAAAAAACAGTGATTGGACATCGGTGGTGTCACAGATAGTGCACAAATAAAGTTTCCATGCTTAATTTTTAGTTTAAAATTGCTCTTTTTAGTTGATGGTGAGTTACATGTTCATATGTAAATATAACTTTAAAAATTACTAGATAAATGTAAAAATTATTTTCAAATGTAAATATAAATGGAGTTTTATTTATATATCAAAACTTTGTACTGATAAACTCAGTTAACATGTTGGTCATGCCCTAGGACTCATACCCGTAGAGGGGATGGACTCCATTTTAAATATCTTAATTTAGGAGCATTTATGCATCTTTCATTTATGAGCCTTCCTCCAATCAACATCATGGGCCCATGTATTTGTTGATCCTACTGCCATCCAGCGTGATGACGTCATCGGAGGTGGAGGGGTTGATGTGAATATACTTAGTCTTCTTTGTGTTAAGGGAGAGACCATAAACATGATGGAGGAGGCAACGTAACTTAATTGGTCCTCAAGTAATGTTAGTTGAGGATGCAGTGGGTTTGTAGTCCTAGACCAAGATATGATGATAGACTGAGTTTTAGATGCATTGAACTTAAGCTTCCATTTCTCAACCCAAGATGCTAGTTTTGGAAGTGATGCTGCACAATGTATTCTCTCAGCAGGTGATGATGTAACTGTAGAGAAAAGGGTACGATCGTCTGCAGAGCTGAAAATTCTATTCTCAACGTTTTCAACATGTCGCTGGTGAAAATGAAAAAAAAAAGAAGGACCAAGTACACTGCTCTGGGGTACACTAGAAGTGATAGGTGAGATGATTGAGACTTGACCTCAAACAGAAACTTGCTGAATTATGTTGCTTAAATTGCACAATTATGCGCGAGGAGACTTTTTTGGCCTAGACAGCCAAACAGTCTTCTTGGTAGTTTTTGGACGATTTACAGTGAGATTGGTTAAAGGTTACATAGACTATGCAATGGTCTGAAGTGCCAATGGGGCACTCAACCCTAGCAGTAAAATTCTTGGTAGTAACATTCTCGGTCAACAACAACTCAAACCACTGGTAACTGAAATACAGCTGACAAAATCATTGTCCATTTTATGTTATGAACTTGGACAAATAAATAAACTCATTGAACTGTAACGTAAAACTCAAGAAGCTGTTCTCCATATCTATCAAGTTTTCCTGTATACAAACATACAATTAATAGAGACCAACACAAACAATAGAAAGAATACATGTTCCCAATTCAGTCAATATGTCTCTCTGCCATGTAGCCCACCCCCACTTTCAACTATCATTGTTACGCCTCTAAACCCCGCCACTGTCATTGGTTGCCGAGTAGCCGAGCACGGTACACACGAATAACCCAATAAAACTAACGGACTCCGTCTGTGTAATCGTAGTACACGAAGGTGAGTACAATCAGAGCTATTAAATAAACAAATCGTTGTATAACCTGAATTTAGATTGAACTGCAAAAATGACCTGGTTTGCGTAAAATGAACCATTAGAAAGCAGAAGTTGTACTTATTGTTGAAGTTTATTGGAGTCTAAAATATAAATGCTAGAAAGACGCACCGAATTGTCGTGAAACCTCTGTCTGTATGAACATACGTTTTCATTTCTACTTTTATTTTGACTGGTAAACAAACTTGAATGACTTTTCAGATTCAGAACATTATTAAAAGATGGATCGAAATATTTTAATTTCTCTGTTTTGTGTTTGGTGTTCAATCGATGCAGGCAGACTACTGATGGTTGTCACTGCTCAACCAACAGTGTCTGTGATGATCTTAACACCACAGGCCGATCGTAAGGAGGGCGGGCAGGTTGATATGAGGTGTAGAGCTACAAATCTCGAGTCAGATCACATCGTGGCGTGGGAGACTGAAGACCCGACAATGACTCTTAGATGGAGTATGAGTACAATATCAACCAACCCACAGTTTATGTTTACTACAACACAGCTACAGACAGGGACAACTATTCAAAACTTTACCATCACTGATTTGCATAGAGACGACACTGATGAATATCTATGTAATGTTAAAGATCCCATATCAACTGGAGGAAACAACATTGTAGCAACAACCAGAGTATCCCTATCAGTGTATTACTTCCCCAACGAGTCATTCCCAATGTGCTCCCCTGCTGGACCCATTACAGTAGACACTGGAACAGAGTTAAATATGAAATGTTCATCTAAGGCTGCTAACCCATCAGTCGTTATGATGATTTCTTCCACGAAATATAACAACAGGTATACATGGAAAACACAAACCATCGATGATACTACCGTAAGGTCATTAGATTTGACAGTGGATGTTACTGATGGTGATGTCACATTCGAGTGCATCATCTCATCAACGTATTTTCCTGAAATGACACGTTCTTGTACCATCGGGCCAATTATGGTAAGGATCATGACACCGTCTGCGCTCAACACGTCAGTCATTACAGGGGCCGTCGCTAGTGGAGTACCAGCAGTTCTTCTCATCATAATTCTTATCGTCATTTGCCGAAGAAGAAGCTTTGGCAACTTGGATCCAAAATCGCAAATCTCTGATCCAGACACAAACCCAACAAACACTGAATTTACAGTAGACCAACCGGAACATTCTCATACCAGATTCAATGAATACGCAGGACTGGACTCAATAAAAGATCATTTTCATAACGACAACCAGCACACCACTGTACAAAGCCTGGATCAAATTGCTGTAGTTGTAAGTCCCATGGCAGAACCAAGTGCGTCTCACTCCAGCACAGCACCGATACGAAGAGCAGATGGAACCAACCCTAGTGTACTGTACGCTAAACCACATCATAAACAAACTGGGAACACTCATCCCGACACAAGGAGGCAGTATCCACACTATTCCTATGATGCAACTACAGAGCAGAGCTACGACAATCCTATGTTTGATTCTCAACAAGACTCAGACGGCGCAATTTGGCCGTCGAAGGACCGTCCAGTCTCCTTCAAACCGATGGCAAAGGTCAAACCGAATGTTCCCAGACAACCCAAACCCTACAAACCCAAACCACATCGTACGAGCAACACCCTTGACAACACTGCTAGCCAGATGTCACCACCATCTCAAGCACCCCCAGAACCCCCACCAATACACCCCAATACTGGTACCTTGAGCCAGAACGGAACCCATTTGCCACCCAGTGAGGGTACATTATATGCCCAAGTCTCTGTACCCAAGAGGCAAAGTGGTCATGACAACCGCAACCTGGACCCAAGATCCGATGATCACATTGTATACGCTGACCTGGATTTAGCTTCAGACAATGTTTGAAGATGGCGGTCACTAGTCATGTACGCGACAATGAGAAAATAACACATTATACAATCCACAAACTGATAGGTGGAGATGGTTCAATGGAGGCAGATTCTGTTTGAAGATTATGTCTATATAGCTCCGCCTGCAGCTTGCGCAAAGCAGTCTGGATGTTCGTTAAGAAACATTTCTCGGTTGATAATTGGTTTTGATGATAAAGATATTGTAAATTAGGTGAAACACAAGTCAGCTTTATACACATTTCTTGATTCTTACATTACATATGCATACATAGAACGAAAGTTAATGTATATATGGTATTTAGCACTTGCTCCTAATTATTGTGTCTATTATAATAATGGCAACATATAATTGTGATAACAAAACAAATGCTATAGCAGGTTTTAATCTGCATACAACCGTGACATTGTACAGTCAAGTTATGGTTATAGGTGTATCTGAGCCGATCACAAACTTTCTAGTATGACATAAAAACAAACTATTGTAGTTTTAGTTTGTATAAATTACATGTACATGTAGTTTATGTGGAACAAATAATGTGTGGATGTTGTTGTTTAAACATCTACCTATACAATTTATTGTAAACATTGCCAACATTACGAACATTATCACTGGCTGCCGTACCAGCCAATCATATTAACATGCCGTTCTAGAGACAGAATCCCCCCCCCCCCCCACACACACACTTACACACTACCACTACACACACAATGGAAGAGTCATTGACTCATATGGGAATTCCCCCTTTTCATTACCTCAACATACCACAGAGAAAGGTTGCGCATGTCACGTCATCAGGCAGGGCAATCGTTTTCGTGATCACCAGAATCAGACCAGCGCACATGACCAAACACACAAAATTGAACACAAATGACAAAATTTGTTAATTTTGAAAGTGAACTGATTTATTAGTTAGAATAAAATGTTGTCATTTTCAGAATCAAATTGATGAAAGCAGTCTAAATTCAACAATAAATCACATCACATAAGTACACATTTCACACTCACTTTACAAATAACCTCGATATCAAGTTTCAAAGTTTCCTTCTAACCAAAGACCGTTGAGTATAGAGCCCATGTTATATACTACCGGTACTGTGTAATAATCATAATAGGCTGCCATTGAAGTCATGGCCATAAATGATTAACAGTAGCGTATTATACAAAACATTACATTGCAATTGGAAATCAAGAATATATTTCCTCCTAATTTTGCGAATTTTTTGTTAATATTATAGTTTTTGTTTTTTATACAAACTTTATTATTTTATATAATTATGTCAAATATAAAGTACCAAAGACGTCGTTTTATATGTTCATCTAACTGAGAAGCCAGACACATACTGAACTTAAATAGGGGTGGAATTGTGACATCTTTGATAGGTGTAAACTTATGTTTTATGTAAAGTTAATATGGTTAAGAGGAATTGCTGTAATTATTGCTTGGTGCCTTTCTGAGGTTAATTAATATATTTTGCCTAAATACAAACGATGCAGGTTTTATCAATACTTTTACAAATAGATTGAGATGACCCTAAGTCATTGAAGCATGTTTTTATTCACTAGTGTAATGATATGCACACGGAAATGAAATCGTGCTTGTTGACTGAATAGACAAGTAGAGTGCTGAATCGCTGTGAAATTTCACATAATCCTATGACTTCGCCTTTCTTTGATTGTTTTGGTAAACTTTACTGATTAACATTAAGAAAAAACTGAATTGTGAATTAAAATGATCTTGATGTATGGTTTGTTTTCCTGCTGTGTGTTTGGTGTTCACTTGATGCAGGCAGACTCCTGATGGTTGTCACTGCTCAACCAACAGTGTCTGCGATGATCTTAACACCACTGGGCCGATCGTAAGGAGGGTGGGCAGGTTGATATGAAATGTACCGCTACAAAACTCCAGTCAGATCACATCGTGGAGTGGGTGACTGAAGAACCAGAGATGTCTCTTAGATGGGGTATGAGTATAATATTAGCCAACCCACGGTATATATTTGATACAACTTATCCACAGACAGGAAATATCTATTTAATGTTAATGACCCCAAACAAGAGGAGGACATCTCATTGTAGCAACAGCCAGGGTAATTATCAGTGTATTACTTAAAAGGCATTCATTCTTAAATGTTGTATCTTAAATGTCAATATAATCAGGAAGCAAACTGTTGATTGGTGAGTTTTAAAGGCTGACCTGTCAGAATGGGCGGCGATCCGGGGAGGCTGGGGTGGAGAGGGGTACTCATTAATTTTGGAGGAATGTTAATAGGCTTTAAAGTCATATAGGGCCCCTTCACCGGCTTCCATTAGGGCCCTTCAGGTCTGGCGTTCCGGCTCATCAATATATAATAATAATAACACACGATTCTTATAAAGCGTACATATCCTAGCAACTAGATCAGGGCGCTATACATTATTACCCCTGCTCATCAGGCGCAACAAATCATTCCTAAAACCATCTCAGCTCCTTGGGGAGTATACAGCTCAATTGCTGCCATTTTGGCGCATATAGGGCTAATCAAACACAACAACCAACTCTGCTTTCGCAGGTACCCATTTACTCCTGGGTGGAGAGAAGCAATTATGATAAAGTGTCTTGCTGAAGGACACAAGTACTATGGATTCAAACCCACATTCTGACGACTCAGCCATCAGAACACAAATCCGATGCACTAGACCGCTCGACCATGGCACTCTATAATTATGTCCTTCCCTGCCCCGATTTCTAGCCAAGAAGGCCCTGTACCAGGGAGAAAACAGCTCAGCGCATGAATTCCTCACTACTTAGTGGGGTACACCCCAAGGCAGCTCCTAAGTATTACCGGAGCCAGTTCCGGCGAAAAGCCAAGTTCCTAAATTAGGCACAGTTTTAAATATGTGAAAAATAAACGTGAATTTCGGTGTTATGTAAGCGATATTCCCTGTAAGTAGCCTAATACATGAAGAAGTTTTTGTAACTTTCTTGAGATACGAGTTGTACGATACGGTTCTTTTCAGAACCTGTACCTCAGCTTCACGTTAGTTGAGATAAACACATGGTGTTACCGCAAACCGAAACGATATCGATATTCCACCATGCAAAGCCTCAAAACTTATAACTTTCTTTAAGTGATGACATACCGGTAATGTATAAAAATAGGTTTTCTGAGAAAGCTTACCTTGGTACAAGGGGGATTTTCGTATAAAAATGGGACACATTCCGTATAGCGGTAGGATTACATAGGGTGAGAACGGATTAGAAGTGCTTGTGGAGAAAGTGTGAGGTTCTTCACCAAATCACTGGCAGACTAATAGTGTTTACGATCTTTGATAATACGATTATCGTATTAAGCTTGATTTGAACTCTGTAATAATCGTGTAAACTTTGTGTTAATTAAACCATTTTGAAAAATTGTTGTTACAAATAACGAGTGTAAGCCAGTTCTTTGTTGCGTCTAGAAATTTCTGGAGTCTGGAAATTTTATGTATTTGGGATACATGAACATTCCATTTTTATATAAAATTAACAGAAAAACAAGAAATATTTATTCAGTACTATTTTTCTATTTTTTCTATATATAAATATAAAATATTACATTTTAAATTAATTTAAATATATAGACAAAACAAATAAAAAATAAAAATAAAGTCTCCGGTTTCTGGTCTCCTCGGGCGTCGCCTCAGACCCCCGCTTCGGTATTTTTAGATTTCTTTTTATTTGCTACGAAACGATGTCCAATTGCAGCCAAAATTGCTGGATCGATTGAAATTCTGATTTTAAACGACTTTTTCACATAGGGGTATGAACGTTTGTGCAGCCTTTCTTAGCCACCATACTTTGGGTATGGGAAATTTTATAAACTTTTATAAACTTTTTTTTTCTATTAAAGGGAAACAAATGCTGAATTTGTTTTTGTTTTTGTTTTGTTTTGTTTTTGTTTTTTGTACAAGTAGACCAAGTATACATGCAACACATAACACGATATTAATTAGTCTCTGTAAATAATCTTATTGCAGCATGAATTAAGGTTGTCTTGAATTTGTCTTTTCAACCGTATGACTTTGAACTCCTTGGTATAGCTTGGGTACTTTAATTTATAGAGAAATCAAAGCGTTTCATTGGGAACCATGCAGGGCGTAATCAGGGGCCCCCAGAGGCAATTGCCTGTGAAATACAAGGCCTACTGTCTTGGAATAAAGTACACTTTTAATTTCCCTGTAAAAGGGAAGTAAATTACTGAAATATTTACAGCCAGTTATTTCAAGGATATATACAACATTGGTAACTACTTTGAATACAGGAATCAAGGTATACGTGTACACGTACATTGAACAACCACAGTGTGAATGTTGATGTAGGTCACATGGCCGTGACATTACCAAAATAACCTTGTATCGTTCCCACACCGCAATTTTCGTGACAATAATTATAGTTTCACTTATCCGAAACAAATTCACTGTCTTTAGTTGAAATCTTCAAGAGCAGCGAAAAGGACAATATCCACTCTGGCAACAGGTAAGTCTTTCTAAAAAGTAAAAATACTAAATGTAGGCTACTGTAGTCTGTAAATTTAATCATAATTTGAAGCATGAGGAAAGGAAGAGAAAATGCATGTTTGGGGTAAAGATCATTATTTTTGTTGGGACTTTGAGAAGGTTGCCGTGTAACCATGGACATGGCATGCTTCGGCACCTGACAAACTCGGCACCCACAAACTCGGCATCCTCCATTTACCCTACTTGACGCACCTATGGTTATATAATCATCTGGACTGTAATTTTCAAAGGAAATTCAAAGTTTGGTGGTTCACTTTGTTTCAGTGAAGGATTATCTTGTAAAATGCTGAATCTCAATGCGTGATCATACGTGGGTCATCAAAAAATGGTTTAATGACGCACCCCAAACTGTTAAAGTTTATGGGTATACAGAAAACATACCCAAGAAAAAACAGTTTAATTGTGCTTCATCTTAATTCAGATGGTTGTAAAATTGTTTTTAATCTTGAATTTTGTATTATTTTGTAATTTTTTTTTACACATTTAAAAAAATAAAATGGTATAATTTGCAGAAGCTCTAAAAACTTTTACTCAATATTATTGAAAGACCAATAAAATGGAAGGTGGTTATAACCCAGCAGTCATTTTGATGATTTCTTCCACGAAATATAATAACATATATACATGGACAACACAATTCATCGATGATGATACTACCGTAAGTTCATTAGATTTGACAGTGGATGTTACTGATGATGATGTTGCATTTGAATGCATCATCAGGTATTTCCCTGATATGCGGCGTTCGTGTACCATCGGGCCAATTATGGTAAGGAACATGACATAACCCACAACATCGATGTCAGTTATTGTTACAGCATCCATAACACCACCAACAACACCATCGGTGTCATAAATGAATCAGTAACACCGTCTGCATTCATTGCGGCCATTTGCTTGTGCAGTAGCCACACTTCTCTCATCATAATTCTTATCGTCATTTGCCGAAGAAGCTTTGGCAAGTTAGATCCAAAATCGCAAAACTCTGATCCAGACACAAACCCAACAAACACCAAAATTACACTAGACCAACCGGAACATTCTCAGACCAGATTCAATGAATACACAGGACTGGACTCAGTAAAAGTTCATTTTCATAACAACCATCGGCACACCACTGTACAAAGCCTGGATCAAATTGCTGTAGTTGAAAGTCCTATAGCGGAGCGAAATGCGTCTCGATTCAGCGCACTTGTACACTAGTACACTA
Organism: Zoroaster sp. YZ-2022; assembly: GCA_029582265.1. NCBI lineage: Eukaryota > Metazoa > Echinodermata > Asteroidea > Forcipulatida > Zoroasteridae > Zoroaster > Zoroaster sp. YZ-2022. Next base: position 16,622,093 of record CM055825.1, on the reverse strand, counting down.
AACCACATCAAACACAAAATAGGAAAACTCATCCCAAAACACGGAGGCAGTATCACCACCATTCCTGTGATGCAACAGAGCAGAGCTACGAAAATCCTGTGTTTGATTCTCAACAAGATTCTGACGGCAAATGTCAAACCTTATATAAAACCCAAATCACAGCGTACAAGCAACACCCTTGACAACACTGCTAGCCAGATGTCACCACCATCTCAAGCACCTCCAGAAACCCCACCAATACACCCCAATGCTGGTACCCCGAGCCAGGAGGGAACCCATTTGCCACCCAGTGAGGGTACATTATATGCCCAAGTCTCTGTACCCAAGAGGCAAATAAAGTGGTCATGACAACCCAAGATCTGATGATCACATTATCTACGCATACATAGATTTGCCTTCAGACATGGTTGAAGATGGCGGCCATTAGCCTTCTTTGGAGTTTTAATCAGTCATGTACGCGACCGTAATGAGATAATAAGCATATATAATCCATAGGTTGGGAGGTGGAGATGGTTCAATGTAAGCAGATTCTGTTTGAAGATTACTGCTATAATTATAGCTCCGCCTGCAGCTTGCGCAAAGTAGTCTGGATGTTCGTTAAGAAACATTTCCTGGGTTGATATTAAAATTGGTTTTGATGGTAAGATATCGTAAATTAGTTAATTTTTTGCAATTTTCAAAAGGGGGCTGTAGGCTTGGTTGTATCTTTTGGTAAACTGTCTATGATCGGATTAATTTGCTTTTGTTTGATCCCCTATTGTTAACGAGCAGGTTTCACACTTTGACAAAAATAGCCAAAAACAGGAGAGACATATCTTTAAAATTGAATTGAACGTGTTGTGGTTGTGAATTTCTCATAAAGTCAGCCCCAGGAAAAAAATGGTCTCTGTATTTTCAATAGACCTATTATAGTCAGGTACCCCATACGCACTGGAACGTATTATTGAAGTGATTCCCTCATTGACAACACACAAAGCAAAAAACCCTAGCATGTATTGACAAGGAAATCAACAACTTTTCATCCTTTGTTGTAAATCCCAGTACCGTCCAAGTACTTTCCCCCAGGGACACTCCAAACTACCGAGCTACAATGCACGCTAGGCCTATAGTCTCGTCGGTGAATGGCAACACGATATCAACTTTCAAATAAACCTTCGCAAAATTTCCACTTATTATTTCAACTATAATATAATTATTAGCATATGGTTACAATTTCAAAACAAGAACCTTCATGACCATTGCTTACTTGGATTGAATGTATGCCCAACAAAAATTATAAAATTATGTGAATAAAATGAAATATAATTTGAATATGATGAATAATGAAGTACAAGTCTTCAGAGGGTATGCATTCCTTTCCATGTGCCAGACATGCGGATCACACAATTACTTTAAACAAAGTATATAAGACAGTGTAGGATTAGGTACATAAACCCCGGTTGGAAGGAGTCTGCATCTTTTCGAAAAAGACAACATTTGATCGAACATTTATAGAGTGGGAATTAGTAGGAGGCAGTATGTCACGATTTTGGATCTAGCTGGATTGTCGCGCCAAAATGTGGATCTTATTTGCTAACTTTGTCAATCTCTATATGCTGAATCAAAAAATAGGCTGCCATTTTTTTTTTAAATTGGCGTCTTCTGCGGCCATTTTGGATTTCAAATTGGCCGCCATTCTAGACATATTTTTTTTCCAAATTATTGGATTTTCTGTCCACCTAAAACATATTGTTGTTTTACCTTTAATGATATATTTACGATTTTAAATAATATTATTTTGCATTTGTTCGATCCCGCATTGTTAACGAGCAGGTTTTATCTTTAGCCAAAAACAGCCCAAAACAGAATTGAAAGAGTTGTGGTTGTGAATTTCTCATAAAGTCTGCCCCAGGAAAGAACTTGAATGGTCTCAGTATTCTCAATAGACCTATTATATTCAGGTATCCCATACGCACTGGAACGTATTATAGAAGTGATTCCCTCATTGACAATTTTTACAAACACATTTTGTTTGACTACCGTCTGGGAATTTCCACAAAAAAAACAACAACATGTATTGACAAGGAAATAACAACTGTTTGTCTTTTGTTGTAATTCACAGGACTTTCCAGGTGGTTGAGAAGCTCACAAGGCACGGACCGATTTAAATCAATCAATAAATAAATAATATTCTGTTTCCCCCAGAGACACTCTAAAGTACCGAGCTACTACAGTGCATGATAGGCCTATAGTCTCATCGGTGAATGGCAACACTATATCAACTGTCAAATGTTTTTTCGAATACCCTTTCAGATTTGCGTCAATTTATAAAGAGCTTTTTAAATTTGAACTTCCAGTTTAGACCGGAAGTAAGGGTCAATATGGTCATATATGTTATCAAATGTCGAGTTCTCCATGTTCTGTATGATTATGGAGGAATCAAGAAATTATCTAATGTGGTTCACGGGATATAAATTATATTGTTTTAATTATAATTAATTACGTAATAATTCATTAGATGACCTCACCATGACGTCACAGCGTTACCTGGAACTATATGTTAAGGTCTAACTACGTGTTAAGTTTTAAGGTGCTTTGAACTCTGGAACAATTTTTTTGCTGTACAAATACATTTACAGAATAGTGATTCAGAATATTTCTTCACTTAAACTGCCGGTTTCGACCGGAAGGAGAGGTCAGATTGGGGTCATGTCTGTAAACGAAATGTGGCATAGTTCAAGGTTTAAAATAATGGAAAGATTGTGAAAATATCGTGTGTGGTTCATGAGATATGATTTTTTGAAATATTCAACTTTCGGTTTCGACCGGAAGGAGAGGTCAGATTGAGGTTACGTCTGTGAACGAAATGTCACATTATTCAAGATCTTTCAGATGAGGCAAAGATTGTGAAAATATCTATTGTGGTTCATGAGATATGATTTTTTTAAATATTAAACTTAGTGTAATTCGATATCTGATGACATCACCATGACGTCACAACTTAGTATACAACTACATGTTAAGGTATAACTATGTGTTAAGTTTTAAGGTTCTGTGAACTCTGCAACTACGTTTTTTGTCTCTGGATAAATCTTATTGAGAAGGAGAAAGAAACAAACCCAAACAACAAGAGGTGTTCGCGCTGTCGCTCGAACACCTAATAAAAATTATCACATTGGATTACGGTTCAAGACTATTTGGCGTTGACCAAGGACCTTCTTTTGTTCTCCTCTATTGTCCCTTTTGTTGGACCTAAAAACCAACCCCGGACATAACTGACAATAGAGGAACTATTGTTTCCTTTTGTTAAACGAATATGTCCTGGTAACATGAAGAATTTAAAATGAATTAAAAATACCTACAAAATCAATGAGCATTCCCTTTATTTTTCCATCACATCAAATGATGATGAATCTCCTTTCATAGCAAACAGTCAGGTGAAGTGGTGGTCTAATGGATTAGACGCTTGACATCCGTGCAGGCGATCCCAGTTCGAATCACGCCTGCGTTTTTTATTTTATTGTGTAGCAATACATTTCAAACCCTTTATTTAAGTAGGTTTAATTTAACCTATCTAATACCAACATGGTCCAGATGGCGCAGTTCGTTGGCCGGACCACTGGAAGTGTCAATCGCGGGGCTTCCAGAGCTGGGACGCACCGGTTCGAAGCCCTAGAACAGACCTAATTCAGGGACATGGCAGCTGCGGCAGCAGCAACGGTTTGGGGGCCGCCATGTCTCTCCCCTATTCGATAGTTGGTTACGGTGCGGGAAAGTAAAGGAGGGACCGGGGGTCTGCCGATTCCCCCAGAAGGGTGCTAAGGTGGTTATCACGCTGGGTTCGCCTAGAAGATTTAACGCTCCCCAATGCCTGGTCATTACCTCTGACTAACTTTCTGCAGAAATTAGTTTTGGAAAACAATTTTTTTAAATATGTATATAATAATTTTTAGGTGTTCGGGTATGTGCCCGAAACACCTCTTGTTTTTGTTCGGTTTTTTGTTTACTTCTTCTTCTTCTTCTTCTTCTTCTTCTCCCCCGCGTTTGTCCGCAAAAAAACATATACTTGCAAACTTCACATGAACTTGAAACTTGGCATGTACTTAAAACTTAACAAGTAGATGAAACTCGAGTTGTGAGTGACCCCAATTTGACCTTACTTCCTGTCCAAACCGGAAGTCAAAGTTTAACATTTAACAAAATCATATCTCATCAACCACAAGACGTAAATTCAGAGTTTTTGCACCATTGTACAGATTGTTAATTGTCAAAAATATTTATAAAAACATGACCCCAATTTGACCTTACTTCCTGTCCAAACCGGAAGTCAAAGTTTAATATTTAAAAAAAATCCCATCTCAACAACCACAAGAGGTAAATTCACAATTTTTGTACCATTGTACAGATCGCTAATTGTCAAAATATATTTACAAAAAGATGACCCCAATTTGACCTTACTTCCTGTCCAAACCGGAAGTCAAAGTTTAATATTTAAAACAAAACATCTCAACAACCACAAAAGGTAAATTCACAATTTTTGTACCATTGTACAGATCGTTGTCAAAAAATATTTACAAAAAGGTGACCCCAATTTGACCTTACTTCTTGTCCAAACCGGAAGTCAAAGTTTAATATTTAAAAAAATCATATCTCAACAACAAGAGGTAAATTGACATTTTTTGCACCCTTGTATAAATTGTTAATTGTCGAACTTACCATTGTACAGATCGTTAATTGTCAAAAAATATTTACAAAAAGGTGACCCCAATTTGACCTTTACTTCCTGTCCAAACCGGAAGTCAAAGTTTAATATTTTAAAAAATCATCTCAACAACCACAAGAGGTAAATTGACATTTTTTGCACCATTGTATAGATTGTTAATTCTCAAAAATATTTACAAAAAGGTGACCCCAATTTGACCTTACTTCCTGTCCAAACCGGAAGTCAAAGTTTAATATTTTAAAACAATCATCTCAACAACCACAAGAGGTAAATTCACAATTCCTCCACCATTGTACAGATTGTTAATTGTCAAAAAATATTTATAAAAAGGTGACCCCAATTTGACCTTACTTCCTGTCCAAACCGGAAGTCAAAGTTTAATATTTTAAAACAATCATATCTCAACAACCACAAGAGATAAATTCACAATTCTTTAACCATTGTACAGACCGTTAATTGTCAAAAAATATTTACAAAAAGGTGACCCCAATTTGACCTTACTTCCTGTCCAAACCGGAAGTCAAAGTTTAATATTTTAAAACAATCATATCTCAACAACCACAAGAGGTAAATTCACAATTCCTCCACCATTGTACAGATTGTTAATTGTCAAAAAATATTTATAAAAAGGTGACCCCAATTTGACCTTTATGTCCTGTCCAAACCGGAAGTCAAACTTTAATATTTAAAAAAATCATATCTCAGCAACCACAAGAGGTAAATTAAAAAAATGTGCACCATTGTACAGATCGTTAATTGTCACAAAATATTTAAACAAAGTTGACCCCAATTTGACCTTACACCCTCCCGGACACCTAGAGTTTGTGTCAAGACAAACTCTGAATCTCTAGTTATTACTATTATTTTATTTTAAAATTGACTCACTCACTTAACGTTTTGTCCCTTATGAACATACAGCTGTTTTATTGCATTCGCCCACAAATACTGACAAACTCCTACACGGCTTACCTCTTGTGATGTTGATGAAATATATATATTTTAAAAACTTACTCATCGTGCTTTTGATGATTTTGTTAATGGAAACACATGTAGTGCTTTATTATCTACTGCCACTGAATAGATTGAGAGACGGGGACATCTCGAAATTATAATTTACTGACGCTTAATATAGGATTTAAGGCTTTGCATGGTGGGAAATGATAATAGGAAAGTTTTCGGAAGCACCATGTAACAAATCTCTAAAGTAGAGGTGTTGGCTCTGAGAAGAGCCGGTTTTGTTCTCAACGTTTCGGCAAGTATGCTCTGGGTTTATATGTTTAATTGGGATCTGCTCTTTTCAAAAATATATTTTGTGACGTCATCGCTTTTAACAGCGCCCTTGAGCGGCAGGTTTAAAAATCACTTTTTGCTATCTTGAGAAAACATTACCAAATTTTGCACAATTCGTCCCTAATTTGCCATAGTGACCAATCCGACTTTTTTAAATTTTAAGTTTTCCCGCCTATTAGTACATTCAGGAAGAGAACTACCATTGTATCTAATCCACATGCATGTATTCCTTATAGTTTTGGAGATAGAGCACGCATTCAAATGACGAATGCTCTAACTGGCTATTTATTTAATTTGGCAAAGTGACTAATACCGCATTGGTCACTATGCCAACTTAATTCGGGATTAGTCACTATGGAAAATTAGGGACGAATTGACACCCATATTATGAGGAATGATTGAACCGGAACTTACGGTTGGAAGAATTTAAAATTATATGGGATGACTGAACCGGAATTTAATGTATATATATTTTAAAAACTTATTCATCGTGCTTTTGATGATTTTGTTAATGGAAAAACATGTCGTGCTTTATTATCTACTGCCACTGAATAGATTGGGAGACAGGGACTTCTAGAAAATTATAATCACTGACGCTTAGTGAGATGATTTGGCTTATTACGTGTTGACAGTGGGAACTTACTACTTTTAAGAAAAAATACAAGGCTTACTCCTGATTTTGAAGACAAAAAGGCTTACTCCGTGTGAAGTATTTTTAAACTACAAGGCTAAACACATTTTGATTTTGACTTTAGGGATAAACTAAAAGGATAACTCCTTGTGATATTGACGAGAGAGGGAGACAAAACTAAAAGACTTGCCCCTTGTATTTATTTATTTTTGTTTTTGTTCAAATTTACAAGTGGTAAGCCTTGTATTGATATTTTTTGTTTTCATAAAAATCACAAAAATAAATTATATCATTACAAGGCTTACCCCTTGTGATTTTGATAAAAAACAAAATATATAAATACAAAGCTTATCTCTTGTGATTTTGATGAAAATGTTTGGGGAAAAACCAAGTAAATTTGTCTGGTCATATTGCAGTTGTGTCGGTAAATTTACTAGCAAAATATTTTTGCGCCAACCAACTCTGATATCAGTCGGCAAATTGAGTTAGGATTAGAATTAGGGTTAGGGTTAGGGTTGGATTAGGGTTAGGGTTATGGTTAGGGTTAGGGTTAGGGTTTGACTTGTGGGATAAACTAAAAGGATACCTCTTGTGATATTGACGAGAGAGGGAGAAAAATGTATATATTTTTTTGTTTTTGTCGAAATTTACAAGTGGTAAACCTTGTATTGATATATTTTTGTTTTCATAAAAATCACAAAAATATATCATTACAAGGCTTACTCCTTGTGATTTTGATAAAAACAACAATATATCAATACAAAGCTTATCTCTTGTGATTTTGATGAAAATGTTTGGGGAAAAACCAAGTAAATTTGTCTGGTCATATTGCAGTTGTGTCGGTAAATTTACTAGCAAAATATTTTTGCGCCAACCAACTCTGATATCAGTCGGCAAATTGAGTTAGGATTAGAATTAGGGTTAGGGTTAGGGTTGGATTAGGGTTAGGTTATGGTTAGGGTTAGGGTTAGGGTTTGACTTGTGGGATAAACTAAAAGGATACCTCTTGTGATATTGACGAGAGAGGGAGAAAAATTTATATATTTTTTTGCTTTTGTCTAAATTTACAAGTGGTAAACCTTGTATTGATATATTGTTGTTTTCATCAAAATCACAAAAATATATCATTACAAGGCTTACCCCTTATGATTTTGATGAGAATGTTTGGGGGAAAACCAAGTAAATTTGTCGGGTCATATTAGAGTTGTGTCGGTAAATTTACTAGCAAAATATTTTTGCGCCAACCAACTCTGATATCAGTCGGCAAATTGAGTTAGGGTTAAGGTTAGGGTTAGGGTTAGGGTTAGGGTTAGGGTTTGGGTTTGGGTTTGGTTAGGTTTAGGGTTAGGGTTCGGTTCGGATTAGGGTTAGGGTTAGGGTTAGAATAAGGGTTTGGGTTAGGGTTAGGGATAGGGTTTGACTTTAGAGATAAACTAAAAGGATACCTCCTTGTGATATTGACGAGAGAGGGAGAAAAAACTAAAAGACTTACCCCTTGTGTATATATATATTTATGTTTTTATCAAAATAACAAGGTGTAAGTTTTGTATTTATATATTTTTGTTTTTGTTTAAATGTACAAGTGGTAAGTCTTGTATTGATGTATTTTTCTTTTCATCAAAATCACACAAATATATCAGTACAAGGCTTACCACTTGTGTTTTTGTTGAAAACAAAAATATATAAATACAAAGCTTACCCCTTGTGATTTTGAGAAAAACAAAAATATATAAATACAAGGCTTACCCCCTTGTGATTTTGATGAAAATGTTTGGGGAAAACCAATTAAATTTGTGTGGTCATATTAGAGTTGTGTCGGTAAATTTACGAGCTATTTTTCCGCCCACCAACTGTTATATCAGTCGGCAAATTGGATCCACACACCCCCAAAGAAAATGCCTTCGATACACCCCTGGCTCCACTGAACCTCCCCCAACTGACACCCTCTTCTAGGTCGATTAATCCCAACATTTGTTAATACATGTTTTGAGTTGGAATAGGCCTCATTTGTGAAGTAAATTTTGATGAAAACAAAAATAAATCATAACAAGGCTCACCCCTTGTGCTTTAAAAAAAATAAAAATATATAAATACAAAGCTTTACATCTTAATTGTAATTTCGATAAAAACAAAAATATCGTTACAATGCTTGTAATTTTTGATGGAAATTATTGGTATTAATGAAAACTAATATATATCAATACAAAAATATATATACACAAGGAACAAAGTATTTTAGTATTTTCTCCATATCTCGTCAATATCACAAGGAGGTATCCTTTTAGTTTATCCCTAAAGTCAAAATCAAAACGTGTTTAGCCTTGTAGTTCAAAAATACTTCTTAAAACCCACGTCGTTAAAAAATTCTTAAAATTCACATTGAGTAAGCCTTCTATATATTTGTTTTTATTTTAGTTGTCTTCAAAATCAAGGAGTAAGCCTTGTATTTTTTCCTAAAAGTAGTAAGTTCCCACTGTCAACACGTAATAAGCCAAATCATTTCACTAAGCGGCAGTGATAATTTCGAGAAGTCCCCCGTCTCTTAATCTATTCAGTGGCAATAGATAATAAAGCACGACATATGTTTCCATTAACAAAATCATCAAAATCACAATGAGTCAGCTTTAAAAAAATATTTCATCAAAATCACAAGGGATAAGCCGTGTAGTAGTTTGTCAGTATTTGTGGGGGAATGCAATAAAACAGCTGTATGTTAATAAGGGACAAAACGTTAAGTGACATGGTTTGTGAGTGAGTCAATTTTAAAACAAAATAATAATAATAAAAATTATTATTATTATTTTTTCAAAACTAATTTCTGCAGAAAGTTAGTCAGAGGTAATGACCAGGCATTGGGGAGCGTTGAATCTTCTAGGCGAACCCAGCGTGATAACCACCTTAGCACCCTTCTGGGGGAATCGGCAGACCCCCGGTCCCTCCTTTACTTTCCCGCACCGTAACCAACTATCGAATAGGGGAGAGACATGGCGGCCCCCAAACCGTTGCTGCTGCCGCAGCTGCCATGTCCCTGAATTAGGTCTGTTCTAGGGCTTCGAACCGGTGCGTCCCAGCTCTGGAAGCCCCGCGATTGACACTTCCAGTGGTCCGGCCAACGTGCTGCGCCATCTGGACCATGTTGGTATTAGACAGGTTAAATTAAACCTACTTAAATAAAGGGTTTGAAATGTATCGCTACACAATAAAAGAAAGAAAAAAAGGGAAAAAACATAGTAGAGACTCGAACTTAGATCACATGCACGGATGTCAATCGTCTAATCCATTAGACCACGGCGCTTCACTTGCCTGTTAGCTATAAAAGGAGATTCATCTTCGTACGCGATAGAAAAATAAAGGGGCTGTCCAACAACAATGGTTTCCACACGTACACGTGTGTATAGTGAATTCTTTAACAAAAGGGACAATAGATCCTCGGTCAGAACAATTGAGGAGAGCAAAAGTATGTCCTTGGTGAACACCAATTAGTCTCGAACCGTGATCCAACGTGATAATTCAGTGGAGCCCATGGTTATGGGTTCTTCTCCCACCCCTCCACCCCCCAAAAAAGGAACAAACAAAACAAAACAAAACAAATTAAAAGACAAGAGGTACTTCAGGAGATATGAATTTTTATAATATATAATTAAAATAATAATGTGGTACACTCAATACATTAACTTCCGGTTCAGTCATCCCATATAATTTAAAATTCTTCCAACCGTAAGTTCTGGTTCAATCACGTGACGTCATTCATACTTCACAACATTTTTCCTCATAATATTGGTGTCAATTCGTTCCGTAATTTGCCAAAGTGACCATTCCCGAATTAAGTTGGCATAGTGACCAATGCGGTATTGGTCACTTTACAAAAATAGCCAGTTACAGCATTTGTCATTTGAATGCATGCTCTATCTCCAAAACTATAAGGAATACATGTATGTGGATTAGATACAATGGTAGTTCTTTTCCTGAATGTACTATAATAATGGGCGGAAAAACCTAAAATTTAAAAACGTCGGATTGGTCACTATGGCAAATTAGGGACAATTGTGCCAATTGTTAAGAGCGATGACGTCACCAAATATATTTTTGAAAAGAGCAGATCCCACTTAACAAAAAACCCAAAATGTTTTTTTTTCTAATACCCTTTCAGATTTGCGTCAATTTATAAAGAGCTTTGTAAACTTTAGGGTCATGTCTTTGTAACAAATGTCGAGTCCTCCATTTCTGTATGATTATGAAGGATCAAGAAATTATCTATTGTGGTTCACGAGATATAAAATATATTGTTTTAATTATAATTAAATACGTAAAATTCATTAGATGACGTCACAACGTTACTTGGAACTATATGTTAAGGTCTAACTATTTGTTAAGTTTTAAGGTTCTGTGAACTCCGCACCTATGTTTTGGCTGTACAAATACATTTAAAGATTATTATACAGTCCATTTTCGTAGTTTACAGAGCGCCTACGTTCGTACAGACAAGGTATAACAATGAAATGTAACATGGTGAACATGTATTCGTGAGCAATCGAATAGCCAATAAGAACAATATAAATTTGTTATTATGGAAATCTATCCAATCACGATGCGTTGAAAGAGGCACCTACACTAACCATTTAGAAATTTGCTAACCAGCTATCCAAAACCAATATTTAAAAATAAACACTCAACAATTTTGGAAAAACCATTTTGTTGTTCTAGACGCTTTTTCTACCACATTGGTTATTAAACAATCATTGTGGGAAGTTGTTGATGTTTTTTGTTTAAAAACTATACACATTATTCCATTTGAAAAAAATAATTTAATTAAGTTGATAAAATAATAAAATGAAAAGAAATAAAATACATAACTTAAAAGAAGATCTGGATCTCTTGTCTCAAAATCAAAATTAATTGATTTTGTATTTAAATTAACTCCAGTGCCTGAAAACCCTTTGTCAAGGGCGCAGTGGAAAACTCTTACCATGAAATTGATTGCCCATAAACGAAAGCACTGTTAATTTGACTGCATCAATCGTCATACAGGTTAAAGGATATCCAAACTTCAAGGACTAATTTGAAATGAAAAGATTTTTTTTTTCTGAAGTAAAAAATATTCAACCATGTGAACCTGTAGTCCCTTTTTTTTGCTTATAATTGTTGAAGCTTTAGCACTTAAAAAACCTTTTACTGGTGCAATTTTCAGTATCAGTACAGGATGTATCGAACCAACTGCAGTCTCTACCAGTTCTTTTGCAGCAAGAGATTGGCTATACACCAAGTCACTTGTATTCTTAGCATGTGATCTTTGAATTATCAGCGTACTATTCATACGTGTTTTCAGATTGTGGGACCTGTAGTTACCGCAGTTAAGTCCCTCCACTTGTTGTACTCACTTGAGAACTGCATTCTCCCCGCTCAACTTCATCTTGAACTGAATGTATATGAAGAAAGAATGATAAACATTTAATAGAAATAGAGGTATAAAGTGAGTAAGGGGATGGGTCATTGTGGACAGAAAGAGAGGGGAAATTAACAAAACTACACACAAAAGAAAAGGTGAAGAGATAGAAAAAACAAAAAGCAACATGATACTAGCAAAAAATGACTGCATACTTGAAACTTGATTGAATTGTTCAATGTTTGCCTACCTTGATGTTTCCATTACTCAGCCCTGCAAATCTGGGTAATGTCACAGAAGTGTTTGTAGCACTCAGAGTGGTACCCATAAATCTGTAAATCAAATTAAAAACAAACATTGTAATTACTTTTAGGAGTATTGGCCATTCATTCATTCATACAAACATGTAAAATAAAAAAAGAAATGGGTCAGCATCCATATTCTGTGTATACACTATGAAAAAATAACTTAAGTTCCCCAAAACGTTAGTTTTCCTTGCTTATTCACATAATTCAAGATCTTTCAGATGATGCAAAGAATGTGAAAATATATTTTGTGGTTCATGAGATATAATTTTATGAAATATTAAACTTTGATTTAGTGTAATTCGATATCTGATATTCGATATCTAAGGAGAAGAAAAAGTATTAAAAAAACGAACAATAACAAGAGGTGTTCGCGCTGTCGTTCGAACACTAAACAAGAACATTCACGTCCATTGATTACATGGATTGAATATTATGCCCACTCATTGGCACTGATCTCTATTAGGCCAAAACAAAAAAGATGTTGAGTTGTCCTCCACCGACCGACCCAAAAGTGCTGAAATCTCGGGTCGTTTTTTAAAAATGTTTCCCCGTCATTCATAGGCCTATTTATTAATGAAACTTACCAATTTTCTTTGTATAAAACATAATACGTTTGATTTGTGAAATTTTACACTTTTTTTACCGGTAAATTTACCGGTACCCAAGACTCAATCTACATGTTTTCAAATCGAATGGCCCCGGCCCTCACATGGTGCACTGCCTTCGCACACACTGTGTGCCAACGATTGCGACTCAAATCTACACGTTTTCCAATCGAATGGCCCCTCACATGTTTTCCACTGGCTTCGCGCACTGTTTTGTATGTCAACGATTGCGACTCAATCTACACGTTTTCAAATCAAATGGCCCTCACACATTGTGCACTGGCTCCCCGCACTGTACGTGTGTCAACGATTGCGACTCAATCTACACGTTTTCAAATCGAATGGCCACTCACATGTTGCATGTTGAGCATTGCACGCAATATGGATGAATTTGCTGTGTCAATCACAGCGAAAAGTACAACAAAAATGCTTGGGATACTTTTATTCTGAAGCAAAATTCCTTGCTGATAGGTATACAAATGAAAAACATGGTATGTGGTTTCAGTTCCAATGCATTTCAATCTTAAAATGACAGTCAAGGAGAAAAAAAAAAAATCCCGACCGACCGACCCCTTCAAATATTTTCACTGGAGGGCAACTCAACAAATTTTTTGGGGCCTTATACTGACTGGATAGTGCATCGGCCCATTCGCGTGCACAGAACCGTGAAACCCCCGCACACAAGCCGTAGCCATTTTGATTCTCATAAAAAGAACGTACATAACACACAGCGCTTATGTAAAAAGTACGGAAGCTTAAATGACCATCCATGTTACCAAGTTATATAGGTTTTCTTTATCATGGAAAGACAAAGGCAATCAGTGTTTTCAAGATAACTATTCCGTCTTTCCATGATAAATAATCTAAGTAACACGGATGGTCATTTAAGCTTCCGTAAAATAGCGCTGTATTATGTTAGTTTTGCAGTGGATTTTGTTTTATTAATGTGGTTTATTAATTTCATTTATTGGTGTTTTATTTGTACTTGTTTCAAATCTTTCATCAATCCTTGCAATTATTCTTTAGAATTTGCGATGTTGTTCAGTTCCAAAACTGATCAGAGATCTGCCAGAGATTCCCTTGGCTATTTTTGTCATCTTTCAACCACCCCCACACCCATAACTTCAAACTGATTAGAATAATAATTGATACAATATGTCAGTTAGTCATTGTTAGTCCTTCATCTTCAAGTAAATTATTTTTTAAAGGGAAGCCTGGAATTATAATAAGCCTGTAATACAAGAGGAAAATGAGCTGTATGAATGTATTTTTTTTTAAATTTCTGTCATACAAATACATGTACATTTGTTATCCAAATAAAATTTCCTGTAGTTACTATTTGCATTGTAGATAGAATCAAAAGACTACGTCTTGCACTCACATGAGAATAGCTTTAGGAATATTTATAAAAAGTTTTACAAAATCTGTATAAATTTAAATGCTAAACTAGAGGTTAAGCTTTTGATGAAAACGCTGACACGGGTTTCGGATGTATTGATAATATTGGGCACTGATGTTGCTTGTTCTTTGTTTAGTGTTAAGAAATTTATGATATATTGAAATAAACTGAAAACGCATTAATTGTAGTCATTGTATACAAAAGTTGCATTGTGTGTTCCTTCGGCGTCGAATTAGTACTATAAACTCGCCCAAACGTAATTTTAGGCAAGACCCGATCGACAGGACGAGTGGGTAGATGAGACTGTGAGTGGGAGTTTTTGGGGACGGTAGGTGGCAGGAGACTGATGAGGTGTTTGTTATTGTTCGAAATGTAATGAGCACTATGCTCAGAAGTAAATGAGCAATGGAAAAAATTAGCAGCTAAGTCTGCTGCCACCTACTGTTTCAAAGTCACCCATTAATATAGATAATGTAGATACTAAGAATATGATAAATGTTGTTATTGAGATGAGTACTGTAAATAAATGATAAGTTGACATTACTCTTTACAGTATTAGTTGTACAGATATTAGCACAATATGGCAATAATTTGGGTGTATGTTAGTTGGTTTATTTAAGAAATAAATACTTGAGGTGTAGATATTGTTACACTAATACAAAATTGCAAGGAAGTGTTCGATGAAAACGAACACAGGGGTTTCGGCTACATGTATATTGATATGCTGTGCTACCGTGAAATAATAAGGAATGAAATATTATTTCGAGGGAACGAAATACCTCTTTCTTTTTGTTTTACCTGTCCTATTTTTTCTTTACCTATCCCTTTAGAGGCTCCATCAAATGGCAATTAATTGGGTGCAAATACACGATGAGTTCACATTATTGTTTGTAGTATTATCTGTACAGATATTATTACACTAGTAAAAAAAAATGCAATAAATTGGGAAGCATATTCTTTATGCAATTGAATGCTTCATTTTAGTGTGAATGTTTTTGCATGTAACGTTCAATGTAATGCGCCAGTTCAATTTCTCGCATACACCTCTTCGCCCCGTGTACAAAGTGTATGCGTTCTCGCCAAAAATCTTCGCCCCCAACACCTCTTCCCGTACACAAAGTATTTGTGGTGGGCTGTCATCTTTTCCAAGTGTTGCGAATCAAAATATGAAGCCATATGTACACTGATGTGCACTGATATATAGCGTACACTGATGTTTGGAAAGGCAACACAAACAACCTAGGCCTACCCATTGAATTATTTTGGTGTGAAAGACAAAAGTGCAATCCGGTATTTATAAATATAATGTTGTCACCACAAATAAAGATTGCTATAGCCATTCGCTCTACCCAAAGACGATCCCAGAATGGAACAACCTTAATTCAGATATCTGTACCGCACCAAACATCAAGATTTTTAAGGAGTTACCGGTACTTGACAACATTGACCTTAAAGAATTAACGACCAGAGCTCATTTTAATAATATTTAATTTTGCTGCACATGACCCGACCCACGTATGTGACAACCAGCTCTGGTGATTGTACGAGACGGTTACAGATACAGTTATTTTTAGTCGTATGAAACGTATTGAAAGCCGTTGCGCTTGGATGACTTTCAAAAAGCACAGCTAGCTTTCAAACTGCAACTGGACGGATGAATAACTTTGAATATGTCTGTTTTTAATAGAATATGCACAGTAGATGACTGAGAACACTCTTGAAGTAGTTGCATGAACAATCAAGTTTATCCTGTAGTAGTTTTATATAGGAGTTCGAGCGTTGGTATAAATTAAGACAAATGATTGTTTGGGAAAGGTTATCCATTGTTGACCAATTTATATTAAATACTAACCTTAAAAAAAACCCAAGTAATTAAAAAACAATTCACAAGCCTCCCGTGTATTTTCAATTATGGTGATAAAATCATACATCAGGTAAGCAACGAACCTATTACAACCATGACGTTACATCATACGAGAGACAGGCAGAGCTAATCTATGAAAATGAATGGCGCACGTTTATCTCCAAATGGAAGTTTAGTGCCATAAAAATAAGTCATTGGGATGACAGGGAACATACCAATAAGCACTTTTGAGATCCACTTTGGGAGTCATATTTTTGGAGCCATACTTTTTTGTTTATTTATTTTATTTATTATATTTATTTTTTGGGGGGAGGGGGTACATGCAAAACCATAGTAAGTTTTCACACTGCAAGTGATGCCACCAAATGTCCCATATACAAAGTATGGTGGACAAGAGAGGCCTCACAAATTAGGCAAACATATGTGAAAAAGTCGTTTAAATCACATCACGGCAGAATTGCAATCGATCCAGCAATTTTGGCTGCAATTGAACATCGTTTCATATTAAAAAAAACAGAAACCGGAGACCCTTTTTGCCTTACTCAAGACAACTTAAACCTTCTAACATAAAATAAAATGTCAAACGAATATCATTCTAAATTCTCATCCCCTTTAACAATAACTTTATTCAAGACAACTATATCACTCTAAAATAAAGACAATGTCAATGAATATCATTCTGAACTCGCACCCCCTTTTACAATAACTCCCATCCCTTTATTCAAGACAACTTAAACCTTCTAAAATAAAGACAATGTTATACAAAATAGTATCATTCTGAACTCGCATCACCTTTCATAAACACTCGCATTCCTTTATTTAAGAAAACTATATCATTCTAAAATAAAGAAAATGTGAAATGAATATTATTCTGAACTCGCATCCCCTTTTACAATAACTTGCAGTTCAAGAGAGCTATATCATTCTAAGACAATGTTGAAAGTGTCATTCTGAATTCGCATCCCTTTTACAATTACTCGCATCCCTTTAATCAAGACAAGTATATCATTCTAAAATAAAGACAATAGGCCGTATTCATAAAAATAAGTAATTACTTACTAGTAAATGCTATAAGTAAAAGCAACAGCTAGGTAAGTAAAAGGTATAGTCTAAGCAATTGCTAAAAATCTTATTCATAACCATTTGCTAAATGATTACAGTTGTTACTTGCCACGGCTAGTAAGTTCTCAAGTAGTTGCTATTGTACTACAGTACCATCCACGAGTCTCGGTATTTGGTGGTATGAAGGTGTTTGCAAGCCATTCCACATTTTCTTTGTCAAACCTAAATAAAGTTCTGTAAGTGGTAGGGTTGACTTCATCACGATTAAGCCTGATGTTATACACCTTAGGTTGTGGTCTTGGACGTAAAAACATGGCAGAAAATGTGATATGTCTGTATTGGCTAAACAGCAAGCCAAAAATTAGGTGCTTGTACAATCACTAGTAAATGCTAGTCGAAGGTCATTTTTATGAATACAAATTGAAGTAGGTGCTAATTTCTCTAGCATTTACTTATAAGTAAAAAGCAATTACTAATGCTTAAAATTTGTAGCTTTTACTTGAAAGTCATTGCTTATTTCTACGAATACACATTTAAGTAAAAGGTTAGTAAAAGGGGGTTGTTACTTTAGTAAAAGCAATTACTTATTTTTATGAATACGGCCTATTGTCTCAACTCGCATCCCCTTTTACAATATGGTTAAGAGGAACAGTGGCGGCGCTATTTTGCCTAAATACAAGTAATGCATATAACGTAATATAAAGGTTTTATCATTACTTTTACAAATAGATCGAGATGACCCTAATTCATTGAAGCATGTTTTTTTCATTAAGTCACTGAAACAACTGAATTTTGAATTCAATTGATACATAAACAACGATGGATGTAAGGATCTTGTCGTATGTTTTGTTTTCCTGATGTGTGTTTGGTACAGAGTCCTGATGTTTGTCACTGCTCAACAACAGTGTCTGTGATGATCTTAACACCAAGGGCCGATAATAATAATAATAATAATAATAATAATAATAATAATAATAATAATAATAATAATAATAATAATAATAATAATAATAATAATAATAATAATAATAATAATAATAATAATAATAATAATAATAATAATAATAATAATAATAATAATAATATGGCGTCGAGACAAGAAATACTGCGACAGATCGGCTGTCGATTCAAGCGAAAATATTTATTGTTTCCCGTCGTATAATCATTACCAAAAGTCTACTCCTTGTAGGTGCTACCGAGTAGACTCTACAGGGTAAGTTTCAACATCGGCCATTAAAGATCTTGTGGCTTTTTATTGTAAAAACCTTTTGGATTTCTCCGATTTCGGAAGACTCTTTACAACGTACGTTACTCAGTGTATAAAGTTAGTAGTGAGACGCGCGTTCCATCTGCGTCCTTTAGAACATCTTGATATCAACTAACGCTGAGTGAACTACTGCAGGGTGAAATACACATCGCTTTTGCATGTAATTTCCCCTGAAACAATACAACTTTTCTCACAATTTTGTGATGATAATAATGAATGCTATGCAGCATCAACTCAACGGTGAATCAGCGACGAACTCTCAAAGAGGAAGTCCATCGCCCGTTCTGGTCGGTATGCTTGAGCAGGTACCGCCAGATCGTATACACACTGCTCAGAACAATAACAGAATTCGTGCTGTAAACAGAAGAAAGTGGAGTAAGGACGATAACAGAATTGCGATGGAATGTTTTATAAGGAGCAAGCCAGAGAACAGAGGGTACAGAAGGAGAATGATTAACATATGGCAGGATAAAGGCATGTTTGAAATAAGCGAACAGCGGCTTGCCGACCAGGTAAAACAAACCAAACATAATCAGTGGCTAACGAAAGTTGAGGTGGAAGAGATGAGTAGAATAATATCACGGACAGAGGCTGGGGATGAAGAAGTGCAGATGAGGAGGAACTGGACAACGTGGTCGCTGGTGAGCTGGCAAGTTCCCAGAGTGCAGATGAGGTCAGTGGAGGAGTAGAGGAGGGAACAGAAGACTTGATGGAGGAAGAGCTAGAGATTAGGAAGAGGATTGAAGAGGTAATGGTATCGGTAAAGGGACAGGTAAGTGGAGTATTCCTGCATTGCGTCAGGTCCCAAGGAAAAAGCTGACAAATGTGTCAGCTATGGTAAGTAGAATCCTTGGGACGGTAAGTACTACTAATCTTTCTGAAATTAACGATCTTGTCTTTGCAGGTGCAGTTGTAGTAGCGGAGAGATCAGGGGTAAAATCTTCACATTCACAATCACAACATAAAGATAATAAACTTGGTGGAAACGCAGACTCGAGGGCCAAATTAACGAGTTACGCAAAGATCTCAGTAGAATAGAGCAAATGGATAGAGGTGCAATGAAAGATTCAGATATGAGGAACAGATTAATAAAGAAGTATCAAGTAAAAGGAAAGGGGATGAGTGTAGTTAAGTAGGAAATAAAGCAAAGGGTTAAGGTGAAGGCTGCGAAAGTAAAGAGGTACGATGACAGAGTCAGGCAGTTTCATCAAAATCGCCTATTCAGTACAAATCAACGTCAATTATTCAAAGAAATGGACGGGAAATGTGACAACTCACAAGTGGGCCCAGAGCCAGCAGAGGCAAGGAATTTTTGGGGTGGCCTTTGGGATCAGCCTGGTGATCATAACAGACAAGCAGAATGGTTAGCCGACGTGAAAGACGAGTTAAAGAATGTACAACAACAAGAGGGATTTCAGATTGATGTGAGCAAGGTGAAGAAACAGTTGAGGAAAGTGCCGAATTGGAAAGCCCCGGGACCAGACCAAGTGCACGGATACTGGCTAAAGAACTTCAGTAGTCTTCACGAAAGAATAGCCCAGCAGCTGCAACAATGCTTAGTGCGTGGCAACGTTCCGACGTGGATGACTGAAGCAAGAACGGTTCTCATCATGAAGGACATTAAGAAGGGTAACGTTGCAAGTAACTATCGACCTATTACATGTCTACCCATGATGTATAAACTTCTGACCGGTATCATTGCAGAAGATCTGTATAGCCACATAGAAGATCAGCAGTTATTTCCAGATGAGCAGAAAGGTTGCAAGAAGCGGTCAAGAGGAACGAAAGACCAACTCATCATTGATAAGACGGTGCTAAAGGACTGTAAGAACAGGAAAACTAATCTGGCCATGGCGTGGATAGATTACAAAAAGGCATACGACATGGTATCACACTCGTGGATTATGGAATGTTTGGATATGATAGGGGCAGCTGATGCGGTGAAGTGTCTTCTGGGTGAGAGCATGAAGACATGGAGAACAAATCTGATGGCCAGTGATGAATGTCTTGGTAACGTAAATATCAGATGAGGTATTTTCCAGGGCGATTCTCTGTCTCCACTGTTGTTTGTTTTGGCGCTGTTCCCTTTGACGATGATTTTGCGGAAGGTTAGTGCGGGATACGAGATGACGAAGGATGGATGCAGGATTAATCATCTGCTCTTCATGGACGACCTGAAGTTGTTTGCGAAGAACGAGAAAGAGATTGATTCCTTGGTGCAGACTGTACGGATCTTCAGCGATGACATCGGCATGAAGTTTGGTCTGGAGAAATGTGCTGCGATGACCATGAAGAGGGGTAAAAGGGTACATTCGGATGGAATTACTTTCCCAGATGGCACACAATTGAGGGCGTTGGGTGAAGAAGAAAGTTATAAGTATCTTGGAGTGCTTGAAGCAGATCATGTACTGCACGAGGAATCGAAAGAGAGGCTTAAGAAAGAGTATATAAGACGAGTGAAGAAGTGTTTGAAGTCCAAGCTGAATGGAGGGAATATGATAAAGGCGATCAACACTTGGGCTGTGTCGCTGATGAGGTACAGTGCAGGAATTGTCGAGTGGACTAAGGCAGATCTAGATGTTGCTGACAGGAAAACGAGGAAAGTGATGACGATGTACGGTATGTTACATCCACGGTCGAATGTCAGCAGACTCTATCTACCGAGGTCAGAGGAAGGAAGAGGATTACTTAGTGTATCAGACAGCGTTAACATCGAGAGAAGGAGCTTGCAGTGTCATGTAAGTAGTACTCGGGAAAAATTGTTGAAGGTTGCGCAGAAATACATGAAGGCAGACGAATTAGGTCCAAAGGAGTATAAGAATCAAAGAAGAGAAGAAAGAACACGAGATTGGCAGGAAAAACCACTTCACGACCGATTCCTGAGATGTACCGAAGAAGTGGCAAGTAGCAAGACTTGGGAATGGTTGAGGAGAGGAGAACTAAAGAAAGAAACTGAGGGTTTGATTACTGCAGCGCAAGACCAGTCTCTGCCGACGAATGTGATGAAGGCAAGGATCGAGAAGATAGATGTCTCTTGTATGTGCAGAATGTGCAATGCGGCGGAGGAGACTGTATTTCACATTGTCAGCGAATGCAGAGTGCATGCTCAGACAGAGTACAAAGGCAGACACGACAAGTTGGCCAAGGTGATTCATTGGGATTTTTGTAAGAAGTACGGTGTCAAAGTGCAATCGAAGTGGTACGACCATGCGCCGGAAAAGGTAGAAGAAACGGACCATGTCAAGATTCTCTGGGACTTCAACATCCAGACAGATCATGTTATAGAACATAGACGGCTAGATGTTGTTGTCTTGGATAAGCATGAGAAGATGTGTCATCTTATCGATATAGCTGTGCCGGGTGATAGTAGAGTAGCTTCGAAGGAGAAGGAGAAGGTACAGAAATATCAGGATTTAGCGAGAGAACTCCGCAAGCTGTGGCAAGTCAAGGTCAAGGTTATTCCTGTGGTAGTGGAAGCACTGGGTACAATCCCGAAGACGTTGGAGAAATATCTCAAGGAGATAGGAACATCTGTTCTAGTAGAATTACTACAGAAGGCGGCACTCTTAGGGACAGCAAGGATTCTGCGAAAGACACTCGAGATCTAAGGCTACGGGACGTAGCTTGACTCGAGGTGTAACCGGCAGAAAGGAAAACAAGATCTTTCTTTTCATGCTGTGCTAACGCGAAATAATAATAATAATAATAATAATAATAATAATAATAATAATAATAATAATAATAATAATAATAATAATAATAATGATGATGATGATGATGATGATGATGATGATGATGATGATGATGATGATGATGATGATGATGATGATGATGATGATGATGACGATGATGATGATGATGATGTAGACTTATATAGCGCACGTATGCACCAAACTGGTGCTCAAGGCGCATTATATTATTCCCCCTGCTCATCAGGCTCATAAATCATTCCTGAAACCATCTCAGCTCCCTGAGGAGTATACAGCTCAATTGCTGCCATTACAGCGCATATAGGGCTAATCAAACACAACAACCAACTCTGCCCTCACAGGTACCCATTTACCCCTGGGTGGAGAGAAGGAATTATGGTAAAGTGTCTTGCTCAAGGACACAAGCACCATGGTCGCGGTTTGGATTCGAACCCACATTCTGACGACTCAGCCATCAGAACACAAATCTTAAGAAGGGCGGGCAGGTTGATACGACGTGTACCGCTACAACCCCCCCCCCCCCCAAGTCAGATCACATTGTGGAGTGGGTGACTGAAGACCCAAATATGACTCTTAGATGGGGTATGTGTACAATATCAGCCAACCCACGGTATATATTTGATACACCACATCCACAGACAGGGAACTCTATTACCAACTTTACCATCGCTGATTTGTAGAGAGAAAACACAAAGATGATTATCTATCTAATGACCCCAAACAAGATGGAGGACACCTCATTATAGCAACAGCCAGGGTAACTATCAGTGTATTACATAAAAAAACATTCAATCTTAAAATGTTGTATCTTAAATGTCAATATAATCAGGAAGCAAACTGTTGATTGGTCAGTTTAAAAGGCTGGCCTGTCACGGTCAGAATGGGCGGCGAGGGTGGAGGGGAGGGGTATCCCATTAATTATAGAGGGATGATAATGGCAATATACCCCTCCCTACATAATTAATAAAAAATATATTATTATTATCGCCCTCTAAACTCCGAGCACACAGATAAGTGCATTTTGTCCTTGGTACGTTTCTATTACATGCACCCCCATGAGCCTATAAAACCTTTTTAGGCAATTAATTTCTTTAAAATAATATTTTCCTGCCCATATCGTCGTCCCCCCCCCCCCCGATAGTGTATAGGACGAAATTAACATTTATTCACGTTTATTTTTCACATTATTTAAAATAAAATCAAACTAATATTTATATTATACAAAAATGTAGAAATATACCGTGTCCCCCACCCCCAATCGCTCATATTGTAACGAAATAGTAGCCTTGCTTCTTGAGTTTTTAGCGCGCCATAGTGCTTAGGCGCGCCATAGTAGCAGTGCATGCGCTGTGGGTCGGGCATGTGTTGCGTGCGCGGTGTGGTGAGCCAGGGCCGCAGCGTCAGTCAGTTGCCAAGAGCGACGAACAGAGTGAAGCACGGACTCGCAAGGAGCGACTTCTAAACGTAAGTTCTGTATGACGGAATCTTTGCAGTTCGTTGTCAGGGATAGCATGGAGTAGTTAGCTGGGCGACTACTAGTTTTTTGTGCTTTCTTGGAACAGCACAGATAGTTTAGCTGGGTAGCTATCGGGATATTTTTATGGGCGTGACTTTGTTTTCGTAATTCTGTAACATTTAGCACTTGTGTCCATTGAGTTATTTCCCCACTCTCTCTAGGTACTCACCATAACCCTATCAAGCCTGGGCTTTTCTTTTCGTTTTTCGAACAATGAGCCCCCCCCCCCGAATCTGTATTTTCTGTATTCAACAGCCGATTTTCATGAAACTTCGTAGGCACGTTCGGTTTGACGCGATCTATCGAATGAGAACTTTCATAGGTCACCGTTAGGTGGCGCTATAGCAATTTTTCCTAATTTTTGGTTAAAAATAGTATTTTTCCCATAACGTCCTTATTTCTTGTCCGTTGGCCACAAAACTTGGCAGAAATTTTGTCTTCAGTACAGGCAACAATGTGACAACATCTAAAATACCACTAGAGGGCGCTATAAGCAATATTTTGGGTAAATTTGTTCCCAATTTTTTTTAAATATTTTGACTCAAAATTGTTTTTTTTTTAACCAAAAGTACAATAAAGGCAGATATAATAACATCCATGGTACTACTGATGACAAATTTATACACTGAGCAAAAAAAACAAAAAAAATTTAAAAACAGGTTTTTGGGACAGGTTTATAGCATTTAAACGTCATGGCGGCCACATTGAATTCCCAGAATGCATTGGAAGTGGTCACATGACTCAATATTGTCCAGTTCAGAGTTTAAAAGTTGACAACAAACCCAAAAACCCATATTGAATGTTTAATAGTATCAAAAACCTAGTATTTTTAACAACAAAATTGGAAATTCAATTGTTTTTTTTGTATTGATAGTGATACCCATGGCCTAATGGGTTTTCGCAGACTCACCAAAAATTACGCCATGATAATGAGAAAAACAATGCCGTAATCACCTCCATAAAGAAGAACAATAACCCATTGTTTACTTTGTCAGGACGTGTTCAAAATAATGGCAACCATGAACACCCAATATAATTGATTTTTACTTGAGGGGGTCCCAAAGAATAATTAGGAAAAGTCAGAAAATGTCTGCGTGACCAGACAGAGCGTTATGGAGATATTATATAAAAAAATAAAGCACCCGGCCTGATAGAGTTAAGTATTCAATCTTCGCCTTATAGTAATCAATATTCTCCTCATGTAAATCACTAATTCTTCTTAACTAATAATGTTTACCTTATTAATCACTTCGCCTCAAGTAATTTAATTTGCCTTAAGGGTCCAATCGTTGCCTCAAGTAATAATCTTCTGCCTTGAGGAAGCTCCTCTGTTGATTTTCACCTTATGTTAAGAATAAATATTTTCCCTTGAAGTTTTGCCTCTGTGTAAGTTAATTGTCTGTCGTCTGTTGTCGTCTGCCGGGGCTGTCTGAAATTAGGTACTCTCACTCGCGGCGATAAACGGTCTCCAAAGTACCTCCCCTAAGTACCCGTCAGGTTGACCGCTCGCCTGGCACGGTAGGGATTCGCCACAATATAATAAAATATAAACATAAAAAGTTACTCGGCGAATACCGGGCATTCAGGAGCCGCGGTTTATCAGGATTGATCCCTACCAGTGCTTTAAAGACATAGCCTATTAAAGTCGTATAGGGTCCCTTCACCGGCTTCCATATAGGACCTTCAGGTCTGGCGTTCCGGCTCACCGATATATATCCTTCCCTGCCCCGATTCCTAGCCAAGGAGGCCCTGCACCTTTAGGGGAGAAATAAGGCAGCTCGCAAGCATTACTGGAGCCAGTTCCAGCGAAAAGCCAAGTTCCTAAATCGGGCGCAGACGGTGTTAAATAGAACGCAGATCCTGGTGGTCTGAGGGGACAGTACCAGCGCACTAACTGATCGAGTAACGAGTATGTTGGTAGTTGTCAACTGCATTTTAAATGATTTATATTATAATGTTAAAGGTTATAGCCAATTATTAATTGGGTAATAAAAAAGAGACTTCGGTCTTGTCTCGAGTGAGATTTGAACCTCGGACCTTTCGCTTCGAAGTCGATCACTCTAAACTGAGCTATCAGCGACTTTGACGATTACTACATGATGCGGGACTCTATGAATATTGAATACAACTCCTTGTCAGTGGAGGGCGGTATACATACATATGGAATGCGACACTAATGGATGCACTTCATGCAAACACTCATACTATGGAGGAAGGAACGCACCATGGAGGCAGAAATCTACCTCCATGTACAAGCCATTACTATCGTACTAAACTAATCTTTTTAACTAAATAACGAGGCACGAATAATCAGGTGTAGACCCATGTGTCTCAGCCAAACTTCCATACAAAATGTGTACACATTGGCTGGTTGATGCTCTGTTCAGAAAGGCTTAGCAAAAATTCTGCTTAATAGCTCTATGACCCTGCGATGACCCTGCGATGACCCCTTTGCCCCCTCCTCCCTGGATCCGCCAATGTGTTCATAACAACACCGGAACATCTTCTTCCCCAAGTTTTTTCTTCCTTCTTTACCTCAGTTCGAGACACCCATAGCCAATCCACAAGATCCTGTACCAATCTGTTTGTTCCATTCACTCGCACCTCTTCTGGATCTGGATCTGGATCAAATACTGCCCAACACCCCTAAAAGGAGCAACACGGGCAGGGTATGGTGCACAGATGTAGTTGATGGTTTAATTTGCTTGGTTGCTTATTTCTTGTCGACTTGTGTGACGTACTTCCTTGCTTCTGCTTTGAATTTCTGTTTATCTTCAATTTGTGTGATATAATGTGGCAAGAGATTCCAATCTTTCAGAGTCCGGGGGACTATGAACACCATTCGCTTCTTTGGTCCTCGTGTGTGGAATGCCATAGATGAAAGTATCAGATCTCAGCGGTCCGTGGGTCTTTTAAGCTTAAATACAAACGAGTCCTTATCTCTCATTATGCGTCTTAGCTTCCTCTCCCAAATATCTCTTTTCTTCCATTGCGTTCACATTATCCTCATATCTACATTGTTTTGGTCTGTTGTTTTTGCTTAACAGCCTTTTGATATCTTTTCATTATTTTAATTGCCTCTGTCATCAGTATATTTACTCTGTATCGTGTCAACTACCTATTGTCTTGTCTCTTGTCTGTCTGTCCTTTTTGTTTGTGTTTTTTGTCTGTCTGGCTGTTTTTAACAAGCTTCTGCTTATATAAACAGCCCCCATGCTCTATTTAATTAATTTATTTTGCTATGAATTTAACATTTACTGCTTCGTGCACTTTTAATATAAAGTTCCATAAATTCTTTTATGGAAGTATGGAAATAAATGTGATGTGATTGATTGATTGATTGATTGAACATACAGTCTCCTTTCTTTTAACCTTGGATCAACGGTTCTGCATTTCCATATTGTGTAAGGTTGTCAAAAATACAAATAATTTTGTAAAATTATACAAACATGGGCGGATTCATAAAAAATTTTTTTTGGGGGGCTGAGAATCAAAAACAATTATTTTTCAGTACTACAAAAATTACAATGAAATAATCTAAGGGAGAGAAAAACAAAGCACACTGTGGGAATGGGAGTGCGTTCCCCTCCCCTCCCCCTCTCTCTCTCTGTCTTTTTCTCTCCCTTTTTTATTTTTATTTTAATTTTTTTTAACGATTTTAGGGGGAGGGCTACAGCCCCCTTAGCCCCCCTGGATCCGCCAATGACAAATTGTTATTTTCTCAAGTTAGCTACGATATTATAATATTGGGGGGTATGGATTGGAGCACATTATTTGACAATAATTACACCCTTACTGTGCTGTAATATCTATTATTAGACTTCGAAACACATGGTGCATTTCCCATGGCATGCTCGCATAAATAGCTCCATGATTACCGTCATAACAAAGATAAAAAGCTTTTAACATTTTATAAGAGTTTTTATATTTATTTTTAAAATTTTTTCCCCTCTTTTGTATAAAAACGGCACAGGACATTGTTTTGGGAATGATTAATGTTGACGATGGCTGGCTTGGCTCTCTTGTTCTCCGTTGTAGCCCTGACCTGGGCCCAGGGTATCGCCTATACGATCCCTACACCAATTATTACACTACTCACACCACAGGGCATTCGCTTTTCACTCCCAGGTAAGTCTTAATACGATGAAACAGATGCTTGGAACCTTTGTTTCATGATTATTCAGTATTTTTATTTATGTATAGGCTTGATCCCTGGCTACTTGGCAGATATGGTTTGGCCTCTGACCTGGCCCCATAGAGCAATAGATAATTGGCATAAGTGGACCGCCCACCAACATAAGGGCTGGTTAGCCCCTCTGTTGGTTCGGGTGTAATTAGCTAGATTAAGATTGTTGTCCTGAAAGAGAAAAGTGGCAATAGGGAACAGGTGGGAAAGAAATGACATACACGATAAGGTATAAAATACATATCGGTATATCAGGGCAGTGGATGAAATCTAGTAATAGAAATGATATATCGTTTCGGTTTGCGGTAACACCATGTGTTTATCTCAACTAACGTGAAGCTGAGATACAGGTTCTGAAAAGAACCGTATCGCACAACTCGTATCTCAACCTTCGTTAAGTGAGAAAGGTTCAAGGGAGAACCACCTGGCAACTCGTTTTCTACTGTCGCTAAGGAGAAATATGGTTCAGGGAGAACCATGGGGACTTCACGGGTTAATATGGTTCAGGGAGAACCATAGGGACTTCACGGGTTATTCTCTACGTTTCGATTAGCCTGCTCTAATCTTCTTCAGGAGAATGAAGAGGTTTGCCGATGCAACTCCTTAAGTAGTATTTGCTGGGATTATGTGTAGAATGGGAAGTGTTCCGATTGGTGCTACTGTTGTGTGATGTGTTGTGATTGGTTGCCACCGTGGCATTGTTCTTGTTGTGTGTGTTTCCGCCTGCTGTGTGTGAGTTGCCTGCTCGCTGAGGCGTATCAGTTGACAGTGGGGTGTGGGTGTTGGTGGATGGTAGGATTGTGAAAAGTGAAAAGTGAAAAGTGAAAAGTGAAAATAAGTGAAAATAAATAGGTTATTTGATACCTGTGTTGATATTAAGACCCTTGGGTTGAAGTGTCTGGAGTTGATGTATCCAGTGTGACTCCCTAAGTTTGCGATGTGTGTCATCGCTAGTGCAGGCTTCAATTACAATGCTATGATTAGGGCTGTTAAAATGGATTGCTACAGAGTAGGGTTTTCTGGTTTTCACCGAAGAGACATGGTTGGCAAAGCGGAGACACAATTTGGTCTTTGTCTCTCCTACATATTGTATACCACATCTTTTACATGAGATTACATATACAACATTGTGTGTCACACTGGGATTTAGTTCTGATCGTGTAGGTGAGGCCAGTACTGTGGCTTTTCACCATCTGAGCAGGTTTGAGATACAAACAGGTTTTGCATCTCGGGCGGTTACAGTTAGAGCACCCCTGCGGTGATTCTTGATCAGTAACGTTAAGGTTACTGTTGGTGCTAGGGAGTCTAGCCCGAACCAATATATCGCCGAGGTTGCGGGGGCGACGGAAAGCAATCAAAGGCGGCTCATCAGGGATGGCTGTGCGTAACCTGTCACAGGAGTGTGGAATAGTCATGTTATCATTTACGATAGATGAAAGTAATCTGGGGTGATAGGTAGTGACCAGGGGAATTCTGTTGGGAGGGGTTTTCTTGTTACCCAGGGTAGCCAAGAGGGTGCTACGGGGGGTACAGAGGGCCCTGTTGATTGCTAGTTGTACCCTGCGTTTGCTGTGACCCTGAGATACAAGGTGTTGCCTTAGTTCAGACGACCGTCTCCTGTATAAGGTATCAGTGGAACAGATACGTCTTAAACGGAGGGCTTGACAGCTGTCAGAAAGGAGGTATTGATGAGTGTCAGTGGGTTTACAATAGGCATCAGTCGAGATGTCCTGGGGAGATTTGTTGATGGTGACGTCTAGGAAGTTCACGTTATTAGGAGAGTAGTTAGCAGTGAACTTAATTGTAGGATGTAATGAATTAATATAGTTGATGAATTAATCTAGGCTATCTTGGCCGCCACACCAAATGGAGAAAATATCATCAATAAATCTCCACCATACTAGAGGGCGGTGGGGCAGAAGATGGCTATCTGTCTTCAGGGTCAGACATAAACAGATTAGCGTATGATGGTGCCATCTTAGTGCCCATGGCTGTACCTTGTACCTGGAGTAAGTTTCTGTCTAGGAAAGTGAAATTGTTTTTGGTCAGTATGTGTTGGATAAGATCTGTGAGGTGTCTCACAGAGGGTTTGGTTTGGTTGTTGGATCTGAGAGCATTGTCACATGCACCTATGCCGTCGCTATGGGGGATGTTAGTGTATAAGGAGGAAACATCCAGAGTGACAAGGAGGGCAGAGTTGGGTATTTGATGTTTAATGCCCTCTAGTTTACGGAGGACGTCCGTAGTGCCCTGTATGAATGAAGGGATATGAGATATATATGAGTTATATATATTTATTTGGTACATACTCCATTTACAGGTAATTTAATCTTGCTGGAATTTGTTTTCCATACAATATTATGAGTAATCTCAAAAACTTAAATTATCTTATTTTTTAACATGAAACGTGTTTGGCGTCCCTGTTTGTCTGAGGTGACATCTTTGTTATGAATAATCAAAAAGTATTCCCCCATTTAAAAAATTATATTATGATTTTGTATTTTTTGTTAGAACTAGTACATAATTCCTCGTTAGAAAGAATATGAATTTAGATGTTGAATTACTTTCATTTGAGACAATGAACGAAACAAATCCGTCAAGGATTAGCACCAGTAGGCATATATAAAAAGCTCAAATTATAATATTCTATGTAACAGGCTGAGGGCGTGGGCAATCTTCTGATTAGCCAGCGCGGCTGTCAATCAGAATCAAGTGCATTTGAAATATCGCTAATTTTATTGACAGTTTCTGACATCCGAATTTCATTTGATTCGTCTTAGCCAAACACGGACGATATAATATCTTGAACGACATAAAGTAATAGGCTAAGCGTTATGTAAAGTTGGTATACGTCAACCTGAGAAATAATTATTTACAATTTCGTTTGTTTTCTTCAAAACGTGACTACCTTTTTTCACATGCCAGTTTTATGAGGTATTTCGTAAAGACTAGAGGCCCAGTCATCGTGCTGCGCCACCTGGATCATGTTGATATTAGACAGGTTAAATTAAAGCTACTTAAATAAAGGGTTTGAATTTTATTGCACTACGCTAGTGGGATTCGAACCGGGATTACTTGTACGGAAGTCAAGCGGCTCGTCCATTAGACCACTGCTTCATCTGAATAATTGAAATGAAAGGAGATTCAACATCATTTGATATGATAGAAAAAATTAAGAGAACGCTCATTGAGTTTAGGTCTATCAAATCATTTTCAATTCTTCGTGTTACATATTCAGTTTTTGAATATTTATTTATAGTGATACAACAATTGGCGGATTCAACACTTTTGCCGTTTGAACGGATTTTGGTGTGTGTGTGTGTGTGTGTGTGAGCAGGTATATTTATACTTCCAAGGACTTGATAACAAAATGGAACAATAGGAATAATAATCCCCAGATTAAGTCCTCACGGTCCTCTTTGCTGGCAGCACTCATGAGTTACCAACGATAATTATTGGGGGTGGGGGATTGCCATTACCGCCAAACCCCCCCCGTCATAAATATATATATATATATATTTTTGGGGGTGTGGGGTGTGTTCCCCGTCCTCCCGGGATCATCCCCTAAAAACAAACGATAAATTTCATCAAGTGCTAATTTTGGTGATCTATTCAAACCGCAATGTCTTAGTATGATCCTGAATCTAATAACAATATATTAATCGTTGTTTTGGTGACAATTTATCAAAATACTATAATGTCGCTTTAAATGTGTTAAAGGTATTGTATGCCTTCAGACGATTGGTAATTAAACCAAAAAAATGGTCGAAAGTAAATTGTAAAAAATACTTCGCTAGGCATCATTTTGTTTTGAGATGTTGCAATTTTTTCAAGAAAATTTATATAATTTAGGAAATATTACTGTTTCCTAAATTCCATGATGGAATGAATGAACACAATCTGAAACCTATTTTTCTATTTTGTTGTCCTTTGTTATACAGGAATTTCTACATAAGCCCTACGTCTTTTGGATATGCCTTCATAATAACAGTGTAATTACTTTCTGATAAATTTGTGTTATTTCATTGTTATTTACATTTCCTTAATCTCGTCCGATACTGTACATTGATTTACTTTTTTATTTTGTTGCATTTATTCATGGAAATAAATGTCGAATTGAATTGAATTGAATTGAAAGCTAAAATTTTTACAGAAAAACATAAGCCTTGACCAGTGTTTATTTTGGGCAACTTGGAAAATATGAACACCATAACAAAATAAAGTTGACGCAAAATAAAGTCGAGCGGGGTATTAATCATCCTTAAAAACAATTTCAGCTGAGAGGGAAAACAGTACGTCGTGTTGAATTTACAAAATGTTGTCGTCTGGCAATTTTGTGTAAAACATAAAAACTAACAAATTAAGTTAAACAAAATAAAAAGTATGTTATTGTTATGACATTTTCAAGGATAGTTTTATGATATTTTTCATGAAAACTCGAGAGTTAAGTTGAACATACATTTCAATGAACATTTCACTTTAAGGTATCTGTATGGGCCTATAACAATACAATGCATTACCATAATGTGTTGTTGCATTATTTTGTCAGATGAATCCGGAATTAGTCTGGTAGCCTTTCACTACAACATTGGGATACCACTCGAGAATTTGGATGCTGGTCAGTACAATGCAGATGTCAGATCTCCATCAGGTGAGCTCATTTTGGTACATTCTTCAAACAATGGTAATGGTGATATTGATGATGGCGATGATGGTGATGATGATGAAGATGGTGATTAATTT
Organism: Zoroaster sp. YZ-2022; assembly: GCA_029582265.1. NCBI lineage: Eukaryota > Metazoa > Echinodermata > Asteroidea > Forcipulatida > Zoroasteridae > Zoroaster > Zoroaster sp. YZ-2022. Next base: position 16,589,427 of record CM055825.1, on the reverse strand, counting down.
TGATGGGGATGGAGATGATGATGATGGTGGCGATGATGGTGGTATTGGTGGAGGTAAAGTTGATGGTGGTGATGATAGTGTTGATGATCATAAGTAATGACTGCTTGCAGTAGTAATTAGTTCTGAAAAGAACTGGCGATTACAACACGACGTTTCGATCAGTATGCTCTGATCGTCTTCAGGAGGATGATGATGAGGAGGAGGGTGATGGTGATGATGATGATGATGAGGGTGGTGATGATGAGGGTGATGATGATGATGACGATGATGATGAGGGTTAGGGTGGTGATGATGATGAGGGTGATGATGATGATGAGGGTGATGATGATGTTGACGATGGTGGTGACGACGACGATGATAATGAACAGCTGTATAAACTCTGCGTGTGGAGATACCACTTTCACATTGTCACCCTCCTCTGCCCCTACCCGAATAGGCGGATATTGGACTCATGAGAACAGAGAAATCGCGTCACAGATTCATATGCCGGGACAGACCATCTATTACTGGGTCTACGTGGTCTATAACAGCCTTGGTTATCAGCTTACTGATCAGTCCTGGAATGAACCCATTGGTGAGTACACATTGACGGAAGATTGAAGTTCGATATACGTTTCACCAATGTAATGTTATTCTCAGCAAAATTTCAGTCCAAAAGAGAGCTAGGAAAATTGACAGATTCAGCTTTTGAACCAGCGACAAAATTCGTTTTAGCGCTGAATCAACTGAGTCCAAAGAGGACTTTAGCAGGTTGCGAACCATGTTTTTTGTTCTTTAGGTCTCCCCTCCCCCCCCCCCCCAAAAAAGGGGAAAAAAACAAAAAACACGTCACCGCACCGATTTTGAAGCCGACCTATGACCAGAAACCAGGAACTTTTTTGTTGGCCAGGACGCATTTTTCTCGTCGTTTATTTCACATTATCTTTTAACTATCACTGTTTTCCAAAATAGTTATGATACACTGTATTAACATAAACGTTTGAAAATCTCTCGTATCAATGTATCTGTACAGCTACACAACCCCCAGTTGTGACGACAACCGTAATGCCGGGTGGAGATTCAAATGGTAAATTATTTTAGAGAACATGAATCAAGCCAAGGTTTGGGAGTTATCAAATACACAAACATTCAAGTTGTATACCGCCCTGTTGTGAAAATCACTTACTACGTATAAGGCTAGACTGGTCTCCTGCCGTTATCCTATCAAGGATAAAGACAGGCTCAAGGTGCACCATTCAAGAGATTTCATTGGATACGCTGTGCTGAAGATCTGACGTCACGCTTCGAGTCTCGCGTGCAAGCTACCAACCAAGGTCAAAGTTGAATCTCGGGGAAAACATAGCGGCCGCGGCAGGTATCTGGCGTAATTCAAGAGCCTCTAAGTGTGACGTCAGATCTTCATGCTATGTATAAGGCCTACATTATTCTGTAACAATTGTGATGAGATATTCTGAAAACATGGTTATTCAACTAAGAGCTTGTTATGAAATGTGTTATTAAGGCCTCCATTTATGAAACAGAACACATATACAGCTATCATGAAAATCAACAGCCAGTATTAATGTATCTGCTGCAGTTGTTTGTTTTCATTTGGTTCCCTGTTCAACATTTCTGTGAACTTGTGGCTTCGCCTGTAAAGATGGTAATGGTTCTAAACATCAACCTAAGCAGTTATTCTGTCTTGTCATGTAGGCTATTAACACAATACAAATCTCTTTCCACGTTGGAATGAATACAGATGTTGTTCGTTAATGTTTCGAGAAAAAAACAGCTGAAAATTTCACAGGCTGTTTATTTATTTATGTTATTATTTTTTTTATTTAACAGTGGTTGCGATGATCTTAACACCATGGCCCGATCGTAAGGAGGGAGGACAGGTTGATATGAGATGCACCGCTACTAACCTCGAGTCAAATCATATCGTGGCGTGGGAGACTGAAGACCCGGAGATGATTCTTAGATGGGGTATAAATGCAATATCAGCCAATTCACGGTTTATGTTTAATACAACACAGCTACAGACAGGGACAACTATTCAAGACTTTACCATCACTGATTTGCAGAGAGACGACGATGATGAATATCTATGTACAGTTAATGATCCCATACCAACCGGAGGAAGCAACATTGTAGCAACATCCAGAGTATCCCTATCAGTGTATTACTTCCCCAACGAGTCATTCCCAATGTGCTCCCCTGCTGGACCCATTACAGTAGACATTGGAACAGAGGTAAATATGAAATGTTCATCTAAGGCTGGTAACCCATCAGTCTTTATGATGATTTCTTCCACGAAATGTAATAACAGATATACATGGACAACACAAACCATCGATGATACTACCGTAAGGTCATTAGATTTGACAGTGGATGTTAGTGATGAAGATGTTGCATTTGAATGCGTCATCTCATCGGAGTATTTCCCTGATATGAGGCGTTCTTGCACCATCGGACCAATTATGGTAAGGAACATGATAGAACCCGTTACGGAGCTTACAACTGAATCAACACTAGCATTTTCCACCACGAATAATCAACAGTCATCTTCAAGTCCCTGGATTATAGCCTTTGTAGTTTCTATCATCATACTTGCAGCATCTTCCAGTATTAACATCATTTTCATACTTCACCATATTAAACATAAACGTGACAGGGAACCTCAAGTACCCAAAGCAGATCCCTATATGGATCTGCAGCCAATGGATGACAAGAACAGAGTTTACATAGAACCTACGATAAAAGAGACAACTACCGCACAAGACACCTACTACCAACCAGTTGATGTTGAAAACGAAAGCCTAGAGTATGACTATGTACGGCCAGAGGACATCACTAACTATGAAGCGGTTGGAGTACCACAGAGTGATGAGAGACAGTATCAGAATATCAACAGTTAAACATTCATGGTTTATTTGTCTGTCCTTTTGAAGTGCGCATTCTGAAACATTGCTTTGCATTTTTGCAGTGTTAAGGTCAGGGCCGTTGCCAAAAGGGGTTAGAGGGTGTGAACCATTCCTCATATAGCTTGTAGTTTTTGTGTCCAAGGTGATTTAATTTCCGGAGTGGGAATATATACAGTGTGTCTCAAAATAAAATGCAAACAACATTTAACGGAATGCCAGACGTAGAATGAGTAACCAACATAGATAATATAGGTATGGTTTGAAAGATACACCTTTCCACTTTAAAATGAGACATCAAACGTCCAAATCTGAAAATATTTGACAGAGTTATGAGTAATTTTCCAAGAGAGGTCAAATTGACGATGGGACCAAGTTTTTAAATGCAGTGATAATCGATTTTGTTTAGATGTGCAAGTGTTGCAATGTGGATGAACTGTTGATGATTACATCCCTTCCCCCTCAACATGCCCTCCCTCTCGCTCGATACACAGGCGACATCGTCTCTCCATGTCTCCCATCGCTCTCCTAACAACATCTGGAGTCTGCCGCAGGACGTCAATCTCAGCTGTTATTCTGTCACGGAGAGTCTGCAGGTCCGGAGGGGGAGTCGTGTACACCTTGGATTTCAAGTATCCCCAGAGGTAGAAATCACACGGTGTGAGGTCTGGAGATCTCGGTGGCCATTCATGCACATGATTCAACGCTATGACACGGTCTCCGAACGCTTCATGAAGGCGGTCTCGGACAGCCAGTAGACGATGAGCCGGAGCGCCGTCTTGAGCACACTTTTCTTGGTATCAGTTTGTAAACATGTTTACTAGCTGAACGCACATGTCCAATTCCTAAACATCAAATTTCAATGGCTAAACACTATCCGTCCTCATGTTAAAAATGTTTAGCATGTAAACATGTTTACAAACTGATAGCAAGAAAGTGTTTAGAATTGTGTTTACTCGCTAAACACATTTTTGTAGCCAGGCAATTATCCACACAGAGGCAATTAGGCTACCTTTGTCCCAATGCCTAAAATTGAAAACTTGGTCCCATCGTCAATTTGACCTCTCTTGGAAAAGTACTCATAACTCTGTCAAACATTATCAGATTTTGACGTTTGATGTCTCATTTTAAAGTGGAAAGGTGTATCGTTCAAACCATACCTATATTATCTATGTTGGTTACTCATTCTACGCCTGCCATTCCGTTAACTTTTGTTTGCATTTTTTTGAGACACACTGTATAACGCCTCCCCCTCCTCGTCCTTGATTTTTCGGGGGAAAATTCTACACGTCTACCCCCTCAATATTTCTCATGTCTATCCTCCTCAAAACATTTTCACGCCTATACCCCTCAAACATTTCTCACGCCTATCTCCCGTTCGTCCACCGCTGAAGTCAGTCGGCAAATTGTGTCCCCCCCCCACAAAATAAATAAATAAATAAACTAGAAATTCGAGTTTGTTTACACAAACTCTAGGTGTTCGGGAGGAGTAAAAGTCAAATTGGGGTCACCTTTGTGTAAAATTGTTTTGACAAATAACGATCTGTACAATGGTGCAAAGATTGTGAATTTACCTCTTGTGGAAGATTTTCTTTTAAATATTAAACTTTGACTTCCGGTTTAGACAGGAAGTAAAGGTCAAATTGGGGTCCACTTTGTGTAAAATTGTTTTGACAATTAACGATCTGTACAATGGTACAAAAATTGTGAATTTACCTCTTGTGGTTGTTGAGATATGATTTTTTTTAAATATTAAACTTTGACTTCCGGTTTGGACAGGAAGTAAGGTCAAATTGGGGTCACCTTTGTGTAAATATTTTTCGACAATTAACAATCTATACAATGGTGCAAAAAATGTGAATTTACCTCTTGTAGTTGTTGAGATACGATTTTTTTAAATATTAAACTTTGACTTCCGGTTTGGACAGGAAGTAAGGCCAAATTAAGGTCACCTGTTTGTAAATATTTTTTGACAATTAACGACCTGTACAATGGTTCAAAAATTGTGAATTTACCTCTTGTGGTTGTTGAGATATGATTTTTTTTTAAATTTTAAACTTTGATTCCGGTTTGGACAGGAAGTAAGGTCAAATTGGGGTAATTTTTTGTAAATATTTTTTGACAATTAGCGATCTGTACAATGGTGCAAAAATGTTAATTTACCTCTTGTGGTTGTTGAGATATGATATTTTTAAATATGAAATTTTGACTTCTGGTTTGGACAGGAAGTGAGGTCAAATTGGGGTCACCTTTTTGTAAATATTTTTTGACAATTAACGATCTGTACAATGGTACAAAAATTGTGAATTTACCTGTTGTGGTTGTTGAGATATGATTTTTTTACATATTAAACTTTGACTTCCGATTTGGGCAGGAAATGAGGTCAAATTGGGGTCACCTTTTTGTAAATATTTTTTGACAATTAACAATCTATACAATGGTGCAAAAAATGTAAATTTACCTCTTGTGGTTGTTGAGATATGATTTTTTTAAATATTAAACTTTGACTTCCAGTTTGGACAGGAAGTAAGGTCAAATTGGGGTCACCTTTGTGTAATTTCTTTTTGACATTTAACGATCTGTACAATGGTACAGAAATTGTGAAGTTACCTCTTGTGGTTGTTGAGATATGATTTTTTTAAATGTTAAATTTTGACTTCCGGTTAGGACAGGAAGTAAGGTCAAATTGGGGTCACCTTTGTGTAAATATTTTTCGACAATTAACGATCTGTACAATGGTGCAAAAATTGTGAATTTACCTCTTGTGGTTGTTGAGATATGATTTTTTTAAATATTAAACTTTGACTTCCGGTTTGGACAGGAAGTAAGGTCAAATGGGGTCACCTTTGTGTAATTTTTTTTTTGACAATTAACAATCTATACAATGGTGCAAAAATTGTGAAGTTACCTCTTGTGGTTGTTGAGATATGATTTTTTTAAATGTTAAACTTTGACTTCCGGTTTGGACAGGAAGTAAGGTCAAATTGGGGTCACCTTTGTGTAATTTATTTTGACAATTAACGATCTGTACAATGGTACAGAAATTGTGAAATTACCTCTTGTGGTTGTTGAGATATGATTTTTTTAAATATTTAACTTCGACTTCCGGTTTGGACAGGAAGTAAGGTCAAATTGGGGTCACTTTTGTGTAATTTTTTTTTGACAATTAACGATCTGTACAATGGTACAAACATTGTGAATTTACCTCTTGTGGTTGTTGAGATATGATTTTTTTAATATTTAACTTCGACTTCCGGTTTGGACAGGAAGTAAAGTCAAATTGGGGTCACTCACAACTCGTGTTTCATCTACTTGTTAAGTTCTAAGTACATGCCAAGTTTCAAGTTCATGTGAAGTTTGCAAGTATGTTTTTTTTTGCGGACAGACGTCGGGGAGAAGAAGAAGAAGAAGAAGAACTAGAGATTCGAGTTTGTCTTGACACAAACCCTAGGTGTTCGGAAGATGTAAAGGTCACATTGGTGTCACCTTTTTGTAAATATTTTTTGACAATTAACGATCAGTACAATGGTACAAAAATTGTGAAGTTACCTGTTGTGGTTGTTGAAATATGATTTTTTTAAATATTAAACTTTGACTTCCGGTTTGGACAGGAAGTAAGGTCAAATTGGGTCACCTTTGTGTAAATATTTTTCGACAATTAACAATCTATACAATGGTGCAAAAATGTGAATTTACCTCTTGTGGTTGTTGAGAAATGATTGTTTTAAATATTAAACTTTGACTTCCGGTTTGGACAGGAAGTAAGGTCAAATTGGGGTCACTCACAACTCGTGTTTCATCTACTTGTTAAGTTCTAAGTACATGCCAAGTTTCAAGTTCATGTGAAGTTTGCAAGTATGTGTTTTTTTGCGGAAAGACGTCGGGGAGAAGAAGAAGAAGAAGAAGAAGAAGAAGATAAAACTTGTAGCTTTGCATGGTGAGGATGATAAGTAAGACTGATTGCGGTGACACCATGTGGAATCTCAATTGAGTAGTAATTAGTTCTGAAAAGAACTGGGGGTACAACTCATAATCAAAAGATGAGTCCGGCATTCTCCTGAGGACGATCAGAGCATACTGATCGAAACGTCGAGTTGTACCCCCAGTTCTTTTCAGAACTAATTACTACTCAATTGAGATTCCACATGGTGTCACCGCAATCAGTCTTACTTAAGAAGAAGAAGAACTAGAGATTCGAGTTTGTCTTGACACAAACCCTAGGTGTTCGGAAGATGTAAAGGTCACATTGGTGTCACCTTTTTGTAAATATTTTTTGACAATTAACGATCAGTACAATGGTACAAAAATTGTGAAGTTACCTGTTGTGGTTGTTGAAATATGATTTTTTTAAATATTAAACTTTGACTTCCGGTTTGGACAGGAAGTAAGGTCAAATTGGGTCACCTTTGTGTAAATATTTTTCGACAATTAACAATCTATACAATGGTGCAAAAATGTGAATTTACCTCTTGTGGTTGTTGAGAAATGATTGTTTTAAATATTAAACTTTGACTTCCGGTTTGGACAGGAAGTAAGGTCAAATTGGGGTCACTCACAACTCGAGTTTCATCTACTTGTTAAGTTCTTAGTACATGCCAAGTTTCAAGTTCATGTGAAGTTTGCAAGTATGTGTTTTTTTGCGGACAGACGTCGGGGAGAAGTAGAAGAAGAAGTTAAAAAAAAAAAGAAAAACGAACAAAAACAAGAGGTGTTTCGGGCACATGCCCAAACACCTAACTACAAATTCGAGTTTGTTTACAAACTCTAGGTGTTCGGGAGGAAGTAACAACTCCACAACTCATTCAACTTTTGAATTCTCTATATAGATGTATTTTGTTTATCTGCTATGCCATGTTGGTATTAATAGGTGTTTATATTGTGATAAATGTATTAATTAACTCTTACTTGAAACATATCTCAAATTTAATTAATGCCATTACATGTAAGCAACCCGTATGTTTTCTTTGCATATACTGTTTAAGTAGATTTGTATTAACTATAGATCTTGTTTTATTTACTATAGATGTTTATTAACTATAGAATATTGCTTACTTTCATGTTATAGTTTTGTTTACCTTGATCCATTCTTTCATAGCTTCGTTTAACTTGTCATATTTTTGGTGTATTTAAAATTCTTAACGGTTTTATATTTCTGTGAAGAGAACTTTGACGGATTGTGGCGCTATACAAGGCTCTGTTGTTGTTGTTGTTATTATTATTATTATTATTATTTTAAAAAACAAAATAAAGTCGAGTTGACCCTCAGACAACAAAAATAACATTCGAAGATTTAATCAAGTTACTTTAAAAACAGGGCACATAATTATAATCCCATGTCAGCAAATATTTAAATCTGTAGAATTAAGGTACAATTTTCACAATGACAAAGTGCTATAGATGTTCTTTATGAACATGTATAATCGTAAGACAATCGTTACAATATGGACATATAAAATAATGAACTGATCTTAAATTGGGAAATTGAGGAAAACAAGATAAACAAACGCCCGGCCACCTTATATATACTAATCGATCGGCTAAATTCTTTGGAATACATGTAGATCTTGACTGGTTCTGACCGACACAAAAGGTAATAATTACAAATTTTAATTGCTGTACATAATGCCTGAAATGAATGTGACCTATTTGTGTATATCTCAAAGACCTTCAAAACATGGAACACATAGGATAATATTGATATTTTTATAAAATGCCGAAGCTCTACAAACAAGTCTTTCATTTTGTTTGTCTTTAAGTCGCTCCTCCCCGATTTGGCGCCTTAATAAAAGTCATTTAAAGTAGAGGGTTATGAAATAAACTTCCTTATTATTATTTCGATTTTTAAGTACTCATCCTGGTAGCTTTTCTTTTAAAGCCCCAAACAGTTTAACATAGAGCCGTACCTGACTCAAGACCATCGTACAACCATAGTTTTTACCCCACACATTCCATCATCAGATCGCGTCTGGGGAGGGCGGATGTGTTCCCCTTATGACGTAATTTCTTTTAAAGCCTGATGCATGATATTTGACAGAATGCGTGTGAGTTTTAACAATAATGTGAGAATTGGTCGCAGTGTGAATGACACGCGCGATGTATGAGACTTGACTTCTGTCCTTAGATCCTTATAATTATTTAAATAGCACCAATTGGCCATATGTTTCAGAAAACATGAAAATTAACAATCTAATAGAAGACTTTTGAGACGCTAAGTGGCAGCAGATCCTTATGGGTTATTTTCTATGTTCTCATCGTTTTTATACTCGGAATGAAACGATGAATAAGTAATGTCCTAAAATGAAGGCATGATGACATAATTTCCACAAATCATAAATTTGCATTGTCCTCAAAATAATTTTTTACAATATAATTTTTGGGTCTTTCAAACTATAGTCATGAGACTCGTCGCATTGATTTTATGGGATAATGTGTGCACCTTTATGCAGAGCCGTGTTATAAATATAAAGCAATCATATCCCAAATCTATTGTTAATATTTTAAATCTAATGTTAATACAGTCTCCTTTCATCAAACCACCCCTTGGATCAAACGAATCTGCGTATTATCATTGTGTTAAGTATACACAAGTATCAGTCATCCTAAGAATGTTTTCTTGCTGAACGGCTTTCATCTTTATTTAGAGAAAAATACAAATTTCATAAAGTTGATTTTCAGCAACATTATACAAATAGTTATTTTCTCTGGTTAGTTACGATATTACAATATGGGGGGTATAGGTTGGAGCACACTTCCATAATGTACGAACAATTTACAAGCGCAATTCACGATTCTCATTTGACAATAATTCCACCCTTACTATACATGTATATGTTGTTACATATTATTAGGACTATTTTGATCATCTATGAAGTTCGATTGGTTTGCTTCAAAATACATGACGCATTTCTCACAGCATGCTGGTATAATAACACAATGATTACTGGATAACAAAGATAAAAAACTTAAACATTGTGTAAGAGTTTAAACATTTTTTGTGAGCATAACAACGGAACATGAAACGGAAATGATTAATGTTGACGATGGCTGGCTTGGCTCTCTTGTTCTCGGTTGTAGCCCTGACCTGGGCCCAGGGCGTCGATCCCTACACCAATTATACGATCCCTACACCAATTATTACACTACTCACACCACAGGGCATTCGCTTTTCACTCCCAGGTAAGTCTCAATACGATGAAACAGATGCTTGGAATCTTTGTTTCATAATTATTCAGTATTTTGTTTATATATTATGCCAGTTATCTATTGCTCTATGGGGCCATATATATATCAGTAATTTTTTTTAATATTTGGTATATACTTCATTTGCAGGTAATTTGATCTTGCTGGAATTTGTTTTCCATGCATTATTAGTAATCTCAAAAACTAACAATTATCTTATTTTTAACATGAAACGTGTTTGGTGTAAAGTTAATGATGGTGTCAAACATCCCTTTTTGTCTGAGGTGACATCTTTGTGATAAATAATCCAAAAGTATTCCCCAATTAATTTTTTTTTATGATATTAGATTTTGTTTGATATTATTATTATTTATTTTTGTTAGAACTACTTGTTACAGAAGTCCTCGTGAGAATGAATATGAATTTTTTGAGAGCATTTGCACTATGTTCTCATTAAACATGTATCACCGATTTGTGGGACGATTTGACGGGGAAAAATAGATTTAGATGTTGAATTACTTTCATTTGAGACAATGAACGAAAAAATCCGTCAAGGATTAGCACCAGTAGGCCTGTATAAAAAGCTCAAATTATAATATTCTATGTAACAGGCTGAGGGCGTGGACAATCTTCTGATTAGCCAGCGCGGCTATCAATCAGAATCAAGCGCATTTGAAATATCGCTAATTTTATTGACAGTTTCCGACATCCGAATTTCATTTGATTCGTAATAGCCAAACACGGGCGATAACTTGAACGACAGAACCTAAAAGCTTAAGCGTAATGTGAAGTTGGTATAGGCCTACATTGATCGGCCTGAGAAATATTTATTTACAGTTTCGTTTGTTTTCTTCAAAACGTGACTACTGTGTTTTACAGGCAGGTTTTATGAGATATTTCGTAAAGACTAGAGGGTTAAAATGAGTAATTATTGGTTTCCCACTTTCTCTGCACTGGCCGGGAGCTGATCATATTATTTATTTCCACCTCAAGTTATAACTGAATCTGGCAAACGTAAATTTATGTCTGATTTATTTAATGATCTTCCCCATCAATGAAATATCCTTTGCCTTGCATGTTTTAAATGTCTTTAGAAAAGACTGAGATTGTTGTTACTGTTTGTATGGGTATCGACAAGGGTGGCTCCCTGATGGCTAATTTTGGGCGGGAGTATTTCTTCCTGTTTTTGTACCTTTCTGTAATGTTTATCTGCTGTCATGCAGCTACCAATGGAGGCTTTCTAGGACTGTTAATGAGTATGACAAGACACGAGAATTCCATTGAATCGATCTCCTCGTGACCTTTAGAGGTCACCTTTATTTAATGAACAACAGAGGGCGGTAACCAACTTTAGTGATACATCACATCTCCCCCATACAAATTACAAGAACTTTAAATCACAATGAGCAAAGAAAACATTTAAAAAACAGCAAGCTTAAACAAACGTTTTACAAAGGTTCCTAGGAGAATAATTAAGCAAAAACATTTAGGTAATGAGAGAAACGGAAACATTAGTTGTGTGAAATAGTTAAAGACAGCCAATGCAATATGTTCCCCCCAGAGGTATGCGGCATACCATGTAAACAGAAAACAGAGTACATGTCAGGAGAACATCTGAAAAATTGTGTAACTTAAACAATTTACATGTCAAGTTTTTGAGTGGGTTGTACTACTCTGCCACTTCTGGTAGTAGTGGCCTGACCTACAGCAACAGTTTCATATTTAACACCATGTGATATTGTGTTACTGGGTTCTAACGGCTGGTGGATACGAGTGCTTTCATTTTGTGCACTTACAGGGACCGGGTTGGGCATGGGCATGGGCATGGGCATGGGCATGGGCAGAGGCATTATGTCCCCTTCACCATCAGTGTGCTCTTGTGTCTGAAAAATGTGCCGTCTGTTCCTCCTGTACACTTTCCAGATGGTGTTTCTATCATGTAGCTCCTAGGGTAGTTGTGTTTGTCTGTTACTTTCCCTAGTGCCCATCGACTGTGAGGGTCTTGGAATCTAACCTGTTTGTAGTGTGCTCTGGGCTTTGCTACATGTCCTGTCATAGTAGTGTTTTTGTACACTTTGTCTCTTTTTGAGTTTAGTTTGCATGGGCGGAACGACTTGTGGTTTAAGGAGAGTTGATGAAGTGGGAAGTCGACTTTTGAGCAAGCGACTATTGAGTAGTTGTGCTGGTGCATAGCCATCCGTGCCATCAATGGGCGTGTTACGATATTCTAGCAGTGCCATAGGGGTCGTGTCCAGATGCTTTGGCTTTTTTCATTAGAGTTTTCACTGTTTGAACACATGGCTCAGCTTGCCCATTGCTTTGTGGATACCTCGAGCTAGAGGTGACATGTTTGAACTCCCACTTGGTTTGGAATGTTCTGAAATCTTCACATACGAACTGACTTGCATTGTCGGTAATTAACAGATCTGGTGTACCAGATCGGGCAAAGATAATTTTCAGCTCATGTATGACTGAGTGGGCTGTGAGATCTTGCAAGGCCTGTACTTCCGGAAATTTCGAGTAATAATCAACTACGAGCAGATAGTCCACTCCATCTAGGTGGAACACATCTGCAGCCAGTTTAGACCAAGGTCTATCAGGTAAGTCATGTTGGATCATTGGTTCTGCGGGTTGGGCTTTCCTGCTCGACTGACAGATTGCACACTTTGACACGATGCCTTCGATTTGTGAATTCATACCTGGCCAGTATAGGATTGCCCGTGCTCGCTGTTTGAGTTTGACTATCCCAAGCGGGTGGGACCCATGGATCAATTTGAGCATATTCTTCTGCATACTACGCGGAACCACGACCCGGTTGCCAAGAAAAATAATACCATCGCACGACACTAATTCACTGTGAACTGCATGATATGGGACAACATCACTCGTCATGTGGTGTTTGTGGGTAGGCCAACCATTGACGATATGGTCCTTGACCTTCGCAAGTGTAGGATCAGCAGCTGTTTCTTCGCGGAACTGCTGTAACCGTGACTCGGTAATTGGGAGGTGCCTTATGATCATGTTGATTTCACGTGTGTCGTCAAATTCTGAGGCATTGTCAACTCTTCTCTTTATTATGCGGCTTAACGCATCTGGCACAAACATTGTGCAGCCTGGTTGCCACTGTACGCGGATGTCATATCTCAATAGGTGCATGCGCATACGCTGCAGTCTTGGGCTTAACTTATGCAAAGGTTTTTGGAACACTCCCACCAATGGCTTGTGATCTGTGACCACCGTTGTCTGCTTTCCAAAAATATAGTCATGGAATTTGTGGCATGCAAAGAGAATGGCACACATCTCTTTTTCTATGGTCGCATAATTCTTCTCCGCTGTATTTGTACTACGCGATGCATATGCCACTGGTCTGTTGTCTTGTATCAATACTGATCCAAACCCATCTTTGGATGCATCAGTTGCATGCAAGACTGACTGGTTTGTCCACATCATATAACATCAGCACTGGAGCTGAAGTTATGATACCCTTGAGCGTTTCCACAGCTTTGGTGTGTTTTTCGTCCCAATGCCATGCTACTTGTTTTTCCGTAAGCTGTCGCAACGGCGCAGTGACTTCAGAGAGATTGGGAATAAATCTACCAACATAAGTAATCATTCCGAGAAAGGTTTCTAGCTCACTTTTCTTTGTTGGAAGGGGCATTTCCAACACTGACTGGATCCGCGCTGGACTTGGTGAGAGCCCTTCTGCAGAAATCGCATGACCCACATATTCAATTTTGTTCGTGCCTAGAACTGATTTCCTTTTGTTGAGCTTGAGCCCAGATTCTTTGACCTTTTCAAGCAGCTTGGCTACTCGCTCATCATGTTGGGCTGTGTTTTCACCCCAAACTAGGATATCGTCAACAACAACCTCGACCCCTTCAAGTGACCCAAATTCAGTGATCATGACGCGCTGCCAGATTTCACTTGCCGAGGAAATGCCAAATGGTAATACCAAGTATCGAAATCTTCCAAAGGGTGTATTAAACGTTGTCAAATACGAGCTTCTTTTTGTGAGTGGAAGTTGCCAATAACCACTTGTAGCATCAAACTTCGAAAACACTTTAGCATGTGGCATACGTGCGGCAATATCTTGAAGGGTAGGCATAGGGTAATGGGCTCTCTTTATTGCATTGTTTAGCTCTCGCGGGTCAAGGCAAATGCGCACACTGCCATCTGGTTCACTAACAATTGACATGGAACTGACCCAGTCTGTGGGTTCTTCAACGCGCGCAATGACCCCAAGTTTTTCCATGCGTTTTAATTCTTCACTCACTTTTTCGCGCAAGGTATACGGAATAGTGCGTGGAGGGTTTTGAACCGGCGTGGCATCTGCATGCAATGTAATGTCGTATTCATGGTTTCGTAGTCTCCCTAGCCCGTCATACAAATCATCATGGTTTGCGAACGTAATTTTGCTATGTACCGGTATGTTTAATGAACCACCACTAACCACTTCATCTACTCTAACTCTCTTAATCAACCCAAGCCTTTGGCATGTTTTCAGACCTAAGATAGGTTTTACATTTCCTCTTACCACCTGCAAAACAACCTGATATATGTTGTATTACCAACCTTCAAATTGGCTATGGTCTTGCCTAATGCCAAAAGCTTGTGTCCTGAATAGGAATGCAGGGATGCATTACTGTGAAGCAATGCCAGTCCAGTGTCTTTGAAACATTCTTCTGGCAGAATGTCCGCTTGGGATCCTGAATCAAGCTTGAAATTCACTGCGGTTCTCCCGATATAACAGGTTTCAATCCAGTCATCCGAATCTTTTCCAGCGATGTAGTCGATTACCAGATCCTCAAGTTGGTTTGGTTGATCCTGCATTTTCACACCGGAAACATCATACTGCCTACTGTCCTCATCCTCACTACTGTAGTCGTTGATTTCCCTTACCACCTTTGTTCGGGAGTTGCGTCGGGCTTTGCATATTTTTGATTTGCTAAAATGTCCAACTTTATGGCACGAGTTGCACTTCTCAAACTTCGCAGGACAACGGTTGGTGTAGTGTTCATAGGTGCAAAAGTCACACACTGACTTTGCTCCAGTTTCTGAGTGACTGGTTGCTGGTTCCCTTCGAGTTGTATGTTTGCTGCCATATTTGGCTTTGGATGTCACACGGTTGATTTCTTGTGTTTGCTGGGCCAAGTCTACTTCAGTCTGCAAAGCTTTGACATGTGTGGCACTTATCTCATTGACCTGGCAAATGTTGACACACTTCTCCAGTGTGAGGTTTTCTTCTTGCAAAAGTTTTTCCGTGTCTTAGTATCTTTCACACCACACACAATTCTATCTCGAAGTAGGGAACTCTCGATGTCCCCAAACTCACATTCTCTGACTAGGCTTTTCAAGGTTGTCAAGTATGTATCAAAAGGCTCATCTACCTTTTGACTTCTTGAATTGAACATGTACCGAAGTACAGACAAATTTCTCTTGGGTTCACAGTACAGCTTAAATTTGGTTTTCAGTACCTGAAGCTTGTCCTTCTCATCATCCGCAAACGTCAATGTAGCGTACACTCGCTGTGCCGCTGGGCCTGCCACATGTAGAAACGTCGCACACTGCACTGGCTCCGGTTTCTTGTGCAGTTCCGTCGCCATGGCGTAGAGGTCGAAAGAACGGCCCCATTCTTTCCAGTTTTACGCCAAGTTCCCTTCCATCTGCAACTGTCCCGGTGGTTTAAGGCCTGACATTGTGAATTTTAAGATCCGTTTTCTGACACCATGTAATGTTTATCTGCTGACATGCAGCTACCAATGGAGGCTTTCTAGGACTGTTAATGAGTATGACAAGACACGAGAATTCCATTGAATCGATCTCCTCGTGACCTTTAGAGGTCACCTTTATTTAATGAACAACAGAGGGCGGTAACCAACTTTAGTGATACATCACACTTTCTATTCCTTGTATCCTTGCATAAGGATACCCGTGTGACAGTACCCGTGATGGGTCTTATAGAGTGTTTTGTGCATTATTTCTTTTACTTATTTGTGTAAACTTTCTTGATTTCTTTCAAATTGATACTTTTTTATAATTATATTTTTTATGTGCCATTAAGTATTCAAATTTTCAGAGGAGCGCATAACAGCTTCAAAGTTGTTCTGCCAAAGTACCCCACTGCCAGCCCAGAGAAACCTTGGGCTCTTGGACGGGCCCCGGACCCCACGCCGTTGTGGATTCGTACCGTAATCTTGGCTGATTTTATTCCACAACAATCCCAATAGATTTTAGGGCAATTCATTATTTATTTTGACATTTTAGACACTCGGGTTGTTATTTAAAAAAACAAATAAATAAATAAAAATAAATTGTGGTTAAAATTAAGAAAAATGGACTTAAACAAAAATATAACTTGATATAGCTCTCAGATTCTCACAAACAAACAAACAAACAAACACCCCCAACGAACAAACGATAAAACGAACAAACACCCCAACAAACAAACAAACAAACAAACAAATAAATAAATAAAAAGTAAAAAAGCGCGTCACAGCTCTGATTTTGAAGCCGACCTATAACGAGAAACTGAATACTTTTTTGGCCTAAGGGACAAACGTAAAGTGACATAACCACTGATTAATTCAATTTGGTTATTTTAAAATAAAATAATAGTATACCTCGGCAATTTTTTGTTTTATTTGAAATTAATGCTTCTGTACAATCATTCAATTAGCAAATAGATACATTCAAATTCATCTGTTGAACATTCTACCGTCTTTAACCCATCTTATCGCCAAAATAAGTAAATTCTAATTGAAAGTGTCGCTGATTTCATTCAATTTCTAGGTTGATGAAATTCTTGCGTCGGTTGATAAACAATGAATTGAATTTTGCCCTACGTGTGTATAACACTGTACACTCAGTACTTTACGAGTGAATGTGTAAATAAACTTCACAAACGACTCGGGCGGGATTCGAACCCACGACCTCCTGCTTACTATAGTGCAAACGTCTTAACCTCACCACCACTTCAACTTCGTCAGAATTAGTCGTTTAATTTTGATGGTTGCCAGGGAATAAAACCTTTATTATTTTTTTTTATTAGATTAATAAAATGTAAATATACTTTTTGTTATTGTTCAAAACTAATTTCTGCAGAAAGTTAGTCAGAGTGACGACCAGGCATTGGGGAGCGTTGAATCACCCACCTTAGCACCCTTCTGGGGGAATCGGTAGACCAACTGTCGAATAGGGGAAAGACACGGCGGCCCCCAATCCATTGCGGTTGCCGCAGCTGCCATGTTCCTGAATTGGGTCTGTTCTAGAGCTTCGAACCGGTGCGTCCCAGCTCTGGAAGCCCGCGATTGACAGTTTCAGTGGTCCGACCAACGTGCTGCGTCATCTGGACCATGTTGGTATTAATTAGACAGGTTAAATTAAACCTACTTAAATAAAGGATTTGAATTGTATTGCACTATGCAATAAAAGAAAAACGCTACTGGGATTCGAACCTGGGTCACTTGCATAGAAGTCAAGCGTCGTATCCATTAGACCACCGCTTCATCCGAATAATTGCAATGAAAGGAGATTCAACATCATTTGATACAATGGAACAAATAAAGAGTTTGGGTCTATCAATTCATTTTTAATTTTTCGTGTTACATACGGTATTCAGTTTTGAATATTTATTTATAGTGATACAACAATTGGCGGATTCAACACTTTTGCCATTTGAACAGGTTTTGGCGGGTGTGTGTGAGCAGGCATAGGCCTACCTATACTTCCAAGGACTTGATTACAAAAGGGAACATTAGGAAGAATAATCCCCAGATTAAGTCCTCACGGTCATCTGAATTGTCTCTGCTGGCAGCACTCATAATGTGCCATTATGGACGATAATTCTTGGGGTGGGAGTTACCATTACCGCCATCCCCTGTCATAAAATATTGGGGGGGGGGGCATGTTCCCCGTCCTCCCGGGATCATCGCCTATGCGGACATTGAATTGCATCAAGTGCTAATTTTGGTGATCTATTCAAACCGCACTGTCTCAGTATGATCCTGAATCTAATAACAATGTTAATCGTTGTTTCGGTGACAATTTATCAAAATACTAATGTCGCTTTAAATGTGTTAAAGGTATGGTATGCCTTCAAACGATTGGTTTAAAAAATGGTCGAAAGTAAATTGTAAAAATACTTAGGCCTATAGTGTAAAGCTGATGATGGTATTAATCTTCCCTAGCCATCATTTTGTTTGAGATGTTTACATAATTTAGGAAATATTATTGTTTCCTAAATTCCACATTGGAATGAATGAATACAATCTGAAAACTATTTCACTATTTTCTTGTGAACGATACAATCATTTTGCTGTCTTTTTCTGACCTTTGTTTGGTTTGTTTTGTCCTTTGTATCGTCTGTTATACAGGAATTTCTACATAAGCCCTACGTCTTTTGGATATGCTTCCATAATAACAGTGTAATTACTTTCTGATAAATTTGTGTTATTTCATTGTTATGTACATTTCTGAATCTCGTCCAATACTGTACATTGATTTACTTTTTATTTGTTGCATTTTGGAAATAAATGTCTAATGAAATTGAATTGAAAGCTAAAATTTTTACAGGATAACATAGGCCTACACTGGTGGTGTTCATTTTGAGCAACTCGAAATAAAGTCGGCTGGGAGATATGAGCCCCTTTTCAATCATCCTTTGAAACAATTGCGTCAAAAGTGCAGTCAGCTAAGAGGGAAAAAGTACATAAAAACATACAAATCAAGTAAAAACGTTTTTATCGCAAAAAATGAGAGCAACGTTTGTGATGACATTTTCAAGGTTAGTTTTATGATATTATTCATAAAAATATTATGAAAACTAGAAAGTAAATTGATCATACATTTTATAGATAAAACCAATAATGTACATTTCGTTTTATAAAGTTATCTCTGTGGGCCTAAAATATTATTATCATTCTTACAAATCTGTGTTGTTGCACTATTTTGTCAGATGAATCCGGAATTAGTCTGGTTGCCTTTCACTACAACATTGGGATACCACTAGAGAAGGTGGGTGCTGGTCAGACAATATAGATGTCAGATCTGCATCAGCTGAGCTAATTTTCGTACATTCTTCCAACGACGACGATGACGATGCAGATGATGATGATGGTGATGATGGTGGTGATGATGGTGATGGGGATGATGATGATGGGGATGATGATGATGATGATGGCGATGATGGCGATGATAGTAGTGATGACCATATTTTAGCAAACATTTCTTAGCAAACTTTTCTGCTAAGAAGCTCTTTATGAAGTTATGATCTCTTTGTGCTACAACAAGGCATTGTGATGAAGACACCACCAGTGATGGCCTCATTTCTTATTCATGGCCAGTGATGGTGGGTGGTACACAGGCTGACTCCATTGAGAAGTGTCCAATCACAACTGAGAAAGGTAAATAGAAAGTTTAGAATACTAGTACCTTAGTATTGACGTCACAAACGTCACAAGGGCGCCCTCGGTCATTCATTGGTTTGTGTATGCGCGAGATACCGAGTGATGATACGGTCCAAGTGTCCATCCAACTACCGGGGAGTTTTATTGATTCACTGCAGCCAGCTGATGGTAGTACAAATCGCTTTAACGAACACCGCTTTAACGAATTCTTGGCAAAGACCTATGGCCCTTGGTTACCATTTTGTTTGTATATTAAGAAAACAGGCATTATTTCTCTGCTACAGTGAATATATTGATGACTATTACGTTTGATATTGTGGTGTTGCACTGTAAACCATTCTAAGAAATTATAACACTATGGTTGACAAAAAATGACAAGAAATGTTATATCAAAAAATAAACTGCACGGTCATGGGCGATAACGCCACCGTTCTCTTATGTAACACAAATATAAAAATATTCAAAATTCGAATCACCTAGGTCGCCAAGCTAGGCGCTAGATTCCTTGTCTACGGGGATGACACATTGTTCCAGTCTGCTCTGATCAGAAATAAAGCAATGCGCAACTCCAGTGTCATGGTGGCTGGAGTTCTATTTCTTCTTCTATGCTGGAACTCGTTGAAAGCCTGTTCAGCAACTTAACGAGGATTGTGGTGTGGTGCCTCAAAATGGTGGACACCTGTGCAAACGTGCTCTCTATATACATATCTTTAGGCACTGATGGCTCCCTTGAACTGCTCCATACACTGTGTGCAGTCCACTGATGTTTTGGGGGAGCGCATCCCAGTCACGCAGAGTTCTTGGGAAGAATCTCTGTTTGTGGCTGTCTGAATTGGAGCTGAGTTGTCATCTCAATGACCGTAGAGGGCGTTGTCGTAAAATATCTGACTGAACCAGTCGTTACTCAGTTCAAGGTAAAACCAGTGGCCTATAAGGTGGAGTGGGAAACTGCCCCATGCACAATATTTGCTTAAAATTCCGGACGGAATCAAACGTACCGTGAATACCCAGCATACTGTGCAAAGAGCACAATATTAAAGCTTGTCACGCGCGCTGATGACGTCAAAGCGAAGTAATGACGTCATGTGAGCGTTGCCTCATTTTAGTTCTCTTCACATAGACCATGGAGAGGACGCAGTCTCACTTGGGGGGGGGGGGGGGCTATAAGGCACGGACTTGCATCCACAGTGCTCCCGGGCGCACACAATCCCTAATTTCCGCCAAGCGTCCGACTGGAAAATCAAAGGGAAAGAATGTAGAATACAACCACCACTTTTCTATCCAAATATGATAGCATAGATTTGTCTTTAAAAGATGATAGAAGACACACTTAAGGTGAGGAAAGTATAATAAAGTGAGGATTGGAATCGATATTTTAGGAGATTTTAAGCAATGAATTGTATGCACATCCAGTGAGATGTTGGCCATTTTGTCATCTGCTAAAACACATCCTTAGACCTTATATATGGTGTACAAGTTGCGGTTGGGTTCGACATTCTTTCCAATCAAAGTTACGCTACATGCATATACTATCTTTGAATCTGTTAATTTCTCGATTTCAGGTTCTGCATCAGCTGTAACGATATAAATACTATACACTCTCTCTCTCTCTCTCTCTCTCTGTGAGGTCTGAGAATACGAATGTCTTTCTTGTCGTCTTTTTATGATTGTGATGAGTACAGTTAATAAGCACGACACCAGGAACATTGCTCCACCAACCAAGAAAGTAGCAACATAATTACCTGTGGCATCGTAAACTCTCCCTACGAAATAATCAAAACAAGAAACACCAAGTTTAAGCAGATGCGAAAATAACAAAATCGATACAAAATTACTGAAACCGGACTTGACAAAAGTGGAACTCCGGAAATCAACGTCTTAAATAAACAACACAATTATTGTTTAATACTTTTTATGGAATGAAGAATTTTCAAAAAGGAAAGACGCTTATTATTTACCTGCGATTACTGAACCCGTTCCATTGCAAATAAACATTGTAGCCCATAGCAAACTCATTGCAGTAGGTACTTCCGAGGTACCGACCAAAGATCGCATGTTGACGGCAAAAAGAGGGCAGGCGACGCCGATACTGGCACCGAAAAGAACGGCATAGCCCACCAGGAAGATGTAACTGTCTGATACCGGATTCAATAAATTTACCAAAGCGGCGGCAAACAGTGCAATCGTATGAAGTTTGGAGTAACTAATGTATTTTCTGTCAACAATCCAACCATGTCCAGATCTCGTAACCATAGAAAGTATTGCATAAATAGACAGTAACATGCCGCTGTGGTCGTCTGACCAACCCGCCTCCTTCGCTCTCGCTGGAAGATGGGCAAGATTTATCATGAAACCAGTGGAGAACATACTGCAAGCTAGCAGAACCAACATTGCTAGGATGTTAGTGAAGATATTCAGGAATTTTAGATGCTTCAGAAAAGTGTCTCCTCGATTGTTTTGGCATTGGGTCATTTCAGTTGTTCTGTTTACATCTTCGTTAATATTCTCCTCCATCATCACGAGAGGTGGAACTTCGCGAGGGCTGGTATTGAGCGGACGGAAGAGGGCGCAAGCGGCTACACCATTCATCTGAATAGCTCCAACAATAAACATGGCGCCCCTCCATCCATAGTTTGCAATGAGGAGACGAAATATGGGAGGAAAAATCATTTGGCCAACGCTTGCACCTAAGAACGCTATCCCATTTGCGAGTGCGTATCTTTTATTGAAGTACTGAGATAGTATTATCATTCCTGGTGTTGTCATCATCATTGCTCCTATATACCTGAACAGAGTGGAAAATATTTCCTTATTTAATAATGAGAAAATTCGTTTTCCTGCTTTAATATTGGGGAAATGTCTTGTTTTCTTTCTTTAATATTGAGAAAATGTTTTGTTTTCCTGCTTTAAACATTTAACAACTAACCTGTGAAAGTTTGAAACTATTATACAATGAGTCATTATGGAGAAAATAATTTCATTCTGACGTTGAATGTTTGTCCCCAGTTTGGAAATTCTTTTACTTATTTCACTTAGTTGATAGCACCTCAGTCAGACAGATTTCCAGAGAGGACGTTTGGTACCATCCTCCAATTTACACCAAGAAGTAAGTTTCAGGTAAATCTGGGATTATTTATGTTTGTAGAGAACACCAAGATTGTATAGGGTTTAAAATAGATTTATCTTAATCTAATATGACCCCCCTTAACCTAATATGTGTCCCAAACACAGTTTTCAATACAATAAAATACAATACAATACAATACAATAGCACCCTAAGCCCTCCCTTCCCCATCCTGCCCCCTCCCCAATCCAGCAAATTTAACTTACCAGACAAAGCATTACAAATGTACAATGCAGTATCCCAGTGGTCAATGATCCTAGTATAGTCGCAGATCCGTTGATCAAAGCCCCAGTCATAGCGACCCCTCGTATTCCAAAATCCTTGTTGCCACAACTCCAATGAACAAACCTTTTGCATAAAAATATAACTTTAGAAGACGTGGATATGCTTGTAACATTTAAATATTTAAGTAGGCCCATACTCTTTTTTAAAACACCAAAACAATTAAATATTCAATTAAAAAAATAATTACCTAAAAATTAGGAAAACAATTTATCAAGTGAAGAAAAACATATCCCAGGATGGATTTCTCTTTTTTACGACGAAAAAATGGACGATGGGCGTAAAGTTCATTATGCCCTAGCCTACGAGACAGAGTGTTTTTTCACAAGGGCTACGATATGTTTATTAAGGTCTGTGCCCTCAGCCGCTATTAACAATTATAATTTTTAAGAAAAAGCCTATGGCTTCCACAGCCCTCCCCCAACGTCCTTCCCGTCATAATTACTTACAGAATGGACTAGCGACCATCATGGGCATACCAATTAACCAACTCGTGGCCGTAGCAGTCGAATCAAAATAGTCTATCCATTCAGTGTAAAATATTCCAAGCGTCGACAAATAGCCATAACCCAGCATGTAACCAAAATGAACTCCAGACATCACCAACCAGGCCCAGCCACGATCAATGGAAAATTGGGATCTGTTCTCTGAGTGTGGCATGTTTTTTTTCGGTTAGTCTAAAGGTTACACTGAATCTACGTTCTTTTACACCAATTTCATGTACTGGCTACATTGAACTATTGACCCAAGAGGTTACGAGAACAATATTGACTCAAAAGTCATGGCGATAGCACCCTCTGGATTCGCCAATGCCTCCTTGCCTATGGGGCACCGTTTGTCGAATAATTATTTAACTCATTTTAAGCATGGTTTTACCAATGCTCAATTATATGTAAACCATGGATTTGTGTTCATGGCTGTTTTTATGGTTTACATACCATTCAAATAACATTTTTTGGAATAACTATATGGCATGTGATTTCATGATTTATAAATAATGAAAATGACACGATTGCACACTGTTATGGATGGGTCACCCTCTTGACAGATGGTTTTAAATATTAAAACAAATATTAAAAAATAAAAATCAATAAGGGGCGTAGGTAGGGGTCCCGGGGACATAGGTCAATGGCTATTCTCCAATACAATGCTGCTAAAGTTTCCCACGGGCCTCCACTGAAAAAAAAACCTTGCTACACCAGTGTGGGTGGATCCAGGCTAGACTAACGGGAGTGAAATACAAGGCATACGGTACAATGGGGAAGGAAGAGGGGGAACAGATAAGTATGTGGAGTCAAATTTGGATATTGTGTGCATGTTAATGTTTGTTCATGGCTACAACTGGTGAGGTCATCCATTAATGGATGACGTCGTCCATTCGGTTGATGACGTCATCGAGTAGTTTTGAGGTCTATATGCTATTGTTTTTAATTAATTGTAAATAAAAATGTATAAATAGCCAACGGAGAAAGAATTTCTACATTTATATTTTATTTGGAGAGGAGGGGGAGGGGGAGGGCTTAGAGTGCTGTTGTTGGATGTGGCATTATATTTTATTGCATTGTATTGTACTGTAGGCCTATCATATTGTATTGTATTGTATTGTATTGATTGAAAACTGTGTTTAGGGGTCATATTATATTAAGATAAGTTTAAACCCTCTATATATTCCTGGTGTTCTCTAAGAACATAAATAATCCCAGATTTACATAAAACATAACAATTCCTGTTTTCTCTAAGATAACAACACTTCAGATGGAATAATTTCTCAGGCTGGTGATTGATGTACCAACTTCAAACCAGGTAGGTCCGAAGGTTTTAAAATATTTGATATTATCAATGTTATACTTTCCTTTTTATATAAACAAGTATTGCTTAGCATGTAAACAATCTCTTATAGTCCAGGCTGTTATGTTTTCCAGCTTGATTTTCGTGCCAAGATGGATTTTATCGGGTAACTTTGTCAATCTTGAAATGCTGAATTCAAAAAAAATATAGTGTCATTTTTTTCATTGGCATCTTCGGCCGCCATTTTGGATATATTTTCCCTAAATATTCGACTTTCTGACCACTTAAACATTGTTATTTTACATTTAATGCAATATATTGAGTCTTTGGACCAGCATGTCATGAAACCTGAACTTTCCTCAATCAAAAGAAAAAAGCAACCACTGAAACAATATTATTTTAATTTGTTTCCTTACTAAAAAATACTGATCAACATCCTGACATCCTAACAAACATTTCCTGACAAACATATCGTGTTTTATCATGAAATCTTTCCAGCTACCGCCTCTAAATGCAATGGATGTATTAAGTCGCAAACGTGTATTTGAAAGAAAAATCAACGACCTATAATCAACATAATTTTGGCAATACAAAATTTAGGCGTAACAGTAGGCCTACTCTAACAAAAATGGAAAGATGTCTAAAATTGCTGCTACGTTGAAATCCAAAATGGCATCCAAAGATGCCAATTAAATGGAACCTAACTATTGCCCTAAGGAATGAAAGCAAGTTCCAGATATGTAGACATTTACTCTCTTTGTTTTTGCTATTGACTTGCTACCAAGTCAAATTAAGAAAAACAAATCAAAATGGCCGCCCATTTAAAATCCAAGATGGTTGCCCAGGGGCCGATTTCACAAAGAGCTAAGATTGATCTTAACTGTGTATCAATCTTAATTGCTTAGCAAAGTGTGATGTCACAATACAAATCACTATGGTAATACTAACAACTCATCTTAAGATGAATCTTAGTGCTTTGTGAAATCGAGCCCTGGCCCTACTACATATATACATTATTTTGAGGCTTCAAAACACAAAATATAACATTAAATGTAAAACAACAATGTATAAGGAGGTCAGAGACTAAATAAATATGTCCAAAATGGTGGCCATTTTGAAATCTAAAGGACAACCCTTTTTATTCTCTTTATATTAATAAAATTATACTTTCTAGTTAACTGATAAAAGACATAAACATGCCTTTTCAAACCTGGTGTAGACGCAGTCTTCACCTGCTTAAACATAACCTTTCAACCACTCTGCTTATATATCTTGAACTACGTTCTTGGCAGTACGTTCCGCCCCACACCCAGAGGCCTATGCACCCCCTCTCAGAATTCAGATCCCTAAGAAAACTACAAGGGCTTGTAAACAAACGTTTGCCTCGTGCCCCCCCCCTTCCCAAGTGCCCTCCTACTTATAACTAACCCTATGTAGTTAGGCAGTTGCATTTTCAACAAATTAGTTCAGCCTGGCTGGGGTTAAACCGTAGTCTTTTACAACAGTTGAAAGTGACTGCGCATACGGCTTAGTCTTGAGCCAAGACGTACTTAACTTTATACCTGCCTACTCTTATTTGTTTTTTGATCTTGGTTTTTAGTTAAAACAAATAACGCGCAGTTTGCTACGCGTATTAAAAATCAGGTTTTGTGCACATTATAAACAGTGAAGGATAGAATGTAGTTTAACAGTGTCACTTCCGACTTATTCGTCACTTCGTGAGATAGTAAAGGACTAATAATTTTATAGATTGTGCTAATTGAATGATTACTGCTCTCGAAAACTATATAAATAGATGATTTAAAAACTAGTACAGATGAACAATTACACTTTTAAAACCCTAAAACAGTTAATATCTAAAAACAACCAAAACAGCCGATTCGTCACTTCGCACTATGCGACGATATGTGGTGCCAGCGGACAAATCCCTCGTGCCGAATCCCCAGTTGGGTTGACCATTAAATGGTGCCCACAAGGGCTATCCAATTGGGACTTACTTGGGCAGCACAAATAAAGACAGCATTTTTACATTTGAACATATCAGAATCTTATGTAAGACCAACGTGGATCGGTATATTTATATAGTTCTCACTTAGGCAAGCCGTCTCAGAAAGCACTGTAAATACGCATGTTCAGCCCACCCAACGTCCATATTCCAATATGTACATTGGGTGGGCTGAGCACAGCTTTGTAGCACAGCTTTTACCCATTTACATTCGAACCCAATGGTTTCAAGACCCTGGATATAGTAATAACAAACAAAAAGGTGATCAGAAAAATCAAATATTGGTGGCATCTGTGAAATCCAAATTTGCGGCCAAAGATGCTTAAAAAAAAGACTAAGAACCCAAAATATGCCATAGTGACCAATCCCGAATTAAGTTGGCATAGTGACCAATGCGGTATTGGTCACTTTGCCAAATTACAAAAATAGTCAGTTAGAGCATTCGTCATTTGAATGCATGCTCTATCTCCAAAAACTCTAAGGAATACACACGTGGATTAGATACAATGGTAGGTCTCTTCTTGAATGTACTAATGGGCGGGAAAACTTAAAATTGAAAAAAGTCGGATTGGTCACTATGGCAAATTAGGGACGATATTTGCCCGTAGCAATTTGTGGGAATGTTATAAAAGATTTTACTCTTTGAAACCAGTTAAATAAAACAATCAAAATGGCTCTCCATTTAAAATTTAAGATGACAGTCTTCACCCTAATTATTATAAAACACAAATAATATTATTTTGAGGCTTTACGATTCTAAATGTATCATTAAATGTAAAACAACATGGTGGTTAGAAATTCGAATATTTGGGGAAAATAATGTCCGAAATGGCGGCCATTTTGAAATCCAAAATGGCGGCGGAAGATGCCAGTGAAAAATGGCACTCTATTTTTTGGAATTCAGTATGTCAAGATTGACAAAGTTTTTTAGCCAAAAAAATCCATTTTGGCACGAAAATCCAGCTGGATCCCAAATCCTGACATTATGGCCTATACTATTAGGATAATCTCTTGTAATAAGCCTTATCGGAATTGAGCGCACAATGAATTATTGGAGTTAGGTTTTGGAAAAACGTTGTCAACAAACGCACATTAATTAATTCCGATAGTGAAATTGAGTATTCCGACAGGTGTGTCAAGTTGGGTCTTCCCTTTTTAAACAATAAAATTCATTTCCTTTCAATTGTGTTTGCTATTAAATGTTTATATAATAAATTTGACATTCTTATTGATTGTTAATCGTATAGACACACTGAAATTGTTAAGTTTTCTCATCAAATGGCAAGGTCTAATGCTGCTCATCATTCTCCTTTTTATAGATTCCCTAGATTATGGGAGGTGCTACCAGCAGATGTTAAATGTTATTTATAGTTTATCTTTATTATTAATTCACATTTATTAGTCCCTGGCCTAGGAGATGCCCTAACTCAAACTGTGTAGTATTAAGTTTTTATATTTTTATTTTAATATTGTTTTTATATCCCAAAGTGTGCCTAAAGTCATGTTTATCGTTCTTTGTGTGACTCAATGTTTGTTTACTTCCTAAGTGGTAGCATCAGGAGATGAACTCGACAGTAACTTAGTTTATTTTTTTGTAATCCTACAGGGGTGCTACCTTTGTTTCTGTTTCTGTTAATTTAATGTAATTTTGTGTTTATTTGTTTTTCTACCTGTGAAATCAATAAATGAAATGAAATGAAATGAAACATGTTTGTGCACATGGAGGAGAAAGGTGATCAGCCAGAAAATGGAAGTTTTTACGTTTTATAGCAAAATTATGGAGAAAATCTTTAAGAAATCAGTTAAATTATAAACAGAACATTTTTGTAATTAAGAAAATAATTGATTCCCCCCCCCCTCGAAAACTACGCAAATGGAGGAAATCTCAGCTGATTTCTGATCCCCGGGTGCGACGACCATTTTTTGCAGATAATTTCTTCGTTTAAAAAACAAACAAATTAAGCATTATGGTCAAACCGTGGTTAAACCCAAAATTGATTAAAACAATAATGATGATTATAAATTTGGGGTGTCGGTCGAGCGTAAAATTAAAAACATTAAAAAAGAATAATAAATTAAACAAAATAAATAAATAACTTAAAAAATTAATCAATCAATCAATCTAAATTCTAAAATCTAAAATCTAAAATGAGACTTGCCTGTTTTAATCCCCTTGGATGAAATATTGTATTAATTGTAGCTTTTGTCAAACGGCAACAAATTGTTGTTCCTACCGCTAATCAGATTGTATACAAAATAATATCAGTTGAATACCAGGAATATATATAAAAAAAAGGCAAGTGGCACAAGGCACTGTTTTCTCCTTTTTACCATCCTTTAATTTATATACAATATGTATTTGTTGCTGATGGGGAGAATATTTCTAAAACAAAATATGTTCCGAAAACCGAAATGAAGAGCTTTCTCGGCCGTTAGTAGTGATTGAGTTTGCCTAAAAAGTACCGTTGCAAATTAGACTATAACTGTCATCCAGAAATCATTTGAGAAATCCTCCATTTGCGTGGTTTCTGGAAATAAAACATGTTATTTTCTTAATTATACTAATGTTATGTAGTGTAATTTACCTAATTCTTAATCATTTTCTCCATAATTTTGCTATAATATGTAAAGAAAAAAAACCGTCCATTTTCTGACCGACCACCTTTCTCCTCCATTGACTTTGTGCACAAACGTGTGCTTTTGTTTACAACTTTTTCCAAAACCCAACTCCTATAATTCAGTGCGCGCTCAATTCCGATCAGGCTTATAATACAAACATACGTACATTACTTCTACTGTACTTCCATCGTGCAAAGCTTCAAATGATACTTAATTATTGCTTAAATAAAGCCAGTATACACTTAGTGTAAAATGTCTGTAAATGTATCCATGTTTAATAAGAATCAATAGATATGTATAGAAACCAACCTGTGAAAGTTTTTTTTATATTTTATTTATTTAAAACCATCTTTAACGAGGGTAACCCATCCAGCACAGCTGATCATTTGGGGCCCTCATATTATATAAAAAAAATATATCAATATTATACAAAATTTATTACAGGAGGTACAGATGAATTAATAATAATGATAAAACAGTCTTAACGGACAATTACATACGAAATAAAACGTAAAGGACTAAATTGCACAAATAGACCCCCTCCCAGTCTACCATACTGATTAAAAATAGGACTAAAAGGAAAGATTAAAAATGGAGCAAAAAACTATAAACACAAAAACAAAATGAAACAACAAAATTTTGAAATACGAGCGCCCCCCATCCTCCCCCAATAAAAACCATCAAAGCAAATTAATTATCAATTGTATACCAACATCTCGGGCAAAACACAAGGTAATCTATGACATAATAATAATAATATCACTTCAAACCTTGCCTTCCTTCAGCAAACGCCTGAATGAAGAATAAGAGTTTGAACGAGTGGTGAAAGGGACACCATTTAAAAAAGAAGGAGCTCTGTAACTAAAACTGTTTTTAAAGATTTCACATTTAGGTTTGGGAATAATAAAATTACCATGTGTAATTGCCCGAGTTGTTGGTCGATCGCCAGGCTGGATCGCGTTAAGTCTCTGGCAGAGACAATCCGGAGCAACACCAATGGAGGCCTTAAAAGCCTGGCAGGCAAGTTGGAAGTGGATGCGCTGGGCAACTGTCATTGTCTTGAGATTACTAAAAAGTAAGTTGGTGGGTGAAATGGGTGGAAGCTTAAGAACAATGCGAAGTGCTCTATTTTGGAGTTTTTGAATTTTGGAGACAAGAGTGGGTTTGGCACCCCACACCATACAGCAGTAGTCTATGTGGGGTAGAACCATAGCATTGTATAATAAAAAAGCTGTTGGCTGGTCAACAAATTTTCTTGTTCTGGCGAGCAAAGAAATTGAAGAACTTAATTTATTGCAGACTTTTTTCACATGTTCAGAGAAATTTAGTTTGTTGTCCATTAGTATCCCTAGGTGTTTATGAGAATCAACTTGTTATATTTTTTGGCCAGAAATAAAAATTTCGAGGGGATTGCTCTTTTTAAGTTTTTGAGCAGTACCAACTAGCATAACTTCTGTTTTTTGAGGATTTAAAATAAGTTTGTTAGCCTGCAGCCATTTTGTCAGATTAAGAAGATCTGAGTTCAATTTATTTTCAATGAGACTAGTGTTTTTATCACCATAATAAATGAGTGTATCATCTGCGTACATATCAATGTTGCAGTGATCAAGACATTTCGGCAAGTCATTAATGTACAATGAAAAAAGTAAGGGCCCCAGGATTGATCCCTGAGGTATTCCAGATGTTACAGGATTAACTACAGAAAGTTTGGATTTGTAACAGACTTGCTGCGTCCTTCCAGATAAATAAGATGCTAGCCAATCAACAGCTGAGGTAGATAATCCATAAAAAGAAAGTTTGCGTAAAAGAATATCGTGGTTAACTGTATCAAAGGCTTTCTGTAAATCAATGAATAAAGAACCAATTAAATTACCATTGTTAATGTGATGGAGCCAGTTATCATGAGCATGAGCTACTGCTGCAAGTGTGGAGTACCCAGGTCTAAAACCAAACTGATTAGAAGACAGAAGGTCGTTTGAAGTAAGGTATGAGAGGAATTGTGAGTGGACAGCTTTTTCAATGATTTTAGAAACCAACGGCAAACTCGAAATTGGCCTGTAATTATTGAGCACTTTGCGATTACCTGCTTTAAAAATGGGGATAACTTTGGCCTTTTTCCACGTTTGAGGAATGGTACAGGTGGAAAGGGTTAAATTGAATATGTGTGTCAAGGGAAGGGCGATAACAGGCGCCGCCAGCTTAAATAGCTTACCATCGATGTTGTCCAGACCAGCAGACTTCCCAGGATCCAGCCTAGCAATCTCCTTAAAAACAAAATCTGGGGGAATTCTGTAAAAGGAAAAACTAGTTGAGCAATGTGTTAGATAAGAGCACGGATCTTGATCAGCATCATTTGAAATGTTGGCCAACAGAACATTGCTGATATTAACATAAAAATTATTAAAACTATCGGCTATGGTTTTTGGATCTGAGACATCCTTATTATCAATATTAAAAGTGCCAGGAAGATTATTGTTTTTCTTATTTGGGAGAATCTCTCTTATGCCGGCCCATAACTTTTTGCTGTTATTTTGATTAATACGAACATGATTTTGATAATAACCAATTTTAGCAGTTCTACAAAGTCTAGTGACATCATTTCTCAAATTTTGGCCCTATCCCAGTCCTCCTTCAGTTTAGTTCTCCTAGCTTTAGTTTTGGCTACATCCCGTTCATGCATTAAATGAAAAATGTCATTTCTGTTTTCTAGCCATTTAGGAAGGTTAGCTTTAAAACGCTTAGTTACAAAAGGGGCATGTTTATTACAGATACTATTAAACAAATTGTGCCAAATGTTCCAGGCAATGTCAGGATCAGTCACCTCGTCCAAAATTGACCAAGGCATCCCAATAAGGTCATTCAAAAAAGCGTCACAATCAAAGTTTCTAAAGCTCCTGAACGTTTTTTCAACGTGTGACTGGTGAGGAATTTTAAATTTGACACGAGTGTAAATCAAATCATGGTCACTAATAGCACAAGGAATGACTCTGCAATCAGAGTGAATAGTCAAGTTATTGGTAATAATCACATCGATTAAAGATGATGAATTAGATGTAATTCTGGTAGCCTCAGGGACAATCTGCTTCAAATTAAAAAGATTCATTGTTTCCTCCAGGCGCGTCAATCGAGGAGAAGTTGAATTAAAGTCACAATTCAAATCACCAACAATGATTATGTTGTTTAATCTGGAGCTAAACACTTCCAGTGCTGATTCAAGATCATCAAAAAACGAAATTGGCGAAGTTGGCGGTCGATAAACTGTTGAAATGAGCAGAGAATTTCCACTTGGTATAGAGACAAGTATTGCAATAGTTCCAAGCAAGGGTCTTGGATTATAGTGAAGCTGATGTTTTTATGGATATAGAAAGCTACACCACCTCCTCGTCGAGTTCTGTCTTTTCGAAGTAACATAACCATTAATGGTGAGTTCGCTAGAGCAAATAGTGCCACAAAGTTTTGTCTCTGAGAGAGCCAATATGAATTGGTTGGTGTAGCAACATTACTTTCATCTGGTCCAGTTTTCCATAAAGACCATTGATGTTTAAATGAGCTATTTTTAGCCCAGAACTGCGTTTAACTGTCTCAAAAGTTAATGTACAATCAGGATCAGAATTTTTTCCATGATGTGGTGGCGGTCCAGGGTTTAATTCAACATCGCCATCTAAAAACAATTTTACTTGAAAAGTGGCAACGTGATTTGTATAATAAATGACCCGTTTGCCTATAAATTTCCTTCTCTGTACAGGTCTACATACTATAGTTATGTCAGTTAAGTGGCTGATAATAAAATTGTAATTATGTGGACTGGTGTCTGAAGTTACTGAAGCCATCATACATGTACATAATCATACATGTACAAAAAGGATACCATAAAAATGGTTTCAGATCAAGTTCCAAGGTATAAAACGTAGACTGACGATTGTGGCAGCATTCAAAAGTGCCGTAGAAGCAGTACAAAAATATTAGTGATGTTATGGTCACCGCCAACTTGTTGCAATCTCCCATATTCCGTATTAATCGCAAAATGAAAGTTAGGTTGGCCCCTCAACTACAGATCATCTCTTGGAGGCTTGATAACAGGGAATCAACAGAAGTCTTGAGGGAGGAAGAGGGGCGTTTAATGATTGCCCAATGGGCCCTTTAAATGACACCTTAAAGGGACAGTATCGTCATGATCAACAGGGCATGGAATGGGAATGCTAGTTTTAGATTAACTCAATGACTGAAAATAATACCCCGCACGAAAAGCATGTGATATATTCCTTAAACCTAGAGGGTTGAAATTAATGTACATAACCAAATACCAATGTTGTACCTTCCCTTAAGGGAATTATAAAGTTAGATGTATTTACTACATGACGATTCATTATTGTCGAAGTATCTAACAATCTTCTTGTGTCATTATTATAAAATTATAGTTGAAATATAATGTAAAAATGACAATCAACATGTATAAGCGAATACCGGAGAGCGTAATAATTATTTAGTATCTGTGGACCCAATGTACAAGGAAGTAAACTTATTGTATACTGTATGCCCTATTCATACAATCGAGCGCAGTCAACTTTCACTCAATTATATTATTATGTTACAGGAAATGATGAATAGGCCAGAATTATTATTAAAACAAAAACCCAATCGTGGCAAAGTTGTTTTTATCAGAAATTTTGTAAACTCAATATCTCAGCAGATCAACAATAACACAGCATTGTGCATGGTACGGGTAGGTATAATAATCCCGTCCGGTATCGTTTTGTCGACAATGTGACGCGCGGATAAAGAGACAGCTTTTACAAGGCTACCAGTCTGGCGTTTACTTGATGATTTTGATGGTTTCACTGTATGAACATTTGTGATAAAATAAACAGGTAGGTAAATCGGTTATTTTGAGCTCAAGTTATATTTCGGTTGTGGTTATACCCATCTTATATTCATTAATTGTTTTACCCCTTTTAGATGTTCTTTACCTAAACGTGTTATTGAAACAAGAAGATAAATTGATTAAGATTCTAGTCAAGTTGCTTACACTGTCAACTGGATTTTGAATCTGTGATTCATTTTTTATTTGACTGTCCATTATATAAGTAACTCGACGTTTCAGTCAGTATGCTCTGACCGTTTTCATGAGAATGACGAACTCTGGTGGATGAAGCTGTTTAAGTAGTGTCGAAAGGGTACAATATTGTATCATTAGTTTGGATAATAAAACTTATTTTGTGTAACACTCTTTAACATTAAGGAAAGTATGGAAGCCATAAAAGGCTTTAAGACTTCGTCCTTAATTGTGACAGACAAAACAAATAAACTAAACACTTAACAATGACAGTCCAATGTGATTGCAACCTTTAAAGAGACAGTACCGTCACGATCAGAGCAGACATTCAGCAGGGCATGGAATCTGTGTCCTAGTTTAAGATCGACAAAGTAACTGAAAATAACTGGTTATTAGGGTATTATTTTTAGTCACTGAGTTAATCAAAAATTAGCACTCCAATTCCATGCCCTGTTGATAGTGACGATATTGTCCCTTTAACTTGTTTCATAGCATAGCAGATACCAGATCAAAACAAATGATGAACCCTCTTGCCAAGAGATTACCATATTATGAATACATTTATTCTTTTTTAAACTCTTTTCTCTCAAGTTTCTCAGTAACTCTCATTACAAAATCTGATGGTTCATAGAAAACTTTCCTATGTCCTATTTCACCTATTACATGTTGAAAGGTGGACATTTGATTTGAATATTGTCTTGATTGATAGTTTATCTTCAGAATGGCCAGAGTACGAAGAAATCTCTCTGCCGCTCTGGTTTCACTATTTGTCCTGGCTTTGACTCACACTGGGGTGTGTGGTCAGACGACGCCAACCGCACAAGGTTTGAATAATTTATATTGTCATAATAATGTATAGATTAATGGGTCATATGCCCTACATAATTATTATTTATTATTTTCTTTAAAAAAAGGCGGCAAATGCTATCAAATTTATATGGCAACGGGTACATTGTATGAGTGCAAATGTACTGATGGCTACAAGGGTCACGATTGCAGTAAGACTATGACAGTGATGAGCACTATTATATAATAATAATGACAATAATAATAATAACAAATATTTAAAAAATTCAAACATTACAAAAACATTCAATCATTGCGAAACGAATAAAAAGCTTAGATATTGCACTTTAAAGAGTATTAAAGAATTTCAATAATTAAAATACGTTTAAACAAATAATTTGAAAGACAAACGTTTGTTTCCAGTTTTGGTATATATCATTATATATAAACCATACAAATATAAGAATACTTGTGATTAATTCTTTTATTGACATTGAAAACAAAAATCCTTTTTTATTATCTTTTCTGTTTTTCATGAATGTAGGAGTCAAAATCTGCCCCCAAATAAGTTTCCCTTATCCAAGCATTGCAAACTAGTACATAACCATGGGCCGACTGAATACCACAGTGACATGAAATAATATAGACAAATTTGTACTGAGTCTGGTGATGGTAGTGCTGGTGACGTGTCTGTTTGTTGTTTTGTTTCATTACATTTCAAAGTAATTATTTTTACAAACCCATTTACCAAACTTCAATTGTTTTTTGTTTTTTGCCACAACAATGAGGCTTTTTAAAACTGATAATAGTTCATAGGACACTAATAATGATGAATAATATTAAAGTTCTTCCTTAAACATTTACTTCAATTTACAATTGCATAAAGTGAATTGAATTTTTGCATTGAGGGTAATATAAGTGAAGGAAGTAGTACAGTATACTCAGTATTATTGACGGATGGGGGAGGGGCATGAATTGGCGGATCCAGGGGGGGGGGGCTAAGGGGGCTGTAGCCCCCCCCCCCAAAAAAAAAAATCGTAAAAAAATAAAATAACAAATATATAAAAGGGAGAGAAAAAGAGAGAGAGAGAGAGAGAGAGAGAGAGAGAGAGAGAGAGAGAGAGAGAGAGAGAGAGAGAGAGAGAGAGAGAGAGAGAGAGAGAGAGAGAGAGAGAGAGAGAGAGAGAGAGAGAGAGAGAGAGAGAGAGAGAGAGAGAGAGAGAGAGAGAGAGAGAGAGAGGGGGGGAGGGGAGGGGAGAACGCACTCCCATTCCCACAGTGTGCTTTGTTTTTCTCTCCCTTTGATTATTTCATTGTAATTTTTGTAGTACTGAAAAATAATTGTTTTTGATTCTCAGCCCCCCCTAAAAAATGTTCTGGATCCGCCCATGGCATGTTCCCCCTTTTTATCGCCGTGCACGTAAAGTTGTCATACCGGTACGTTTTTGGGTGTGCCCTCCATTTTTGGAGACCCAAAATCTGCCCCCGCCCCCTCAGCATATCACCTTATAGACTTACTCAGTGCATTCAAATTTCGATCGAACACTGTTAAAAAAACTCAACATGAACGCAGGCGGGACACATACACTGGTTAGCAAGAGCTTGTGGGTTCAAGTCCCGCCCAAATCACCTGTGTGGTAATCCAGATGTCGCATGGTCGAATCCCGCTTCAGACAATTTTTCCCGCTCCAATTTAATTTCAGATACCGAACAACCGATAGCGAGGTGCCCAGCCGACATAGTAACTGCTACATCTCCAGGAGACACGTTTATCTTCACACAGTCACCAAACGCAACAGTTACCGGTACCGATTCGGGCGAGGTGTTCATTGTGATGTACTCGGCCACAGATTCAAGGAGAAACACTGGAAACTGCACTATAACCGTCACTGTCAATGGTAAGAACTGCATCTATTCCGAATAAAAATAAATCAATAAATAAATTTAAAATGTTAATTCATGATTATACATTTTTGAAAATTTATTCCATGTGGGCAAGTATTCAAATATCAAAAAACAAGAAACCCAATACATGTTTTTATACTGTTTATAACTTTCTAACCCAATTGTCACCCCACATTGTTGTTATTCCATCATTTAGGTATCACATTTTGCAGTTGTAATTGGCTTTTAACTCTTTTGTACTACTTATTTCTTGTTATTCTTTTGTTTTAGCTGTGGTTATCAAATGCCCAGCCGATATTATCACATATACCGATCCTGGTTATACTTCACCTGGGGGGGGGGGGGGGGTATTAACCTCAAAATATGTACCAACGTATAAGAAACCCCTGAAGATTTGTTTTTGTGAAACGGCATGGCATTCTGTCTTCTTGTGCAGATTACCTGAATACTGTTGGTGAGGCACCAGTCTATTTTGTTTAAAACACAATGGAAGGCAAACAATAAAGAATACATCACTCCAAAAATTATTTTAAAGTACTTTATTATGTTTACCTATTGAAATTTTAGCATACTAGTCCATGACAACCTTTAAATTGCCCTAGGAATTCAAAAGTAACATTTATATGAATAAAACACAGTGTTCCTGTGGGTTTATATGGATTGCAACTAAAGATTTTATTTTATCCTAGAATAATAAAACATTGATGTTTGCTTTTATTAATTAATAAAATAGTATAAATGCAAAATAGTAGTTATTGCCTCAGTTATGTAAGTTATTGCCTCAGTTAAGCAAGCTCTTTCTCAGAGAAAGAACCTTCTAGGTTTGAGACCTAAGACCAGTAATTACTATTTTGCATTTATATATACTACAGGTCCTTTAGGTCGGTAAGCAGCTTGCAACAGCTAGTTCTCTATTTATAAAAGAGTACGAAAATATATTTATACATGTACACTAACATTAATAACATATTTCATAGATTAGCAGGGATTTTGGCTTGTATAAGGTATAATGCCAAAGTGTGTTTCTGTAAATCTTACAGTAGATCTAACGCTCTTGAACAATTTCTGCTAGCAGATGTGAAGCATCATCTTTAGATATAGTAAGATTTGTGATGACACCATGTATTGAAATAATCTCTTTTTAGTAGTAAGAGTTCTGAGAACCTTTGGTTAACTCAACATTTTGATCCGTATACTTTGATCATCTTCTGGAGAATATCAATTTTTTATTTTAATGATTTAGTCTTGATTCTAATAGGCCTGTACATGGTTGGAGGGGGCAAAAGTCAAAAAAGTGAAATAATACCCCCCCCCCCCCCCACTATTCAACCGGTATAAACTGGCTGGAACCAGCACATTTTAATTGAACTAGATCGTCTGGTGATACGTTCTTTGTTGGAACTAATTTCCCTTCCAAACTGTTCCTCTTCTATGTTCCTTCAATGTAACAGTTACAGGTGAGCCACTCTTGAATTTTTGTGCTAACATGATTCTGGTTCATGTGCGCGCATGCCTGTGCGGAAACACTGGAAACTGCACGACGACCGTCACTATCAAAGGTAAGACCTGCATCTATTCTGAATAAAAATAAATCAATAAATAAATTAAAAATTTTAATTCATGGTATAATTTTTGGAAAATTGAATCCCTATGGCAAATATGCAAATATCAAAAAACAAGAAACCCCCATACATGTTTTTTTATTTTATTGTTTTTTTACTGTTTATGACTTTTTAACCCAACTTTCACCCTATTGTTGTCATTACATTATGTCTAAACACATCATACAATGAAATCATTTAAGTATCACATTTTGCAGTTGTAGTTGCCTTTTAAATCTTTGCAGGCATACTAACCTCAATGTACTTGAATACTACTTATTTGTTTTTATTATTTTGTTTTAGATGTGGTTATCAATTGCCCAGCCGATATTATCACAAACGCCGATCCTGGTTTTATTTCAACCTGTGTAAACTGGCTGGAACCGGTTCTAACCGGATGGGATGCGCCAGCACAGTTTAATTCAACTAGGTCGTCTGGTGATACGTTCTCTGTTGGAACTACTGAGAGAATTCATTATTATGCGTTATTTCCCTTCCAAACTGTTACTCTTCGGTGTTCCTTTAATGTAACAGTTATAGGTAAGCCACTTTTGTATATATCAGTCCTAGGGTGTCCCCAAAGTTCTGTTTTGCTGTACATCGTAGGCAATTGTTTCTATACAAGATACATCCTTTCGCTGGTTGTCAGTTTCGATTTGCTTAGCATAAATAATTATGAGCTCAGCAAACCTTTCTGCTGAGAAGCTTTTTATGAAGTTTTGATCTCTTTGTGCTACAACAGGGCATTGTGATGAAGACACCACCAAAGATGGCCTCAGTTCTTATTCATGGCCAGTGACGGCGGCTGGTATACAGGCTGACTCCAATGAGAAGTGTTCAATCACAACTGAGAAAGGTAAACAGAATAATTATGTAGTGACGTTTGTGACATCAAGACATTTTCTTCGTGTCCTGACGACGACTAGAGCGTTGAGAACAACTTGACCAACCGGTCTCTTCTCAGAGCCATCACATCTTCCAAAAAGAGATCATTAGGCCTACATGGTGTACCCGAAATAACGCAATAACAAAACAACTATCTATATGTTTTCGATTGAAATTCACTCCAACCGACTGAAACTAGGGACAAATATTTAGCAATTTGTCACTAGTTTCAATCTGTTAGACTGCATTTCAGTCTAAAATGTTTAGAGAGTTAAGGTCATTCATTGGTTTGTGTATGGGCGTATTTTATTTTATTTTAATTTTTTTTTTTTGGGGGGGGGAGCATCTTTTTTTGCCAACAGGGGAATACGTGATACATTGTATACACGGGGCCCAAATTTCTAATATACAAAGTATGGTGGCAAAGAGAATTCCAATCGATCCAGCAATTTTGGCTGCGATTGGACATCGTTTCATAGCAACAACAAAAATAAAAAATTAAAAAAAATGCCGACTCCCGGGTCTGAGGCGACGCGCGCGGAGACCAGAAACCGGAGACTTTTTATTTTTGCCCTAATGAAGTATTGTTCATTTGCTAAATCACGCGAAAAAATATTTGGGGAACATACAAAGTTGCCTACTAATAAAATAACACAATGTTTGAATGCAAACTGATCAAATTATCTTTCTCTTACCCATCAGCTGGTTTACCGAGGGCTGTTAGAAATTGTTCTTTGGCCATCGAGTGGGGAGAACACGAAGT
Organism: Zoroaster sp. YZ-2022; assembly: GCA_029582265.1. NCBI lineage: Eukaryota > Metazoa > Echinodermata > Asteroidea > Forcipulatida > Zoroasteridae > Zoroaster > Zoroaster sp. YZ-2022. Next base: position 16,549,133 of record CM055825.1, on the reverse strand, counting down.
TCGTGACTGTGGTGAATCTATTGATAAGAATAATATAACATTAGAGGATGTTGCAGGTGTGAGTATTCCTACACTATATATATAGTACTTTGAACGTTTTGTACCAGAGACGTAGTCTTGATTTTCAAAAGTGGGGGCAAACGATTTTTTTTCTAGTAAATGTACTGGTAAAATCTCAAATTAACCGATAGACCCTTTTTGTTCCATTTGCTTTCGTACACTACCGAGCTATTCGGCATATATTGGATTTCACACAGTCTCGGACAAGAGTTACAAGCAACAAGAAATGTGCACTACCAAACAAGAGGCACATATTACAAATTTACATGCAGGATGATAAAAGGCAGGGGCACAACCCCCCATCTGCAAATGGAAACTGTAATGACCTCTGACAAACCGTCAGCTGAATAGCTTGGTTGAGAGAGCGCCTGGTTGCAGGTTCAAATGCCGCGTCAGACAATTTCTTGTTATCTGTTCACTCTGTGAAGGTACCTGTTAGTCCCGGCAATGCAGTCGAGGTGGCCAACTTTCTGGCCGATATCACCGCCGTCAAGCCAGATGAACCACGGCAGGACCTTAACAACATAGCGGCTATTCTGAAGAACATTGTTGGGGCAGGATCGGGAGAACCAGAGGTTTGTAAAACTAATCTTTATTTCCAGAACCTCACATCTCAAAAGAGATTCTTCATTCAAAGTGTCACCGTAAGCTAATAGTTCTTATACCATGCTCAGTTTCAAGTCTCACTGAATATTACTCAAATTATGAAATAAACTAATGATAGACTGTCAACTTAAGAACTAGATAGTTGCACTGTTATTAGGTAATGAGGAAGACACTGGTTAGAGTCTCGCTTCGGCTAATCTTTTTTTGTTCACTTTAGAAATCGACTACCAATCATTTACCAACAGGTAACCACCGCGGTACTTAAGACAGTAAATAACGTTATCAGTTCCCAACGTCAACTTAGCCAAGACTCCACAATAGACAATCGTAGAAGCTCTTCGGCCATCGTGCGGTCAGTTGAGAGACAGATTGGCTTGACCCTGCGTCAGGAGGGACAATTCCGGATTCGGCAGGACACTGTTCACGTAGAGGCGGTCAGCGTCAATGTGTCAGCGGTACGCAAAGGGCTCCTCAGCTTCGCGTCCATACAGCAGGTCACAGGTCAGCCGGGGGGACAGGGCTTACTCAATGGTAGTGACATCTATAGCTATGCCGACAGAGACGAGATACCGAGTGATGATACGGTTCAAGCGTCCATCCAACTACCGGGGAGTTTTATTGATTCACTGCAGCCAGCTGATGGTAGTACAAACTGCTTTAACAAACACCACTATAACGAATTCTTGGCATAGACCTATGGCCCTTGGTTACCATTTTGTTTGTATAATTATTAGAAAAACAGGCATTATTTCTCTGCTACAGTGAATATGTTGTGTGTGTGTGTGTAGGGGGATCGAACCCATATGACTATGATGTTCGATATTGTGGTGTTTCACTGTAAACCATTCTAAGAAATTATAACACTAGGCCTATGGTTGACAAAAATTACAAGAAATGTTATACCAAAAAATAAACTGCACGGTCATGTGTGATAACGCCACCGTTATCTTATGTAAGACAAATATAAAAATATTAAAAATTCATATCACCTAGGTAACAACCTGACCAAACTTGGTGCTAGTTTCCTTGTCTTTGGGGACGACACATTGTTCCAGTCTGCTCTGATCAGAGATAAAGCAATGCGCAACTCCAGTGTCATGGTGGCTGGAGTTGTCATCTCATTGACCGTAGAGGGCGTTGTCGTAAACAATCTGACTGAACCAGTCGTTACTAACTTCAAGGTAAAACCAGTGGCCTATAAGGTGGAGGGGAAACTGCCCCATGCACAATATTTGGACGGAATAAAACGTACCGTGAATACCCAGAATACTCTGCAAAGAGCACATTATTAAAGCTTGCCACGCGCGCTGATGACGTCAAAGCGAAGTAATGATGTCATGTGAGTGTTGCTTCATTTTAGCATAGACCATGGAGGGGACGCAGTCTCACTTTGGGTGGTGGGGGGGGGGGAGCGGCTAAGGCACGTACTTTCATTTTATTGCATCCACAGTGCTCCCGGGGGCACACAATCCCTAATTTCCGCCAAGCGTTCGACTGGAAAATCAAAGGGAAAGAATATAAAATACAACCGCCACTTTTCTATCCAAATGATACCATAGATTTGTCTTTAAAAGATGATAGAGAACACACTTCAGGAGAGGAAAGTGTAGTCAAGTGAGGAATGAAAACGATTTTGAGCAATGAAATATATGCACATCCAGTAAGATGTTGGCCATTTTGTCGTCTGCTTAAAACACATGCTTAGACATGGTGTACAAGTGGCGGTTGGGTTCGACATTCTTTCCAATCAAAGTTACGCTACATGCATATACTATCTTCGAATCTGTTAATTTCTCAATTTCAGGCACCGGATAATGTTACCAGTGAAACCAGCAACATGACGTGCGTGTTCTGGGACTTCAACCTTCAGGAAAGAGTTGGTGATTGGTCTGACGTTGGGTGCGCCCTAGCAGAAGTGACTGATAATGTAGTCGTGTGTCACTGTGACCATCTTACCAACTTTGCGGTGCTTGTTGTAAGAAACAATAAGTCAGTATTGTTTTTGTTTATATAGTTTGTGTTTGGGTATGTAGCCTATTTAGTTGCCTGTGTATATAAACCAAATCTTTAAAACTAAATTTTGAATGGGACTGACAAGTTTTTAAGAAAACTACGAATAATTAACAAAACCACATAGTCAACAGAGGGAGCTGTTCAAACACACAGTTATAGTGACCTAGCTATTACGCACGAGAAGAATTATGCTTTAACACCAAGTAGGTCTTATCGATATGTTTGTTTCTCTAAAATAAGAAACTCAGACGTTGAAATTATTACAAACTTTCCACAATTTTCCTCAATTTTGAACCGTTTCCAAAAGTTGAAATGTACACTTAATATGTCATCTGTTTCTGTTCATTTATTATCACTTCTGTTCACAGAGTGTAAATGGACAAGGGAATGAGACAACAACAGAAGACAAAGTACTTGATATTATTAGCACGGTTGGGTGTGCATTGTCTATAATTTGCCTCACCATAACACTGATCATTTACATTGTTATCAGGTAAGATAAATACATTGATACCGTCATAGTACACGAATAAATTCAAGTTATTGCCAACTTGAAAATATGGAAGTTTTAATTTCAGAAATGAATACGTAATAAATATAGTTCTATACATTTATGTAAACATAATAATGAACTATAATATACCACAAATAACCAAAATCGAACTGAACAGAATCGTCCTTGATTTTATTTATTTATTTATTTATTTATTTATTTATTTATTTATTTATTTATTTATTTATTTATTTATTTATTTATTTATTTATTTATTTATTTATTTATTGATTTATTGATTGATTGATTTATTGATTGATTGATTGATTGATTGATTTATTGATTGATTGATTGATTTATTTAAGAGACATCAACACTGAAATTGTTTTCAACCAAAACATTACAAGAACATTTACCCAAATGAATGTCTCCTACCCACCCTAACACAATGTGTGACACACGTACACATAATATGTCTACATTTCACTGGTCTTTTTCAATTTAGTCTTAACTATAAAGCAAAAGGAATAATCACCAATTTTAGGTTTGGATTAAAACATTTTTATGATCACTGATATTTGATTTGAATCGGCTTATTTTGATCACAGACGACTGCGTTTGGGCAAGAATCGTCAGATCTTTATCCATTTCTGCTCCTCTCTGCTATTGCTATATATCGTTTTCCTGACCAGTATCGACACCGCTACGGTAGGCTTCTCACCAATTTCAATATCATTGCAATGACTTTAGGCAATAACATGGTTATATTTTGTGGCCAAATGGGTCATTGACTTGTCAATATTTTCGAAATGTAGTTTAGCCTTGATGTTTCAGTGAGGGACACTTAAAAGTACACAGGTTCGTAGGGGCACTATTAAGTCAGCTGTGGGGATTCCTAGAGGCACCGAGTAATGTTTTCAGGGTCGAGAGTATGCAGCGGTGGATCCAGGGGGCCACGAGCCAGACCCCTCCCTCAACCTAATCTGAAATTCTGGATCCGTACATGAAGAGCCACAGTCTGTCGTAGATAATTGGTTGTTGCCATTAGTTGTTGAATATAAGTCTTGTTGGTAAACAAATATTTTAAATGTCTCAATTTCTTATTTCGTCTGGCAGTAATAATTATTTGTCTAAAACAAGAAGGCTTCGAATGATAACAAGTTTGCAACGTATTTCTCCCTCAATTCCTGCCTACAGGCATCAAAAGGTGGTTGTGTGTTTGTGGCTGCTTTACTCCACTATTTGACTTTGTCCACCATGATGTGGATGGGTGTTGAAGCCAGAAATATGTACGTCACCATGGTGAACGTTTTCCCCGAATACGAGTCTCACTATATGATCAAGGCTTCTCTTGTGGCATGGGGTTAGTGTTTTCAAGTCTATGGGTTCATTCAGTGTGGCAAAAGTGAGATGGAGAGCGGGGTGTGTGGGGGTACAAAAAAGAAAAGAACAAAAAAAGAAGAAGCACATATGAAAACGTATGATAAATAAATACATGCATGATGATGAAACGGGGGCCTTGGGGCACATGCACCCTTTGACCCCTCTGGATCTGCTAAGGAACCCTCCTCCCCACCATTTGCCACACTGGATCAGTAATCCTAGTAATCTAACGAGTACTAAATATAGGCCAGATATGATGTGACCTGTCACAGTAGTCTCTTAAACTTCCCTGAAGGGACAGTGGATATTTATTTTGCATTCATGTGGTCAAGGATAGATCATCCGCCGTTATGTGACGAAGAATCATGATTTCTTATTTTTAAAATCCCTCCTTATTTCCCAATAATGAGACATCTTATCGTGTATAAAAATGTTTTTTGTTTAATATTTGTTATTAACTCTTTTACAGGTTCTCCTTTGGTAGTCATGGCGATTACACTAGCTGCATCACTAGCTGCAACTGGCCAATACAGCCACTCACTATAGTGAGTACATTGCATAAAGAGGGCGCTGTTTAAGCGCCGACTTCGTTTGGTTACTGATACAAGCCACTATACTGACTGAATAGAACATCATGTGCTTCCAATGAAAGCCATTAGTGCCATTTTGGTACTCTCATAAATCACGTTTTGCAATGTGCATTCCTTTGCATGTGCATTCCTTTGTAGGGGCATTCCTTTATGAATTCCTTTTGTGTGTTTTTTTTTTGTATAGTGGAGTACCAACATGGCCCTGCGGTGGATGCCTTTATTTGTTTAGGCACAATAGGCAACCCACTATCCAGTCATAATAATAGAGATCAGTAATACTAGCACTGTCTATAAGCTCCCTTTACATGCAAGTGTAAAGGTTACCACGGAAACGTAAAAACGAATTCATTCCAACATGGAATCTATTTCTCCGGAAGACAGTAATTCATTTACAAAACAATATGATTAATTTTAGCACCTCAGGCAGAAATATTTCATTCAATATTTCATTATCAACTTTTAAACAAATAAGTTTCATGTAAATTTGTGATCATTAATTTTATTTGTTTGTAATAATACAAATAGTTTACTTGGGCTCAAAATAAATAATTAAATTTGTCCAACAGTGCAGGTAAGGTTAATTGTTAGACTTATCAAACCATCTCTTTACGGTGTACTTAAAAGGAACCGAGATGATTAATTCATTTTGTAATCATCCATCTCAACAGTTGTTTCATTTTCCCTGGCCTGGCGTTGTATATCGGTCTCCTCCTTCCCATCTGTCTTATCCTCATCCACAACATCATCACCTTCGTCTTAGTCATGCGCAGTCTCACGAAGGTCAGAGAGGAATCACGCTCCCAGCAGATCTCCAAACGCCTCCAGAATGCCATCGGGATCTCCGTCCTGATTGGGTTAACCTGGGTGTTTGGGTTATTTGCGATTGGCAACGGGAAGATCGTCTTCCAGTACATCTTCTGCTTATTCAACTCCTTCCAGGTAATTATCGTCTGCAACATCCACAGCAAATATTAAAAATAGAATCGGAAGCATCAGCATAGATATGTTTACCACGGGAACTGAAAGAAGTCTTTTGTAAAACAAACAAAACGAAAACGGTGGAAGATTGGTAAAGACGGCGCTCGATACTAGTTTATACAAACTTTATACAAATTAATTTTTTTACTGGTATTGTTTTTAGATGTATTAACTTTAAGTTTTAATTTTATTTTTTATCTGTTTCATAAATACTCAAAAGCTTGTTTTGTTTGACTCAAGTTATATATCACTGCACAACGCTTAACCACAGTAACGCTTAACCACAGTTTAAATATAATGAACATTTGCAAAAACGGTTGCAATTAAACGATAATTACTTAAGATTTTCTTTTAAATTTATTGTTGCAGGGTGTTACAATCTTCATCCTGTTCTGTGTTCGGCCGGAAGAGGTTAGAGCAGCCGTGGTACCAAACTTGTCCTGTACATGCCTTAAGCACAGGCCCAAGGCTAAGCACGAGTCTGGTACCAGGAATACTGCTTTGGAGACAGAACCGAGCAGTGCAACTTCTCCTAAAACCACTGGCAAGACATTGAAAATGACAATGATCGAGTCATCTGTTGCTGCCCCGCCGACTATGCACCCAGAGACGGCCGACAACTGTGATGTGACTGACTCCTTGTAGGCAACTGCTGGTGTTTTTTTTTTTTTAAATTCCAGCCCGAGTTGTTGGTCAAAGGGGGTGTGGGTGGGGGTTGATTGGTAGGTGGCGGTGGTGGTGGTGGGGGGGGGGGGGGGGGGAATCGTTCCTTGTTTTAAAGTGCTTTTTTTTATTGTGTGTTGTTTATATGTATTTTTTAATATCTCTGTATAAATGAGGGCCCCGATTATGCTGGATGGGTCACCCTATTAAAAGATGGTTTTTAAATATAAAATATAACTATTAATAAATATAAATTAATAAGGGGCATAAGTAGGGGATCCTGGGGCATGTATCAATGGCTATGCTCCAATACAATGCCACTAAAGTGGCTGAACAAGAAGAGAACACGAGGCACACGGCACAATCGGGGGGGGGGCAATAAATATACCTATGGAGTAAAATTTGGAGATTATTTTCATGAATGATGATTATCAAGGGACACGACCCTTTACGTCCTGAATCTGCAACTGGTGAGGTCATCCATTATATGGATGACGTCGTCCGTTCCGTTGATGACGTCATCGAATAGTTTTGGGATTCTTTCTATATTTTACATGAGTTTCCTTAAGCTTGTTTTGAAATAGATCTGTATGCTATTGTTTTTGATTAATTGTAAATAATAATGTATACAACGGAGAAAGAATCTCCACTTTGTGATTTTATTATCAATTAAATAATTATATATTGTGTCTAATATCTGTTATTCATTCATCACAGACGTATTTGATTATTATTGATAAAATATTAAGTCTTGGGGATGTAAAAGCTACGAAATCAAAGATATTTTAAATAATTTAAAGGGTCTTTTGAGTTATTTTATATACATATTATGTCTTCCACAACGTAGTCAAAACACATGAAATTAATTATTATTATTATTTATTTATTTATTTATTTATTTAATTATTTATTTTATTTATTTATTTATTTTTTTAATTTAATGTTCTCAAAACTTTTCACAAATCAACTTCAAAATGTACTGGTTAGTGTATGTATTTGAGGCATGTAAATATTGCATTATGAAACGTCAGGTACCCATGATGCCTTACAACGGCGATGTGTGCCTTTTATAATATAAATAAACTGTATGAAAAAGTAGTCTGTATAATATAGACTAATTGTTCAACTGGCCTTTATTATACCAAAAATAAATGAATTAATATTTCGCTTTGCTCAATTAATGTGTATCACTGGAAGTTTCCTTATTATCTATCTGTTGATGCCTCTAACATGGGCGGATCAAGTAGGGGGTATGTATACATTTACCATACGTTTTAATTTTTGGTGTCTTCTTTTCGTAACCCTAGTCTCTCTAGATCAAAGTTCAGATATTTTTCACTATGCTGAATTGCAGCACTTTATACATGGTAGAGTATACGTCCATATGGCTGGGGATTCGGGTTGTGTAGAGTTTCACCTTTGCGTATAGAGAACGAGTCCGTTGTTTGTCTAGGGTTTAATATTACAACTTATTGTCAGTCAAACCCGATGCAGATCTCTGTTTGAACTCACATTATAATAACTACATCAGCGGTGTTTATATTGGGCAACTCGCGCAATATAAAACACACTGGAAGAATAAAGTTTACACCATTGGTGTTTTATATTTTAACACCTCGGTTTTTGCAGGGTCGTTTTGAATCTGACATCTTTCAAATGGGTTCTGTATCAGCTGTAACGATATAAATACTATACACTCTCTCTCTGTGAGGTCTGAGAATACGAATGTCTTTCTTGTCGTCTTTTTATGAATGTGATAAGTACAGTTAATAAGCACGACACCAGGAACATTGCTCCACCAACCAAGAAAGTTGCAACATAATTACCTGTGGCATCGTAAACTCTCCCTGCGAAATAATCAAAACAAAAAACACCAAGTTTAAAGGGACGATATCGTCACGGTCAACAGGGCATGGAATTGGAGTGCTATAGTTTTAGATTAACTCAGTAACTGAAAAATAATACCCCACATGATAAGGTCATGGGTATTGCTGCTGTATAATTGAGCCAGTAATTGTCAGTCACTGTGTTCATCGTAAACTAGGACGAGGGCAACGCAGCCGGCGTAGCACATAGCACATAGCACGTGCCCCCCCCCCCCCCCCCCCCCCCCCCACACACACACACACACAAATACACACACAAATTTCAAGTGCCACCCAGGTGCCCCCACGAAAAATCCTCACAGTGCCCCAACAAATGAAAAGCAAAAGAAAAGTGAAAAAAAACACACCCCCTGGGCCCCCACTGAAAAGCAAATAACTCCCCCCCCCCCGTGCCCCCACTGAAAAAGTCCTGGCTACACCGCTGGGGCAACGATGTCCTGTTGAAAGTCTGCTCTGATCGTGGCGATATTGCCCCTTTAAACAGATGCGAAAATACATGTATAACAAAATCGATACAAAATTACTTGACAGAAGTGGAACTTCGGAAACCAACTTCTTAAATAACACAATTATTGTTCACTTTGATATGGAATGAAGAATTGTCAAAAGGAAAGTCGCTTATTATTTACCTGCGATTACTGAAGCCGTTCCATTGAATATATAGATTATAGTCCACAACAAACTCATTGCAGTAGGTACTTCCGAGGTACCGACCAAAGATCGCATGTTGACGGCGAAAAGAGGGCTGGCGATGCCGATACTGGCGCCAAAAAGAACGGCGTAGCCCACCAGGAAGACATAACTGTTTGATACTGGATTCAATAAATTTACCACAGCGGCGGCAAACAGTGCAATCGTATGAAGTTTGGAGTAACTAATGTATTTTCTGTCAACAAACCAACCATGTCCAGATCTCGTAACCATAGAAATGATTGCATAAACAGACAGTAACATGCCGCTGTGGTCGTCTGACCAACCCGCCTCCTTCGCTCTTGCTGGAAGATGAGCAAGATTTGTCATGAAACCAACGGAGAACATACTGCAAGCTAGCAGAACCAACATTGCTGGGATGTTGGTGAAGATATTCAGGAATCTTAGATGCTTCATAAAAGTGTCTCCTCGATTGTCTTGGCATTGGGTCGTTTCAGTTGTTCTGTTTACATTTTCGTTAATGTTTTCCTCCATCACGAGAGGTGGAACTTCGCGAGGGCTGGTCTTGAGCGGACGGAAGAGAGCGCAAGCGGCTACACCATTCATCTGAATAGCTCCCACAATAAACATGGCGCCCCTCCATCCATATTTTGCAATGAGGAGACGAATTAACGGAGGAAAAATCATTTGGCCAACGCTTACACCTAAGAAAGCTATCCCATTGGCGAGTGCGTATCGTTGATTGAAGTACTGAGATAGTATTATCATTCCTGGTGTTGTCATCATCATTGCTCCCATACCTGAACAGAGGGGAAAATATTTTGTTTTCCTACTTTATTATTGGGAACATTTGTTTTCCTGCTTTAATATTGGGAAAATGTTTTGTTTTTCCGGACTGCTTTATTATTTGAAAATGTTTTGTTTTCCTGCTTGAATATTAAACAACTAACCTGTGAAAGTTTTGACTTATTATAAAAAGGAAAGTCATTTTCGAGAAAATAATTTCATTCTGACTTTGAATGTTTGTCCCCAGTGGACACTAATTCAGTTTGGAAATTCTTTAACTTTATTTCACTTAATTGATAGCACCTCAGTCAGACAGATTTCCAGAGAGGACGTTTGGTACTATCATCGCATTTACACCAAGAAGTAAGTTTCATGTAAATCTGGGATTATTTATGTTTTTAGAGAACACCAGGAATATATAGAGGGTTTAAAATTAATTTATCTTAATCTAATATGACCCTTCAATACAATACAATACAATATCACATCCAGTAATAGTACTCTAAGCCCCCCAATCCAGCAAATTTAACTTACCAGACATAGCATGACAAATGTACAATTGCAGTATCCCAGTGGTCAATGATCCTAGTATAGTCGCAGATCCGTTGATCAAAGCCCCGGTCATGGCGACCCTTCGTATTCCAATCCTTGTTGCCACAACTCCAATGAACAAACCTTTAATAAAAAATATAACTTTAGAAGACGAGGAGCTGCTTGTAACATTTAAATATTTAAAATAAATAGGCCTTTTTCAAAAGACCCAAACAATTAAAAAGTTAATTTAAAAAATTAGCTAAAAATTAGGAAAACGATTTATCAAGTGAAGAAAAACATATCCCAGGTTATATTCCTTTTTTAATTTTTTTTTTACGACGGAACAAATTGGACAATGGGCTACAAGATCAGGGAGACAGGGTACGCAAAAGGACTACGATATGTTTATAAAGGTCTGTGCCAAGAGCAAGATGCCACTATTAAAATGTTTAATCTATAAGAAAAAAGGGGGATGGGGGTGTAACGAGGTATAAACTATTCAGTGGGTTTCTTGTGGTAGGATGGCCTTGTAGAGGTACCACTCACTGGCTTTGGTTTTTTTAAAGTTTTTATTTAGGGTTTTGGTTTTATATTTAATAGATGTAATCTGATTGCCATTGTAAAATGTAATAAAATAAATAAATAAATAAAAAAGCGCATGGCTTTCCCCATTATACTTACAGAATGGACTAGCGACCATCCATGGCATGCTTATAAACCAACTTGTGGCCGTAGCAGTCAAACCAAAATATTATATCCATTCAGTGTAGTATATTCCTAGAATTTTCAGGTACCCATTACCCAGCACGAAACCAAAATGTACACCAGACATCACCAACCATGCCCAGCCACGATCAATGGAATTTTGTTCTCTGTTCTCGGAGTGTGGCATGTTTTTAAGTTTACACCGTATTTCGGTAAGTTTTAAACGATGAAGGTAGGACAATGCCATGTACGTGCTATATTGAACTTTGACCAGCCTTCAATGTATTTAAAGAACACAGTAAAAATCCGTCACGCGAAATCCCATAGTTAGGCAATTAATGGGCAAATAAGCAAATATTAATAACTGACCTTGACAGAGAGGTTATATGGACACTCAACATCATATAATATTATTTTATTATCTAAAGGTTCTAAAAAGTAACTTTTTCCGAACGCCGTTTTGTCTCGAATTCAGAAAAGTCTATCGTCTACTCAGTGGGTGAAACAAATCTTCCTTTTGTTTCAAAATTGCCTTCCTGATGTCGCCCTTACAAAGCCTCTATGGTTGACCAAAGCACACAAATATTGGCAGTTGTTTTTGTAAAAACACCAACAATATTGGTGATGATGTATACGTGTCAACTTAAGAGGAGTAAGTTATTTTACCCGAACTGATTGCTAGGCTTTTCTGAATTTGAGATAAAAGGGGTATGGAGCGTAAGTGATTTATTACAATATTTACTACCTTGGGTTGGAAGAATAACTTATGTTGTTTGGTGTCCTAATGAAAAATACTCTCTAAACATACGTCAATGAGTCTGCGTAGTCTGTTATCACATTCGGTTATAATTATCATATGGATGTAAAACTACACTTTAATTATATACAATGGTGCCTGTGTCCTGTACTCTCAATCAATGACACTCCCAACGTCAACTTATGACATGGTCAACAGAAAGAATTGCGGTCTGTGCTCTGGCTGGAGATAACAACATTGGTGGGGGAGCGGGAGAGCGGGGGAGCGGGGGAGCGGGGGAGCGGGGAAGCGGGGGAGCGGGGGAGCGGGGGAGCGGGAGCAGGGGAGGGTATGTTTATTGTCACGTGTCCCAACTATTTTGGCTGGAATTATTTGAATTTTCTCTTGACCGTGACCAGACGTGGACAAACCGCAGTCTTTGTCTTTGTCTCAGGGACAATACGTTGAAGCGGTGAACAGGGCAGAGTATGTTTATGGTCACGCGTCCCAACTATTTTGGCCGGGATTGTAGCTACCAACTAAGGTCAAAGTTGAATATGTGGGAAAACATAGCGACCGCGGCAGGTATCTGGCGTAATTCAAGAGCCTCTAAGTGTGACGTCAGATCATCAGGCTATAAAGGCCTACGGTACATCATTCTGTAACACTTGTGATGAGATATTCTGAAAACATGGTTATTCAGCTAAGAGCTTGTTATGAAATGTGTTATTAAGGCCTCCATTTTTGAAACAGAATACATATACAGCTATCATCAAAATCAACAGCCAGTATTAATGTATCTGCTGCAGTTGTTTGTTTTCATTTGGTCCACTGTTCAACATTTCTGTGAACTTGTGGCTACGCCTGTGAAGATGGTAATGGTTCTAAACATCAACTTAAGCAGTTATTCTGTCTTGTCATGTATACTATTAACACAAATTCAAATCTCTTTCCACGTTGGAATGAATACAAATGTTGTTCGTTAATGTTTTGAAAAAACAGCTGAAAATTTCACAGGCTGTTTATTTATTTATGTTAAATTGTATATGGATAATAATATGTGAGCAAGAGCCGTCCAAGGTTAAGCAAAAAAACAAAATCTTTGCTCATAAAAATACAGACATGTATTTACAAGTTCAAGTAAGATCACAGAAAACCACGAAGATTTAAACAATTGAACATTATTCATAATTATTTAAAACAACAAACAATCTTCAACAGAAAATAATGGGTAGGTTCATTTATTTCTACAGCATTCACAAATAAATCACAACACAATATAATGTACATGTTAAACAGAAGATTGAACCCGTAGAGGGACCCATACAAAAGCTTAGCTGATAGGCATGGGCCCCTGCATGCAAAAAGGATGTAAAAGAGCAATCTTAGACAATAATGAGTTCAAATCAAATACGGCATTCTATGAAAAAGATAACGATATACATTATACATATCACTTGGTTCATGGTCATAATACTTGGTTCAAGCCTAATACTAATTGTTCCTCTCGTCCCTACTTGGTGTACAGCTGATGTTATTGTGACACCGGGATGTGACTAATCATGTGAATATGTCGGTCATGCCCTGCAACTTTGAGGATAATGATGTCTGCTCTTTGAGGATACCTTCGACACGTTCAACTTGGACATGTGGGAACACGAGATGACAGCCAGAGGGCCAGGGGACGGGATAAGATACAGAATGATGGTGTGGGTGGCTGTTATGGATGAAAATGATAAGGATCCATGCAGGCAGCGGCAGCACCAGACCTGTTAAACTGGGGGGAGGGGGGCAAGCTTAAATTTAAGGGGGACAAACATTAATCTTTAATGTAATTTTGTACTGCTGAAAAAGCATTGACTTACCATCGGGGAAAAAAATTGGGGGTGGGGGAAAATTGGGGGCAAAGAAAGTAACGGGGGGAGGGGGGGGGGCATTTGCCCCCCCGTAGGGCCGCCGCTGCATGCAGGGGTCTAAGGTTTACAATGAATTGTAAATTGAGAAGTATTTTTGTATTTGTGTTTGTTTGTCTGTGCGCATCCAAATTTTGGCAGCATTTCAAATATTTTGCATTCAAATAATGCAGGGTCTATTGGGTGTTACGGGAAGGAGGAAACGTAAGGAGGAGGTAGCAGTAGGGGGACATCAAGAGCAACCAATAACGGGACACAATAAGGAAACTAAATGGTTTTATATTAAGTAAAACAAACTACAAACTAAAATACAGATGGACCTGATGAATACCGGTACGTCTTTCCATAGAATCCAGTTCTATTTTATTGTTTGGAGTTCCTGACCTCGGTTCCTTTACCAAATTATCAGTGTCCTAACTCCAGGACACCAAAATTCGACCTGCTTTCTTACTGAACTGAGAGAGAAAACCTAAAATTAAGTCTAAGATGACATGAATACATGTATTGTTAATCGTATTTTTTTATTTTTTTATTTTTTTAAATTTTAGAACGGGGAGTTCCAGTACCACACAAACGACCACTCCAACAGTTATGTCAGAGACAACACACTATTTCTGAAGCCGGTAAGACTGGATTTGTTCAAACAGTTCACTGTCAGTATTTTTATTCTGGAAGCAAGCCAAGTAGAACTTAAACGTTTTTAGGAATGAACGAACGTTTCGAGAATGACAGTTAATTTGCTGTGAGGATACCAACTGGATCCATTGGGTAACCTTTTGGAGACAACGAAATTATGCTCCCCGTTCCCGCCTAGACTGACACAGAGACTTAACAGTGAACACCAAGGGGTGCAGGGTTGGCTTCGTAGACAACTGTACATGCAAAGGCCTTTTATTATCCAAATTAATTAAATCAGATTGATATATGACCTCTCAAACTAATAAAAGGCGGGACCCTGCGTGACTACACATTTTTTGTATGTAACGAGTTGAGGGCGTGGGGAGTCTTCCGATATTATCTTTCAAAATTCGTTCGTTTTATAAATTCTATTTTGTGGGTCGTCTTAGTAGCCAAACTTAACAGAAATTACAATGTGGTAATAACATTGATTATCAAGTTATCGAATTATTATTATCAAAACTGACCTTTATACTCAGAGTACACTCATCGAAATGTCGAGTTTCTCATCACCGGGTCTTCTCAGAACCAACAATTATTATAACTCCTAAGAGATTGTTTTCATGGTGCTGCCGCAAACCTTACTACTACAGTACTTCAGTAGCGTAGCCAGTGGGGGCGGAGGTGGGGGAGGGGCAAAGTGATCCACACAGAAATTTCCAGGGATAAAATGGGCACGGCAAAAAATTGGCAAAGACGAGACAAACTGGAAAAGAAAAATATAACCATTTATTTATACTCGGTACTTATCTTTATACCACGATGTGATATGCTTCTCATTATTTTATATTAAGATACATGCATGTACCTACATGTACTAATATTTATTTGTAAACGTTTGATATTGTTAATAATTATACTGTTATACTTTAACACAACCAAGAAAGTGATCATAATGTATAAGGTATACCAACAGGATTTTTACATAAGTTCATTTGGATTGTTTGTAAACAGAATGTTCGTTCTTAACGAATCAAATAAAGAGGGATGTTTTTACTCACGGTTTAGTTGTCTAATTCTGAAACGTAACCAAAACATGAGTAAAACATCAATTTGTATTGGATTTGTCAAGAAAGAACTATATTAGTATATAAGATGATTTGCTTTTGCATCTGACTCTAGTCTATAGTGACTGGCTGATATCTGACTCTAGTCTATAGTGACTGGCTGATATCTGACTCTAGTCTATAGTGACTGGCTGATATCTGAATCTAGTCTATAGTGACTGGCTGATATCTGACTCTAGTCTATAGTGACTGGCTGATATCTGACTCTAGTCTATAGTGACTGGCTGATATCTGAATCTAGTCTATAGTGACTGGCTGATATCTGACTCTAGTCTATAGTGACTGGCTGATATCTGACTCTAGTCTATAGTGACTGGCTGATATCTTGGGTGGGTGGGGATGTGATTGTGTACTTTAGTTACTAATTTTCTTTACAATTCCTGCGACGTAACTGAAGAGTTTTAGGGCCTACACATGATGTCATGAAAGGTCATATCAGTACAAGTGTAAAAATTAAATCCTCTGAACCTTAAAACGGGGACATAAAATGGCCTTGCCCCCACACTAAGAAGGCTGGCTACGCGCCTGCAGTACTTCCACCATGTTAAAGCCTCAAATCCGTGATAACACTTTCTCAGGTTAGATTTATGATATATTTCTTGAACACTAAAGAGTTGAAATGAATGTTACTAAATGCCAATGCGGTACCTTCCCTTTAGAGCGCCGTTCCGCAACCTATGGGTCGGGTCGCGGAGGATTTTTGATGGGTCGCGGGATTACTTCAGAAATCGCGAAAAAAAAATTATCAACGATTTATTTCTCCCTACTTATAAGATCTTTTACTGACACAAACTTCTTTAGACCGGCATGTTTGCAAAAAGAAAGCGCGTTGTCGTATAGTAGCGGGTAGCGCACATCCACAAAGTTATCAAATAAACAAGACATCAGAAGATCCACCGCGCAAAATATGCGCGGTGGATCTTTTGATGTCATATTATTAATATGACCAGTCAGCCAGGTGTAAAGCGTGGGAATTGTTTTTACATTGTTACAATAATGATGTTTCATAGGTTTCGTCAGAGATATGTTCCTTCCATGATTTCATTTCATAATTCCCTTAAAATAAAATTCTCAGTAGTACTGTGTTGAACATAGACAAGCAACTGTTTCGTACCAAGCTTATAGTACAGTACCGTAAAAGTTGTTTCACAAAGCTACCGCGTTATCACGTGACTAATGACGGTTTCATCAGAGCCGTGTTCAGTGTCTGGTTTCCTAGAAATAAAGTTCCAAGTACCTTATCTGGGTCGTGTCAATTATTTCTGGTTACAATCCAACGATCGTTGATAGGCCAATAATTAGTAATAAGTAGGTGGAGTCATTCTCTCCCTTCGATCAAGCTGCTTCAAGTCATGCCCGATTGGCTGATAATTATAGCAAGTGGGCTGGGTCTTTGATCGTTAATACGCCACCGAGAACGAAACTCATTCACGTGGTCATGTGAAGCTGCATGGCTGATGATACAAAGTATCGAGCAATGGCGCAAATAGCAATAAGAACAGTTATCGATATGATTGTCGTTGATTTGCTTTATTCACATTAATATCTTGAATTATTTAAGTCTCAAATTACTATGTACAAAGGTGGTGTACTAAAATTAACGTCATATAGCAATTACATTTCCATGGCATTTGTAGTGATAAAGTTTTGCCATGGGGGCGATGGGTCGCAGCTGAATGCCTGGAATTTTGATTGGGTCGTGGGCCAAAAAGGTTGCGGAACGCTGCTTTAGAGCCTATCTAGACCCATGTGTATGGTGTTAAAAGATAAAGCATATTCACAAGGAAAATAGTTATTGGAATGATTAACAACCATTACCAGTGAAATAGCGAAACAAATGAGATATGAATCTTTAATTCTTCATCCTCATCATACAAATAGGTAAATGTTCTTTAAGTGTTTTTGGGGTATTTTTGTTAATATGTGCTTCACCCGCCAATCTGTGCACGGGGAATAATTGTTTATGGATGCGAGCGGACCGCATCCGGCAGTAACCCCGTCAACCCAATCCAGTCCGCCCGGTTACGAACCGTCAACTCTTTCGCCTTCAAGTACGGCAGGGTGGAGGTCGTCGCTAAGATGACTAAGTGGGTGACTGGCTCTGGCCAGGTAAATACAAACTAAACATCTCGGACTAAGGCAGAAGTTGTAGTTGTTGTCACCCAGGGGATTTGCCGCTTGGCATCTTCATTGGGAGAACAGGGTTTCAATCAATGTCTCCCAACCAGGATAGCATAGTTGCTATCGACCCCGTGAGCCCCATGACATAGTGATTATATTGGGCAACACTCCCAATATTCAAAAGTATTTTGACTTAATCATCAGTCCACTTTTCCTAATGTTTATAAAATGATAATTTCTTTCAGAAAAATTATGAATTTTAAAAAGTTTTCATTAAAATGAAAATTTACCGGTATTTCATAAAAAATAGGAAAAGTGGACTTATGAAAGAAGTTTTTGGAGGGATATTAAGCGATCCAATGTTTGTAGTGGTTCTTTCCTTAGGCCTATCTTGTTGTGTATCCAAGTTAGATTTGCCACTCCATAGGAATGTAAATTTAGAAAATGGATCCCTTGAATAGGATTGACCAAATCCCCACCCCCTGGACTGTGAAAATGTAAAAATTTTAGTAGTTTGTTGGGGTAATATTTGTATTCATTGAAACAGCAAGATGATGTATAGATATAGCATAGAAATTTTAACATCCACCCATAGCCGGTCGTGCTATGTAGCGTCAACAAGCTGAAAATGCACTCTTAGTCTCAAGCTTCCAAAAGAATAGCCTCGTATTCGAAAGGCCCTTTAAGTCGTATTATGCAAGAAGTTGGGGGAATTCACATTCACAATCCCACATTAAAACGAAAATTTAAGGGCAACGAGTTTTGGAGAGTGGATGGAGGCCGCCATATTTCTTTTCTCAGCACAATATTCATTTTGCGCATGACGCCCTGTGGCCTGTGCACATGCAGCCAAGTAGCATTGAGATATTGTATTACAAATGTAGGACCGAGATTAATCCTCCTTTGCCTTGTTTTTCTGTTGCAGCCTACCTACCAAGGTGACAGTCGGCCGAGATCGTGATGTATGTACATTAATTAGCATGGATTGTGATGTATGTACACTGAATACAAGTAAATGGTTTATTTCCAAGTAGAAAACCAAAAAAAAAATCCCCCAAAATCTCATCCAAGTTATTGTTTTCACATGGAAAAGAAATCTTATACATGTACCGTATTTGCATGTATTTATTACAAATTCTCTGAAATATCACCCATTTGTATTACTTTTCTTCAATGTAAATACTGATCTAATTATTTAATTGTTTTGCTTTTACACTTTAAAAATATGCACAATATTTTCCTCCCTTTTGTATACTCATTTTTACCATCAGTTTTACATACAAATATATCTGAGCCATTTGGGATGTACAGTACACATGTAAAAAAACGTGTCTATTACTACAGAGTGAGGGCACACTTCAATGAAATTGTGAAAAACCCACTGGTGCTGAAGTGACATTGGACTCCTAATTGGTAAAACTTGTAGCTCGTTGGACTCCTAATTACTGTGGTAAAGAAGGGTACTCTCTTACATAAGTGGCTGGTAATGAAAGGGATATTTCAAGTTTCATTTCAGATTGCACGAATCATTTAATATGAACCAGCCTTTAGGCCAAAAATGTCTTTGTTGCCTGAGACCCGCGCGTCGCCATTTTTTTATTTTTTTTTGCCAACCAGTGAAATACCGTACGTGATACATGTATATTATGTGGTTATTGAAACCAGACCAAATTTCCCATAGGCCTATACAAAGTATGATGCTAAGAGAGACCGTACAAATCGGGAAAACGTTTATACCCTATGTGAAAAAAAGACGTTTAAAACACAGCACGGCAGTATTCCAATAGATCCAGACATTTGGCTGTAATTGGACGTCGTTTCATAGAACAACAATCACAGGATAAATAAAATTTTAAAAATATGCATAATAATTTTGTATGTATCCTGACAAAACTATGGTGTTAAAATAATAATAGTAATGGTGTCCCGGCGGATGCAGCGTAGACATCACTGGGGGAGGAAGACCACAATTAACGCTGACCCTAAATATGTTGCTGTGCAAAGAGGAAATCCCCATCAGAAATTATGGATCCGCCCCTATTCATGACTTAGTTTTTCATCGTTGGGTACATATTGATTTCTTTTAAAAGCTAACTTCAGCAGTACTTTGTTTAAATGATTTTTCCAGGAATTTGGCAAGCGGGCACTTTGGGACTGACTTCCACAAGTTTGGTTTGGAGTGGACCTCTAATGATTTGAAGTAAGTAAATGATGTCAAGGGTTTCCTATAGCAAATATCTCTTCTTGCCCCCAAACTGTCAATACAAATTATGTATGGGCCTTAAAAACCAATTTGAAGGGTACACATTAAGTTCGACGTCTTAAATTGGATTTGATTCATTTGGTTACACATGGGCTAGGTCTACATGTAGTTTTAATAATTATATTCCTGTTTTGTACAGAATCATGGAAAAAGTTACAATCCATGATACAATATTGATATTTGGATATGTACATTCATTTCATTCATCTAGTTTTCCCGATATTTATCATAAAACTAGCCTGTGAAAGTTTCATCACAATAGGTGATCTCGTTAAAAAAAACATTACGAAACTGGTCTCCGGCAATTTCTTTTTTTTTAAAGTCGGCATATACATTCTCTTTTTGCTCAAAGATGATTGATATTTGTATACCGACATTATACCAAGCTTTTAGTATAGGCTTGTTGCGTTAAGTTTATAATCTGGCAAGTATGTATATTGTAATTTTTCTGTTAAAATAAATTGGAGAATGTATGGTATTTCTTTTTAAAATCAAACATGCCCCCAGACCTGCTTTCAATTACCAAATCAAGCCACCCTAATCTATTCAGGAAACCAGCTAGGTTAAATCACGTTCGCTCAGAAGCTTTTGACATGGGATCAACGATGCTTTTCACCACAGGTTCTACTGGGGGAAGGAAGGGTTGGGGCAAAAGTGCGCCACCAACGCCGCTACATGTCTCATTCTCAAACGCCAATGCGCGTGGTGAACATCGTAGTACGCGTATAGACGACGGGTACATTGACTGTGTGTAAGCACGTATGCACTGTTCAAATAGCTAGTGTGCGTCAATAACTTTCTCTCGCGCGCTGCAAACTTATACGTGCACGTACGTGTATTATGTAACGGCTTGGCGACAACATTTTCTTAATCGTTTACGTTAGAAATATCAAAATATCGGCTAGGGTTAACGGAAATATTTCCGTAAAACTCTCTTGAAAGGTAAATCAACATTATTTATTCAGATTAAGGGGGAAAAGTCAGAGGGTCAACGGTAAAATTTTATAGAATCTTCTGTTCGTTGACACTGTTTTTGTTATAATTCATGGGTGTCATTTCATTACGAGTTTCTGTGAAAAAAAATTACATTAAAATTTTCAGTTTTTACAAAATATATAGAAAAATGTGAGAGTAGTATTTTTCATTGTGATTATTAATGGTTAATTAAATTATGATAAAAGGTATGAACATTTAAATATTAAACTGTTTCGCAGTTTCTTTGCATTAATGGTATGGCCTACAATGCGCGTCAAGCCTCGGATCACGTGAGACCCTTCCTTCCTCCCCCCTGGGTTCTACGTGGACGACGAACTAATAGGCCACCCATGAAATATGCTAATTACATTCACGCATGCGCTTAAGCCCAACTTGTTGGCAAACTCAAAAGTGGGATCGTCACGCAACACCTAGTGTGCGTTATAGCTTGTACTTAGCCATTGGTCTCCATTAGGCCAAAACAAAATTGTTGAGTTGCCCTCCAGTGAAAATATTTGAAGGGGTCGGTCGGTCGGGATTTTTTATTTATTTATTTTTTTGTTTCTCCTTGACTGTCATTTTAAGATT
Organism: Zoroaster sp. YZ-2022; assembly: GCA_029582265.1. NCBI lineage: Eukaryota > Metazoa > Echinodermata > Asteroidea > Forcipulatida > Zoroasteridae > Zoroaster > Zoroaster sp. YZ-2022. The sequence goes on along the minus strand of CM055825.1, from coordinate 16,527,444 downwards.
GAAATGCATTGGAACTGAAACCACATACCATGTTTTTCATTTGTATACCTATCAGCAAGGAATTTTGCTTCAGAATAAAAGTATCCCAAGCATTTTTGTTGTACTTTTCGCTGTGATTGACACAGCAAATTCATCCATATTGCGTGCAATGCTCAACATGCAACATGTGAGTGGCCATTCGATTTAAAAACGTGTAGATTGAGTCGCAATCGTTGACACACACGTACAGTGCGCGAAGCCAGTGGAAAACATGTGAGGGGGCCATTCGATTGGAAAACGTGTAGATTTGAGTCGCAATCGTTGGCACACAGTGTGTGCGAAGGCAGTGCACCATGTGAGGGCCGGGGCCATTCGATTTGAAAACATGTAGACTGAGTCTTGGGTACCGGTAAATTTACCGGTAAAAAAAGTGGAAAATTTCACAAATCAAACGTATTATGTTTTATACAAAGAAAATTGGTAAGTTTCATTAAAAAATAGGCCTATGAATCACGGGTGGAAGAAAATAAAAATAAATAAATTAAAAAAAACCCGACCCGAGATTTCAGCACTTTTGGGTCGGTCGGTGAGGGCAACTCAACATCTTTTTTTTGGGGCCTTATATTGACTGAATTTAGCATGCACTAGGCGCTATAGCGCGCATGGCGTTGCATTTGAGTGCCAACCAGTGGTGTTTGAGCGCATGTGCGAATGCAATTAGCATATTTCATGGAAGGGTCTATTCTAAATGCAGATCCTGGATCCGATGGGTTCTATAAATATGGTCAGTTCGAGACGAGCGCTCCTGGCAGCGTATATTTGTTTTACACCGCAGCGACGGGTTTTGTGCAGTAAAAGTGCCAATTCCCGTCTTGAGAGAGAGACTACGAAACCCTAGGCGCGCGACGATAGAAAACTCCAAGCTGCAGTCGACCATGGCGCTCTGCAGTGGAACTCATGGAGCCATTCCCTCTCCGTTGATGGTAGGTTTTTTTTGCGTGTCGAAATTCCCTTCGCGCGCATGCGTGCTGAATGGGTTCATAGTCTTGACACAAGGGCGAAATGCGCACAAAACCCGTCGCTGCGGTGTAAAAAACAAATACGCCTCCTGGCACAGCTAATCTATGAATCAACTCGAAATCTAAAGTGGCGCCCTTCGACCAGGAAGTAAGACTATACTACAATATTTGGCAATTAAACAGCAACTTTAAACACCAAATTGGTAAAAAAAATGTTATTGACCTTTATACGTTTCGAACATGCTAGGTTTGAAACGTAAGGCCAATAACATTTATTGAGCAATTAATTTGATGCATAAAACTACCAAAATAAAAAGACAACAAACTAGATAAACAAAATGAAAGCACACTCTTACAATAGTAAACCTCAAAGGAAGAGAGAAAGAACCTGCTAGGTTTGAAATGTAAGACCAAGAACATTTATTTAGCTCAATTTGAAGCGTAAAACTACTAAAATAAAAAAGACACCAAACTAGACACCAAAATTAAAGCACACTCCTAAAATGTTAAACCTCAAACAAAAACTCATACATTGTGTGGTCGTGTTGGTCTGACGGACTGCATTTCACCATCACCCACAAGAGTTACTCCACCCTTGAAAACAGATTTTTTTAAATTTCATATTGTGGTTTGTTAAAACAAAAGTCACGGCGATGGAGTTGTTAGAACAATCCATTATTCTGGCACAGCAAGCTTTGTTATACAATCATTAACACCTCATCTTTTTACAGTTTTACATCATACTTAATGTTGCCGTGGACTCCTTGACCAACCAACCCTACCCGAAGCCAAGGTCTAACAACTCTCCAACCGCTGCACTCGATTTCTGGAACGACAAGAGCGACTAGTACCCAACCTGGAACCCTGATGTCGGCAACGGCAAGGACGCGGCCGTACAGGTCAAGTCGGTACGCGTCTGGGCTGTGTAAATGCAGTTTACTCTTCCACAGCGTCATACTTCAGTTACATTTCAAACAGCAATTGAGCCTACGTGCTATTTTTCAAGATTGGTTTTGAATTTGAAAAACAAAGAAAAAACAAACAAACAAACAAACACCCCAATAAACAAAAACAAGCCCTAAACAACAAACAAACAAACAAAACATAGAATCTAAATTAAGTATTACAAATATTGTTACAAACTGAAGATGTTTCAAATTAACGACTTATTTGGAAATAAAAGTAAAGACAATATTGCTATTTTAAAAAGAAAACGATATAGTTGCTCTAAGTTTTATTTTTAAAGAACTTACTTGGCGTGAAGTTGTCGTTGGCATCAAAATATCCCTTAAAATGATTTTAGTCGGAGCTGTTTTTAAGAATATAAAACTATTTTTGAGTAAAGACATAATTTGTTTACATTTTTAATTGATTGATTTATTGATTTACTTTTTGATATTTGTTTGTAATATCCACTTTCTGAATACAGAAACCAATATTAAATCCAGTATACACTATTGGCAAAATGCCTGTAACTATAGGCTACTTCAATTTGTGGTTTTAGAACCAAGAATTATGTCTAGAAACCAACTTGTGTAACCTGTTTTGTTGTGTCGTTAAGAAGAAATAGTTACCATGCATTCAGATGATTTGTATTAATGACTGGTGATCCAATTTCAGATTTGAATGTTCGTTCATATTTTCTATAAATTTACTACATGTCAGACGGACTTCTCTTAATATTTGATACCAGTGCCATCTGAAAACCAAGTAAGCTTTTAGATAATAATTATTTAAGGGTGTACACCCGGTCTTGAATCAAGACTCGGGAAAACAGACTCCCTTGATACCAAAGTAAATTAGCATACTATATATAAAGACTAATAACAAGCTGATGTTAGTTTGCCTACTCGTTAACTAAGCATTAGTACAACGATACAGAAATTGGATATCTGTCTTAGGGATATCCTTAAGCTTGGAGAGTTTGTTGCGGCGGCCATCGAGAAACGTTTCCATGACTTGGATCCTCTCCAGGTCAAATGGATCCACGTCGTACGGGTTCTCAGACAGCACTACCAGGTCAGCCTTCTTGCCGATAGTGATGCTGCCGATGTCGTCTTCCCGGTGGAGTTGCCAGGCCGCGTTGATGGTGTAGGCCTTGAGAGCCTCGTGGATGGACACGCGGTACTCTGGGCCGTAGGGCGTGTTTGGGTCATCTCTGGTACAGCGGGTTACGGCTGTCTTCATGCTGGAGAAGGGAGTTGCATGTCCTGGAAAGGTCGGATGGTCCTGAAGTGGGGACAGGTATTATTTTGTATACATACGAAAATACATGTAAGTATAATTTAAACAGGTAGGTCTATAATTAACAATAGGCATATGTAGGCATATAATTGTAGCTGAGTAGTTTTGATAGAGTTGCGAAGACGTGAGTAGCGTCATGACCATCAATTGGCCCGATTCGAATCGACTCTCTGCACTGAAATTTTTGAGTTGATGATTAATCTAAAATAAATATCCCCCCTCCCCTGCCTTAGCTACGTGCCTGGGTGTGCAAGAAAAGAAAACAATAATCTGGTTTAGGAAAATCTGAGGCATGGCATTCCAATATGATCTCCTTTATACCTGGTGAATGGTCCAAGTGACTCCACTTTTCGTTGCCTCAGACAGCGGCGTCCAGCGGTTGACTCGGTCACCGAATATGTCCGTCTTGTAGGTCATTGCATAGAAGCGGAGGTGGTCCACAAAGAAGGAGAGAGCCAAGTTGATCTTCCCAGCTCGGGCGATCTGCTCCGAGGTCATGAGGCCAAGATGTTCCATGCGGTGACGTATGTCCCCGGGGCACTTGGCTAGGACCTGCAATTATTTAAATCTTCGGTATTTATTCTAGTTTAATTAGCCAACACAAACGTTCGGTCAAACAAGTTGAGAACAATCTGTTTCATTGCACAGATATAAAATAAATATGTTCTATTAGAGCGCTCGTACGGTATTCGAGAGGTCGTGGGTTCGAGTCCGGCATCAGCCAATTTTTCTTTGCTCGCTACCCGTTTATATAATATTCAGGTCAGTTTCTCCCTATAAATCTACTTTGTGTACAACCACGTAAAAGGCTTGTGTCCCAAGTTGTGTGATCCCCGCTACTGCTGTTACCCAGGTTATTTGCATCTGACCGGGGCTTGATCCCTGGCTACTCGGCAGATATGGTTTGGCCTCTGACCTGGCCCCATAGAGCAACAGATAATTGGCGCATGGCATAAGTGGACTGCCCACCAGCATAGGGGCTGGTTAGCTCAGTTGGTAGAGCGCTCGTACGGTATTCGAGAGATCGCGGGTTCGAGTCCGACATCAGTCAATTTTTCTTTTCATATATGTGTGTGTGTCATATAAACATAACTCACCTCTTCATACGCTTTCAGAACCTGTTCGACTGCTCTCTCCCCGTGGCAGTGGATCGCAAGCTGCTTTCCTTGTTGGTTGTACTTCTTCACGGTATCACACAGAGCCTTCTTGTCGTAATTCAGCTTGCCGTACCCGGGTGCCTTGGGAAAGCCAAGTGTCTCAGTCAGGGGCGTGTTCAGGTACGGCTCGCTGATCGCCGCGGTCCCGCTGTGCGGCGAGCCGTCAGCGATGATTTTCGTACCAGCTTCCCAGAGTTTGCTGCTGTAGTTACCGACGCCGTCCCGTTGAGGTCTGGACTGGAGCCCCATGTTGCTCGTGGCACCATACGAAGTAAAGCGAGGACAGCAGGAGGACTGTGGAGATACAGTGCACGACTGCGTACGCAACTTACTTTCACCTCCTTCTTCTATGGCATGCGTGAGGCGGTACAGTGCTAAAATAAAACAAACAAATAAGTAAACAAATAAAAACACTAAAACTTCAAAGTAACAAATAAATTAAAAATCCTATGGCGGAAGGGGGTTAGGACGGGGTCACAATCAAGGGCGGTCACTGGAATTGAGCGAAAAAATACTAACTTGTGTGGATTCTTTGTTTCTTATCTAATATTCATAAATGCCCAATACAGTTAAGATAATCTGATTGGACGAAACATGATCACGTGGTGGTGTATTAATGGCCGATAAAGACCGGCTGCCTACGCACTACCCGTACTTAACTATAAGGCTGATCTTCATAGAGTACGAATGCATTCAATGACCGTTTAACAAGAGTGTACATATTCTTGCTTCAATCTGCCAGCCACATTGCCATCTTACCGAGACGGATAGGGCAATCTTCCCCATCAGCAATATTTATCAACAGCTCATCGAAGAATGGATTCGGAATGTACGCTAATTCAGTGACTGTAGTGAACCCAACGGAGGCGTAGTACTCCCACTGGCCCACAACCGACGCTATGATCTCTTGGAGACTCGGTAGTGGTGCCTTGCCAATGACTCCCAAGATGGCGGGTTCTTCTAATAGCTGACCAGTAAGGTTACCCTCCTCGTCTCTGACATACGTTCCTCCCGAAGGATTAGGAGTGTTATTGTCCACCTGAAAATAAGAATAATGAGATATCGTTATTAAAGGGAAGGTATACAACATTGGTAGTGTATGAAAAACTACTTCTTAATACGAGTATACATGCTTTCTTTAATTATCTTTGAATCATTATAGGCCAACCTGCTAAACAAATGGTTTTGGTAAGCATTTTATGAAAGGTATATCGCCCGTGTTTGGGCCAATTTGACGGTAAAAATAGATTTAAATGTTTAATTGCTATTTTTCTGAGGTTTTATAAGCTTTCATTTGAGATACTGAACGAAATATTGTCAAGGATTAGTACCAGTAAAATAAGAATTCAAATTAATAAAATGGAGGCCCACTGCCTTTTTTAATCCTCAGTTTGCACGTGACCACACAATGTATTGTACGTAATGGCTGACAGTGTGTACAGTCTTCCGAATGTCCAGCGCGGCTGCAATTATAATCAAGCGCATTTTAAAATATCGCTTTTATTTATTTTTGTTGTTTAATAACGATAATTATTATCTTTCAAAATTCGTTCGTTTTTTAAATTAAATTTTTGGGTCTCTTGGTTCAAAAACATAAACCTTTCCTTTAAGTTAACAAAAAAAATCACTCACATTCGCCACTTTAAGAGCTCGACTATTGACCCAGGCCACGTGACCACTCTGGCCAACCACTGCCATTGCAACATCCTTGGGAAAATGTTCATCCAGGTAGGCTGCGCCGAGTGTCGGGAGATCGGGGATGAGCTCCGGGTCCCAGGCAAAGAACAAACCCCATTTCTTATTCCCCGGAACATTGGCGAGTTCTTTCATAGTTTTTTCAATAATCTCACGAATTTCTTCGTAGCTCCTGTTTATAATAAATCATGGTATTTATTGTTGACATTATTAGCTATTCATGGGCAAAATGTGGCTGAAATTAAACGAAATTAGCCTTTAAGAAATGTTATGAATTTTTATCTGGCAAAACAAGCACATATCTTTGTTATGGTTTAAAAGTAAAGTCAATGCACGTATACTGATATAATGTAAGAATATTATTGGATCAAGATATAAATTTAAACAATCATTTCACCTCAATTTGGAGTCTAAGACATGAGAAAATGTGAAAAAATCATATTTTTATAGAAAACACTTGGAGCGATAAGTTGCCGTTAAACAATGTACATATATGTTCCTGTTCTGGAATGAGAATGCTTCAGTTATACTATAATGTTGTTGCAACTGTCACAAATACAGCAGTTTGTTTTGTATTGCTCTCACTGAAAAGTGGGCAAATCTTACCTGTAATTGAGGGCACTGATGTTGATGTATTGGCTCTGTACCTGGGCCGTCAGGATGGCGTGTTCATGAGGCTCAATGAAGCCGGGCATCAGGGTCTGCTGGCCCTTGAGGTAGATGACCTCTGTCTTGTTTCCCTTGTGGCGAAACACATCCTCAATGTTACCGACGTCCATGATTCGCTGGCCAGAGATGGCCACCGCTTCCACCCTGGACGGGTTCTTCTCGTCCATCGTGATGATGTTCCCACCGTAGAAGATGAATTCTGCTCTGTCTCTAGGCATGTTGTTGGCTTCATATGAAAACAAAAATATAAAACTGTGTTGTTTTGGAGGATTTACTGTTTGATATACTGGAGAACAGCAAAACTAAATCTAAAAGAATTCTTACTTTCTTTAAATCGAGATCTACATGTAACAACCAACTGCAAAGTTTAAACTTATTACGTTGTGGCGTTATCGACGAATAAATATCTTTTCCAGGTGTTTCATATTCGTTTAATTTGTACAACAAAAATTGTTTTACAAATTATACTTAAATGATAGCACCTTAGACAGCTTTCAAATGATATTGCATGTAAACGTGCCCAATAATGGATATAAGGGTCTCTAAAACTATCCTGTTCGTAAGTCGCTACGTAATACGAGCGCACATTGGTGGTACACACGTTCTTTTTGCTACATCCGGTTCCAAAGCCGGCATAACCGTTGTGTGTAATTTAACATATATTCGTTGATTTTAACGTTCAAAAGCGATTCTTGAGGCAAACTTTGACTTTGTTAATCAGATTTTGAATCTTTACAACGCACACGTTTAAGGCAAGTCCCGAGCTTTGTAATTTCTTGATAAATCCTTAACGAAAAAGATGGTCAATAAATTTGCAATAGGCTTCTGATGATCATTGGAGCCAGCACGTGCGAAGTGGGCGTGGTTTATGTTGAAATTGCGTCACACTTACAAACAGGATATTGAACAAGTCGCCCAATATGAAAACAATGGTATAGCATGTTGACATATCAGTTAGGGAGACTATCAATCTCCTTTTCCCCTTCATGTCCACAATCATAATTTGTTTGATTTATAATTTGCAGTTGTTAATGTTATTGACGTTTCAATACATTTCGGTTTCCAAGGGCCATTAACCCTTGCCTTGCATACTTAACGGGATTGCGCGCCTTTATTAAATGTCGGTAAATAATCCGCATGGTTTATAAGAATCAAGAGATATGTATCCAAACCAACCTATGAAGGTTTTAGCTTATTTCATGGTGTCGTTTCTGAGAAAACAGTGAAAATACATCCCGACTGATCGTTTTTATTCCAACGTTGGATTTCTGTATTCGGTTGACAGAAATCCATTTTTGAAATTCAAAGGGTTTTTGATACTATCATAAACCAAATAGGTTTTATGTAATTGTTATCATTAATGTTTTTTAAAGATTACCAATAGTGTATACAGGCTAGGGATATTAAATTCCAATGTACATAAAGTAGTGTTCGTTACAATGGTACGTCGAGTTTTAGCATACACTTTGCAATACTCGTTATTATTAGGGCAAAGCGCCACTTTGCCGTTGATGGGTTATTATTTCCTCGAAACTAATTTATTTGTTCTTTTTTTTTGGAGGTCAATTATTAGTAACGAGTTGGCAAATGTTGGTTTTGTTGTCATAGACTACTCACTACGGATAATGGTCTGCATAGAGTACAGGGGTCAAAGCTAGACACAGTCCACTGCTGTGTAGTGCAGTTGAACTTTTGAAGGCATCATTTTGAAAACACGTTTGCATTGTAACTTTGTATGAGTTTCCTTCCTTGTTTAAAACATATTTCAACACAAAATTGGAGGCTGTATGTATTTCGAGGGGATCGCACCAGGGATGTTTTCCCCACCAATCCCCTTTCACCAAATCGTGAATCTAACACTGCTGTCCATGTCTAAATATATTTTGTGTCCATGGTGTTTGTTATAGATATAGACAGTGACCAGTCTAATCTGTTTCAAGCAAGGCCTGTTGTGGGCGAGATTTTCGCAAGCAGAATACAGTCGAAACTCACACACAGATCCTTTTCATTTGATCGGTGGAACACACATCACGTGCTATCCACTAGTTTTTGCTATCGATTCCAAACTGTAAATTAATTGGCTACTATTTTCCCGCCTTTTTGGATCCCGCCCCATGATCCTTTGCTTTCCCTTTTCCCTATAAATGGATGTGTTTTTTATCTTTGTACTTTGTCAAAGCCTCTGATGAAGGTCCGGTTTGGATCGAAAGCTAAGGCCACCCTCCCAGTGTGACACACCCAATGTTATATATGTAATCTCATGTAAAAGATGTGGTATACAATATGTAGGGGAGACAAAGACCAAACTGTGTCTCCGCTTTGCCAACCATGTTTCCTCTGTGAAAACTAAAAACCCTACGCTGTAGCAATTCATTTTAACAGCCCTAATCATAGCATTAAGGATGTTGAATTCATTGTATTTGAAGCCTGCACTAGCAATGATACACATCGCAAACTTAGGGAGTCACACTGGATACATCAACTCCACACTCTTCAACCGTATGGTCTCAACATCAACACAGGTATTAAATAACCCATCTACCTTTACCTATATCATTCTCCTGAGGACGATCAGAGCATACTGATCGAAACGTCGAGTTGTACCTCCAGTTCTTTTCAGAACTAATTACTACTCATTGAGATTCCACATGGTGTCACCGCAATTAGTCTTACTTATCATCCTCACCATGCAAAGCTACAAGTTTTACCTATATCATTATCATTACTATTCACCTATATCACTACTGGATTTTATCAACTAGGGCCTACCTTGATATGTATTTTTTACTTTATGTTACCTTATCCTGTATATTATTACATTTTGTCCAAATGTCTCTTTTAGGACAGTTTTAATTTAGCTATTTACACCCACACACCAACTCCTCAATTTGTATGGTGTAATTAACCCCCCTTTTTGTTGTCTTATCCCTTTGTGTATTGCCCTATTTTTACCCTAGCTTTTACCACAAGCTGCCACGTCTACTTATTGTGTGGCTCACTAATCCCTCCTTTGTTCACTTCTGATACTCCTATTGGCTTTTCTAGACTGATGATTCTCTTTAATTGGCTACTATTTTCCGCTTTTTTGGATCATGGATCCTTTGCTTTCCCTTTTCCCTATAAATGGATGTGTTTTTTATGTTTGTACTTTGTCAAAGCCTCTGATGAAGGTCCGGTTTCGATCGAAAGCTAAGGCCACCCTCCTGATTTAAGTTTGTCATTTCAGGAAGAAAAACTCTTCATACCTTCCAATAAGACCAGCAAGCTGTTTGTTAACATCAAGAATGGCATGGTAATCAGAAGAAGGTAAATGAGAGGCTGAATAACTCTGTACGCAGCCAGAATCATTATTGGTTTACATTAGATTTCATTTAAAAATTCAAGCGACAGAAAACGTCGATAGTTTTTAAAGTTGTAGAATAGCCGATTATTATTTAATGAACTGGTGCTACGCCTTGCGTGGCGCTCGTGTTTAAATTTTTAGACATCAAATGGCAAGGATTTGTAGATAAATCTGTCTGTAAACATTGGCTTTCATATGCAAATATTAAGTCCCCAGTCAGTATTTCGTCACTCGGTCTCTCTGGAAAATCTGAACTGATCTAAATACATTTTATGTTGTTTTAAGGATCTACTAAACAGTAATTGAGTAAGTGGCATTATATTGTCCAATCAAGAGCTTTAACATATCAACTGGACTGTTCCATTTTCACTTGGTTTCGCCTTGTGAACAGTCCAGATGATACCTTGTGATAATAAAAACTCCCATTGGACTCTAAGGCAAACGCTAACTGGTGATATGCTAAATTACTATTACTAAAACTTCTTTACCTAAGAATATTCGCCAAGAGGTTCGCGCGTTTCATTATTCACGAAACGGAACACACCTTTAACAATTCAACTGTGATGCGCCGTTGATCACTTAGCCCAATACTAATGGGACACCTGACAGACTCAACGTTGATCCCGGACCTATAAGTCAGTGTCATTGCAGTTGCTATCTTTTGTTGACACACTGTTTTGTTGACTGAATAGAAAGCTTCCAACAGAAAATAAGTGGGACAGGTGCATCGCATCCGGCAAACTGTTCACTTTAGGCCCAAAACAAAAAAAGTTTCCGGTCTCTGGTCTCCGCGCGCGTTGCCTCAGACTATAAAACGATGTCCAATTGCAGCCAAAATTGTTGAATCGATTGGAATTCTGCCGTGCTGTGCTTTAAACGACTTTTTGACATAGGGGTATGAACATTTGCTATAATAATAATAATAATAATAATAATAATAATAATAATAATAATAATGTGTGGATTTATATAGCGCACGTATCCACCAACTAAGTGGTGCTCAAGGCGCATTATATTATTATCCCTGCTCATAAGGCTCATAAGGCTCATAAATCATTCCTGAAACCATCTCAGCTCCCTGGGGAGTATACAGCTCAATTGCTGCCATTTCTAGCGCATATAGAGCAAACCAACTCTGCCTTCACAGGTACCCATTTAACCCCTGGGTGGAGAGAAGCAATTATGATTAAGTGTCTTGCTCAAGGACACAAGTGTCATGGCCGTGATTCGAACCCACATTCTGTTGCTAACACCAGAACTTGAATCCGGTAAGCTAGACCGCTCGGCCACGACACCCCATACTATATACAATGTATCACGTATTTCCCTGTTGGGGAAAAAAGATGGCCAAAAAAAGTACGTCACCGCAGCGATTTTGAAGCCCACCGATGACCAGAAACCGGATATTTTTTTTCGGGGGCCTTATTCAGGAAATTGTGAGCTTCTTTACCTTCGGTACCATTAATTTCGTGGCAGCTGTGTGCTCTGACATGGGCCTAATATTTAAGATTGAGTATTGTAGAAATACACATGACTTGAGATATTTATAAAGAGTCAAGATATAACAAACCAAAAAAAGGTCCCGTGAAGAGTGTATTTACCAAACTTTATTTCTTGGTGCTGTTATATTGATTGGTATGAATTAAAAACAATTTAAAATGTTTTTTTTTGTTTCGAGTGGATTATTAATTGTTTATCTAATAATCAAAAATTGAACCCCCGAATTTTCGAAGTTTTAACGAAACGTTCGTGACGTACACAAAGGCAGAGAATTTCTATGTACCGTGAAACGCAGCGCAAGCCCCCATCATGCGGTCGGAAAACACGTGGAAGGCAATGCTAACATTACGGTGTTATTTTATGAAATAACAGAAATCAGTTGAGTCAAAGTTCTGATCATTTAAAAAACTCAAAACAAAAGCAGGCATAATGAGAAAGGTTTAATGTTTTTATGTTTGTCTTGCCAGGATATAAAATCAGACACGATGTTTTGGGTAGAATGTCGTATCTGGCCGCCACTATTTTTCATTAAATATAACCAATAATGTAATCTTACCTACCTGGTAAGGTGGAGAACATATGGATGATGATGGACATATACTTCAAATTATTCCAGGATATTTATTTCATGAAAAATCAGGCATTTTTGGTATACGATGACTTCCTCAGTCATGTCAGTCTGATCTTGTAAACTCCACAATTAGTGACCAACACAGTCATTGTACATGCGTAGTGGCAACTATAATAGGATCCTTCTATTTTCTGAAGCAGAGGATTTTTTTAGAAGGGAAATCAAGTCCGAAACCATCATAAAAGTGGATTTTAAAGATAGTTTTCGCTTTCTGTACCACCAAAAATCGATAGAATGATTTTTTAACTGGTTAGTGGTTGCAAACAAAATCCAAAAAAGCCCTTAAAAAGTGGCGGCCGGATACGACATTCTTTCCGATGTTTTTATTAATGCGGAAAATCACGGCATGTTTTCATGCCGTGAACACTGAAACGGTGAGCATGGTGTGGACATGTCGTTTTCCACGGAAGTAGACTGGGTTATGCATGGTATTATTAAATGACCACTTACCCTGAGTCTTTCTCGCTTTAAAAAAGCACCTCTCTTCTTCGTTGGAGCCTTCCCAGCCTTCTTACTTAGCGGGAATATCGTTGGAATTGCATCTGGTAGCAGCATGGCCTTATAAGCCATACAGAACTGGCTGTGAAGGCCCCGTTCAAAGCATGTCTGCTCGAACTGTGCACTACAAGTCTACATAAGAATGAGTGTTCCGTCGGTCCCGACCACTTCGCTCTGGTCAGCTTCACTTTAGTCGTCCAAAGACGTCTGTATTTTGGATCAGACGGAAATCGGTGTAGACTAACACCGTCTTTGGTGGTGTTGCTGCAACCTGCAGCGACACACCTCGATGGCATTATCGAAAATAATAAGCTTCAAACCTGACAGAAAACGTGAGGAAACCTTTTCTCTAGCAACACTCTGCATGCAGTGGTGCGCTGTATACGACGCATACTTGGGCAAGTGCTGTGGATCGCGGATCGGGAATCGCCTCAGTGAACGTCACGAATTTTATGTTAATGAGGGGTATGGGCGTGTCGAAGCGCACCCCCTAAATTTAGAAATTAATATTTTTATGGTATAAACGTGAGGGGAAAAATTTACAAATGACAAATAATTATATGTTCCAGTAGGCATACTTTATTGTATATAATGAAAAAAAACACTATTTCACAGGACCTTTAATTGTGTCGTTAACGATAGTTAAAATGCAATCAGATAATGGTATTTGTTTCACTGACTTGGAATTTCTGTTTTTAATAGAAAATTAAGTTTGGATCTTATTTTACAATTTTTACTAAGACGATATGGCAAGGAGATATAAATATTTCAAGGGATGGCTGATACCATGATGAACTTACCAAGTATTATTTTTGTAAATCTGTGAACTTGTACGTTATTCGAGTGGCTTTAAAAAACGTTGTCGATTTTGATTAATACCAAAATCTACACGATGTCAGTTTGATATATTCTTGATTATACTTATATATAAAAAAATAAAAAAATAAAAACAGTTTTAAACTGAATTGTTTAGAAACGCAGAATAGTTTCTTTAAACATGCCAAAGTTCTACGTATGTTTTGAGATTACCAAAAAACATCATTAAAATAGTGAAAATAATTATAAACCATATTACGATAAGGCCATTAAGACCTGGCTGCGTTTCCGATAGGTAAGTCACTGCTTTATACTTCAAATAGGGCCAGCGAAAGATATCAGTTCACTGAAATCACCGATGAATGACTATTATTAAAACCCAAAATACTAAAGACAGCTTTAAAATATAACCCAAAATACATTTTGATTGAAAATAATAAGTTCTAGGCCTATTGCAAACATTGTTGCAGAATTTTGCGACTCGACACAATCACTCACACCGTTGACGTGGATGCGGATAAACGAATTTAAAAACCATGGAAAAACAAACTTCACGGCATAAAGAAAAATAAAATTAAAAACAAATCATTTTCAAATGGTCGATCGGAACATTGAAACTTCTGCAGCCCATCTCATACCCATGTACTTGACACACATCACAATCACATGTTGATCGACACATGGGTCGGATTTCTAGAAAATTATTTTACTTACACGAACGGAAAAGTATATGCTAAAATACAACCAAAATAGGCGAAATCAGCCGTTTTTGTCTACATTTTATGTAGACAAATTCAACGGAAAACGTCTATATATCGGTTGCGGATACTGTACGATAATTATCACAATTCAAGCGCAAATTATTCACGTACGTTTGGCAGAAAACAATAATAGAAAAATTATGTAAACAAGAACAACAACACCGTGAGAACCATCAGAGATGCTACAAAACAACAATAACAATTTTCTGTAATGAAATTTCGAAAAGTTTCAGCTGTACCTGATATGATCAGATGACGAATTGTGTCTGGTTTATGCTGCAAGATATCGAAGCGTGCGACGCCAGGCCCTGGTTGCAGGTAAGTAGTCTGTCGCTTTTCAACTGATCTCTTGATAACGAGGTCAGTGGTGTTCATCGCTACTGTTTGACCTTAGGGCGAGCACGCATCGGGAAGCGTTGTAGGTACATAGACTTGATATAAGTCATTTGTATGACTGATACGGGCGCTGCAGATCGTATACCCGAGCAATATGTACACAATATATAGAATACAGGCTAATTTACCCGATTCATGATTGGATTTTGATAGAATGTAAAAATAGGAAGTAGGTTATGATTGGGTAAATTAAATATGTGGGAGTGTTATGATGTTATCAGGACTGAAGTACATTTTGTTTGTTTTGTTTTGTTTTGTTTGTTTTTTGTCTGGGGGGTATGTAATCACTTATTGGTGAACTATGTTTCAGGAAGTGTCATTCTCAATGTTAAAAGCATATTCGCACCGTGCATGAACCGTTGAGGGCACGTGTCGTTAGACCACTGTGGGCCAAAGGGCAGCGATAGCGCGTTGCGTTTGGCGTTTTTGCAGTTGATGTGCAACCGATAATTGGCTGGTAGAAATACATGCGCATGTAACACCATAACATACGCGCATAAAGTGTACGCATAACGCTCACATGATGCCAAAGTGGCTATCATCAAGACACTGGGTGCAAATTAACCGCTAGAGGGCTACAATATGCACAAGGCGAAAAGGAAGTTATTGGATCCGGCTCCAGCCTGAGCACGCGATATAACACTTTTATGAGAGAAGCAGTGTTTGATTAAATGAAGTCCTGCAACGTTTGACCTTCAGACACTGAGTTTTAACAAAATGGTAAGTCTATTTTTGGCATCAAGTGAAGATTGAGTGCACTATTTAAATTTGTAAAAACGTTCATGCTTATCGTTGACACATTAGGGCGCTGTGAGATGACAACAAAAGTTAAGTGTTACCTTTGAAAACATGAAGAATTCAATCAACATTTATACACGAATCAACCATGATGTTGCATCCGATTCCCAATGTGACATCACTGATTTATCATGAATATTCAAATCTCATTAGCATAAAGACTCAAAAGTGTCCAAAAAGTATCAAAGCACCCACAGATTGGCAATTAAAATGGAGAAAAGGGCGTCAACATGGATACAGAGTTGTGCGTAATGTTTTCAAATTAAAACATTCCCATTTCATAGGCCTTTTAACATAGAAAAAAACATTTTTTATGATTTTGTCATATATGGCGACTCATCAACAATGAAAACTATATACGTAGCGCAATAAGGAGCTTGAGCAGTGACCAGGTAGGGGCGGATCAAGGGTCTCGAAATAAAGGGGGTAACAAGGAAAAAGGGGCCTCACTGCCAATAAAAAGTCACACAAAACGTATAGTAAGTAATTAGCATGCATGGTGATCAAAATTGGGGGCATATCTCTCTCCCCCCCCCCACATCCCTCTGCACCAATGTTAGTGTGTATCGATCAGAACAAGTATGAAATAAGTATTATATTATTTAGATTTTCAATCTATTGGTCAGTGACGCACCCAGGGCGGAGGCATCGGAGGCTTAACCCCCCATGACCGTTATTATTTTTTTCTATAAAACAAAATAAGCAAACAAAACCTTTTTAAAAACATATATAGGCCCTTTTTTCTTCTTTTCATTCTGGTTTATATTTTCAAAATAACATGCGAAATATAGATTTAACAAAAATAATTTATTTTTTTATGCATTATAGAACAAATTAATGCAGGGAAGTCAAGAATGACTTGTATGAAGCATTCCATATTGAACCAAACCCCGAATAACAATTAAACTCCCCTAACCCCAAAGCCAAATAAACAAGGAAGAGGTTTCAGTATAGACCTCTGAGAAACTCCTTTCTGAATCTTTATATAAGAGAATTTAGAACTATTGTATGGGACATAGATAGTTTTCAAATAAGTTTTGTGCTTCATATATCTTGTCTATCTTGAAACTGTATTTTTACAGCTTAACCTGAAGTTACAACTCCTGGACGACTCGACATAAAACTCACGGTCCACAGGAAAAGATCCGACTGTACTAACGTCGGCGAATTCTCTTATCGTCACTATCAACAGGGCATTGAATCGGACTGCTAGTTTCAGACTGAAAATAATACCTACATGATGAAGTCATTGCTGGTGCATAAACGAGCCAGTAATTTTCAGTCACTGTGTTTATCCTAAACTATAGACACCGATTCCATGCCCTGATTGTGACGATATTGTCCCTTTAACTGGCTGCCGATTTGGTGAAGAACCACACGCACACTTTACAGACCACTACTCATTCCCATCTAATCCCTTTTTAATCATAATCCTTACAATCCTCCTAATGATCAAGTTTGATCATCTTCCGATCATGTTCGATCATCTTCCGATCAAGTTCGATCATCTCATCCGACTATTCCACGGCTATACAAAAGGTGACCCACTTTGATAACAAAATCATCATTCTAGCAAATTCTAGACTTACGTGTAAATTAAGCTTTCTTTAAAAACACTATTTTTAGACATCGCGTCACCACTGAACGAAAGCTTATTTACACACGTTTCATTACTGAATGGAAGTTCAACTGAAGTCGATTATTAACATAAAATCGATTATTTACATTAAAATTTAAACCATTGATACAATTGACAATGATTGACTTAATATTAATAATCTAACTAATATAAACCTTAAAAGTACTGGTATGGAACTGAGAGTAACACTGTTATAATACATTTGAGATAGTGTTCTTTTCTCTCTTTCAAAGTGTCATTGTAATTTGTGATTTGGTGGAATGCTATTATCATTAAAGTAAACGGCTGGTATGTTCAACCTCTCTACCGTCTGACATCATCTCTCTCTAAGCGTCATTACGGTAATCAAGTACATTGATATCTGATCCTTGAACGGTCCGTAACTGTGCGAGGTTGTTACGGTGCCCATTAAGAAACGTTTCTATGACTTGGATCCTCTCCAGGTCAAATGGATCCACGTCGTACGGG
Organism: Zoroaster sp. YZ-2022; assembly: GCA_029582265.1. Taxonomy (NCBI): domain Eukaryota; kingdom Metazoa; phylum Echinodermata; class Asteroidea; order Forcipulatida; family Zoroasteridae; genus Zoroaster; species Zoroaster sp. YZ-2022. The sequence goes on along the minus strand of CM055825.1, from coordinate 16,509,831 downwards.
TTCTCAGACAGCACTACCAGGTCAGCCTTCTTGCCGATAGTGATGCTGCCAATGTCGTCTTCCCGGTGGAGTTGCCAGGCCGCGTTGATGGTGTAGGCCTTGAGAGCCTCGTGGATGGACACGCGGTACTCTGGGCCGTAGGGCGTGTTAGGGTCATCTCTGGTGCAGCGAGTCACGGCTGTTTTCATGTTGGAGAAAGGAGTGGCATAGCCTGGAAAGGCTGGATGGTCCTGAAATATTTGAGAAAAGCATCAGAAAATTTTAATTTCAACGTTTTCGCTGGTTAGCCATAGCGTCTCAAAAAACTCAAAATTGTTCCTGTTCCATTGGGAGAGTTTCTTACGGGTGCGTTCCGGAAGGAACATCAAGTGTTCCCACTGGGAAGTTTTTGAATGCCGCAAGTAAAAGAACGCCGCGAGCCTCTTCGCGCACATAGGAACAGTCAGTGTTCCTATGGAACGTTCCGAGCTAAGGGACACTTCCAAGACTATTTAAAATATATTATTTTAATTTCCTGTGAATGTCTTACCTGGTGAATGGTCCAAGTAACTCCACTCTTCGTTGCCTCAGACAGCGGCGTCCAGCGGTTGACTCGGTCACCAAAAATGTCCGTCTTGTAGACCAATGCGTAGAAGCGGAGGTGGTCCACGAAGAAGGAGAGAGCCAAGTTGATCTTCCCAGCTCGGGCGATCTGCTCCGGGGTTATGAGGCCAAGATGCTCCATACGATGACGGCTGTCACCAGGGTACTTGGCTAGGACCTGCTCGAACACAGAAGGTATTATCTTAATACAGGGTGTCTCAGAACAATTGTAAAAAAATTATTTTAAAACCACGACTATTATGCCCAGAAATCCGATGCTTAATAAAGGCAAAATCAGTCTACGTTCAGGGAAAAGATCGATGAGTGACTGCTTCACTGCTTTATGCCTCCGTTTCATATTCCGTACACGATGCCATTGCTCAGGAGTCACAAGGTATATGATTCCACTTGGGATTTAAACAATGAAAGTAAAAAGGTCGCCAAACTTGAACGTCAGTAAATCTCTGGGAAATCGCCAAACTCAATCGGAAACTCTAATGACCTAGATGACATGGAGCAGTACAGCCGTCAGAATTGCCTCCTGTCACACGGCATCGAGGAATCATAGAACGAGACAATCAACGACAACGTCAAACTTGCTCTTCATCCTGTCGATATTGACGGGTCACATCACATGGGTCAACCAAAGAAACAACCAGCGGATGCCTCAAACAGCCATCTCAAGCCGCGTCCAATCATCAAATTTGTCAGTTACCGATCCAGGTCTCTCATTTTCATGAACAAACGCCCTCTTAAGGGATCCGGTCTTCAGATAACAGCGAACTTGACACACAGGCGCAGTGAGCTTATTCAAGCTGCCAAAGACAGGTCATCGGTAGAGGCAGTATGGATAAAGGATGGAAGGTTATCTTGCCTCTCCAGAATAACAGGAAAGTATCCATATTGTTGAGCGAACTGAACAAATTCACGTCATAGTCAATAGTGTTCTTGCTGATGACTGTCATGTTGTCATTTTGAGTAATTGCTATAAAGTGTGTTACTTCCTGATACATTCCCTTGTGGTTTATTGGATTACATTATACATGTAGCCTAGCTTGATTAAATATGCTTTCTCTTCAATCACTCTTAGTTCGTTATATGCGAGTTTTAAAACAGGAGATTACGTCATAACTTTTTTAAATTGAAGTTGTTTGTATCGTCCTTTTATCAGTGTAGGCCTACTAATTTTTTTTCATTTTCTTTTGCGTATCTTGTCTTTTTTATGTTTCCTGATTGTAACATTATTTTATGATTTGAATAACAGCGACGATGCCACTTCCAATGATTTTTTGTTCTTATTTTGAAAGTAATGACTTTAATAATTTACCAATCAATTCCACAGGTAATTTCAGGTAATTAGTCTGTGTAAATATTTTCATGCTTTGTTCTCTGTCATTCTTTCTCAATCTACAGGTTTATTCATATGGCAAATTTGTTCACCCCTCAAGATCAAATAAACTTGGAGGAGGAGTGGCCATGTTCATCAGTGATTCCGTGACGTACCACACTCGGGTTGATCTCACGACATCTTGTTTGATTATGAATGTGTTTTTATTGAGATTCATCGTAACCATTCATTTAATATTATTGTGGGTAATATTTATGAATCTCCTGGTACATCCATTAATACTTCAAAGATCAGTTGACAGTTGTCTCAATGCTATTTCTAATGAGAGGAAGCTGTATTATATAATGGGGGATTTCAACCGGTATCTTATTTATTGTTCCAATCACCAGCCCACTGAGGGGTTCTGGCCAGCCAATCGTCATTTATCACCCGACGTTTATCACCCGACGCAAGAATTTCATCAAACTATAAATGTCTAGCCAGCCAAACGTCTGCACTAGTGAGCAGGAGGTCGTGGGTTCGAATCCCGCCCGCGTCGCCTGTGAAGTTTTTTTTTCCACAGACACTCGGAAAGCACTGAGTATACAGTGCTATACACACGTCGGTGTAGGGCAAAATTAAATCAACCTTTTCTTTGTTAAATGTTGATGAATTGAATTCTTTACCTAGCTCAAATTGCTCGCCCTTGACTTTTTACGCTCACGCCCACCCAGGGGTCCCTGAAATAGTTTCGCGATTTGGATCTGACACAGTATAAGGAGTGTATACATAGCTACGAGCACGAACAGAACCAACATTTTCGACACATTTTGATAACATTTCTTGATATAATTAATAATGATGCCTTGCTCTTATTTTCTTGTTTAGCTCGTATGTTTATGTTTCTGTTTTTGGAATGAAGCAGTCAGCATTTCCGGTTACATACCGGTACTTATAAAAATGACTTTATTATTTGAATCATTCAAGCGACATGGCTACATCACTTTATACCGTACGTTTGTATGTAAACAAACGTATGGAGTGATGCGCCGCGAAATGTCCTGTACTCGGAAATGAAGTGCTGGTGTTCATCACACACTAGAGGGCGACGGTGTGCACGCAACGTATTTAAAAACTGACCTCTTCATAAGCTTTCAGAACCTGTTCGACAGCTCTCTCCCCGTGGCAGTGGATTGCAATCTGCTTCCCTTGTAGGTGGTACTTCTTGACGGTATCATACAGAACCTCCTTGTCGTAATTCAGCTTACCGTACCCGGGTGCCTTGGGGAAGCCAAGTGTCTCAGTCAGGGGCGTGTTCAGGTATGGCTCGCGGACCGCTGCGGTCCCACAGTGCGGCGAGCCGTCGGCGATGATTTTCACACCAGCTTCCCAGAGCACGCTGCTGTAGCCTCCTATACCAGTTTCTTCTATTTTGTCTGTGCTGGACTGGCTCTTGGTATTAACTGTATCAAGATGTTCTTCCTTCGCAGCTTCAGTGAAGCGGTATAAGCCTAAAATATGTAAATGATAAAAGTACATCATTAAATATGCCTTTTATAGCAATAATAATATAAAACAAATTAAAGCTATGATAAAAAAATACTTCTAGTGGTATAATAACACAATTATTTGGTAGTGCGCTCAAACCCATAGGCCTATAGTAGATTGGAGATGCGTCTGTGTGCCGTTTTGGTTTGTTGGTTATTATAGAATCTACAAAGTGTGTCAGATTATGCAAGTACGTCACAACTTCATTAGCACTGTGTGTTTCAGAGGTTGTATCCAGGGACTGTTTTACCCAAGGTCCACAGACCGTAATCAAGACAGCGTAGACATAAACGACTAAAACACAGATTATACCATTTTCTTACCAAGGCGAATTGGACATTCTTCACTGTCAGCGATCGTCTTCAGTATCTGATCGAATGCTGGGTTAGGGCGATAAAGCATTTCAGTGACGGTAGTCAGACCCACAGATGCATAATCCTTCCATTGGGCCCAGACCAACTCTTTCATCTCTTCACTGGTTAGTGCTACTGCTAAATAAACCATTCCAAAAATGGCGGGCACTTCATAAAGCTTGCCCGTTAGCTTCCCGTCGTCGTCTTTGATAAACATCTCACTGTTCGAGATTTTATTCACCAGATCCTACAATACAATTTTGTGGATTCCAATTATTAAACGAAATGACGTCGCAAATTTTCGAAAACATAACCTTTGGTAATTACTCGATTACTAAAGTACCGAATCATAATCTGAAAACTACCTGATGTGAAGTTGGTTATCGTCATGAAAAATATTTAGTTTTAAGTGCCTTCTTTTAAGAGAAACTAAATATGTTTCAAACGATTACCACAAGATTGTTTGATAAGTGCATGACGCTATTGATTAGAGGTCGATAGAGAGTAATTAACTTAGGAAATATGGACCTGTCAAGGTAAAAAGTTCCCGATTTACGTTTTGTCCTATTTAAATTGACATGTATCAGGCCTGTTTTGTGTTAAATGACATGGGTGTGCAGCCAGAACAAAGGGGGAACCACCACTAAGACATAATGAAGACATACTTTTGCCTCTTCAAGAGCTTTAGTATTGACCCAGGCCACGTGAAAGTTCTGTCCAATCACCATCAATGGAACATCACTGGGATAATTTGCATCCAGGTAGGCCGCGCTGAGTGTAGGCAGGTCGGGGATTAGCTCTGGGTCCCAGCCAATGAATAAACCCCAGTTCCTTTTTTCCGGTTCGGCAGCCAATTCTTTTATCTTTGTCTCCATCACGCATTGAATTTCGTGATAACTCCTGCCGAATAAATATATAGGGAAAAACTGACCTTAAATATTATATAAACGGGAAGTGAGCAAAGAAAAGTTGGCTGATGCCAGATTTGAACCCGCGACCTCTCGAATACCGTACAAGTGCTCTACCAATTGAGCTGACCAGCCCCTATGTTGGTGGGCGGTCCACTTATGCCAATTATCTATTGCTCTGTGGGGCAAGGTCAGAGGCCAAACCACAACGGGACAATAATATTGGCTGATTTAATTCATTGGTTCCTCCTGTGTCTGAATGTCGATAATTATATGAATATAGTACATTTAATAGTTGATTCCATATTGATTTATGAAAAAGTTTGACTAACAGAAACTGTAATGGTAACAGCGACAATTGCCAGTACATGTTTATTGTGCTGCGCTGTGATATGGGCATACAAACTACGTAATGAAAAAGCCTTCGGAATAAAAAAAATAATGGAACACAATACAAAAATGTACCTTACAGGAATGGTAAAACATTGGAAATACTGGCAAAAGTGCTTCTACGGTATGTTTATACTTTCTGTGAATCAAAACATAAGTTTCACAACCAACCTCTACTATATTCAGCTTAATGCGACGTCTAAGTCATGAGAAAGTTGTGAACAAGTACATGTATACAACATTTTTACAGATTGTACAGTACAGCAAGAAGTTGCTGGACGTGGGCAACTGTTTGTAAATTTGCATATTTTTTTAAGTCAGAATACTTGTTCAGGATGATAAGAATGGAAGGCCTACCCTTTACCAACCTCACATCAAGAAATTTTCAGATAATAATTCGTTTCAAATGTTGTACCTTTACTTTAAAGGTATAAAGTTACAACCAGTGGCGGCGATCTTTTGTTACGCTTGGGCTGGGGGAGCAGGACCCATACCTACCCCCCCTCCCCTGACCAATCGTTTAATCACCAACATAATAATTTTGGATTTAAATTTTGGATTTAGATATTTTTCAAAAATATGCTTTAACATAAAGTATTTTCCATGCTATTTGGGGTGGTACTGGATCAATGTAAAAAACAAAAAATGTGTTTAAAAATTAATGCCTAAAATGGAAACATAATAATCTAATATAATTGTTGAGATGGGGTGGGGTTTCATTGTCATTATTTTGGGACATATCCCATCGAATCGCCATTTTTTTATTCTGAAATAATATGTGACTTGATCTTCGACAGAAAACCGTGTGAAGATAGAATCGCGCGATAGCAATGCCATCGTAGAGGGCACTTCCTTAATTTGAATAACAATGCAGTGAGTAAAGAAATTAGTAGTATGCTTTTCTCCGTTTCAAATTCATTAAGACCAACAATTAAATTTAAGATTGTTTTCAAACTGACCTGTAACTTGAAGCGCCGATGTTGATGAACTGCTTCTTGAATTTGGCGCATAAGACAGCGTGCTGATGGGGCTCAATGAACCCGGGCATCAGTGTCTGCCGGTTGAGAAAGATGACCTGGGTGTTGGCCACCTTGTGGCGGAACACCCTGTCAATGCTCCCAACGTCTAAGATCTTCTCTCCGGATACGGCCACTGCTTGAGCCTTGGGGAGTCCATCATCCATCGTGATGATGTCTCCACCGTAAATTATTATCTCTGCTTCGTCCTGCTGCATGGTACTGGCTACATACAAAAACAAATATTTGTATAATGAATACTTTGTGTGTTAATGGGAAGGTACACTTGACATGGTACACATTGGTTTACACTGGAACAATGACATCACCGTCTGATTGAGTCTTAACCGTGCCCTTGTAACAAGTCATGCGGACGTAACGGCAATTTCCAAAAAGGTTCCTTTTCGTCTGAACATTGCCATTTTACTTGAGCAAGGGAAAACAAATGAACCTTCTGAACCTTCTGAAGTTGTAGTCAGCAGGGCGAATCTAGTCCGCATGTCGCTAACTTTATGGTACAGTTTATGCATGCTAGAGTGTATTGAGCTTTTGTTTGAAGCTCTCGTATGATGTGGATGGAACTACATGGTGCTCCAGGTTATTCCATGCCATGTTTTAAAATGGTATCTCAAAATAATCGTGAGAAGCATGGTTTTACAGTAAGTACCGTAATTATGTACCTAAACTAATATAATTTATGGTGGGTCCCGCTTAAATTCATTTTGGCACTGTTTTACTGTAAAACCAACTTTAAGGTAAAACAAACTTGTGTACATAATGGCCCATGGAGATAATGGGCCATACATTTAATGGATCTGTGGACACAATGGATGGGACAGAATAGGCGATAATGACATCGCATTAAGCGTACCTTAAACGCTACTTTCAGGGTATCCCAACAATGTCCATATGAATTAATATTTAATACCAAATTAAACTACTAGCATTATCCAGAAATATTTTACCATAAATATGGTACCCGGGTATTTGTCTACGTTCTGTAAAATAGAAGTCTGATTTGGTTTCCTCGTTTTGAAAATAAGGTCAAATTTGTAACACTATTGATATTTTCACGGACCCAAGTTCACAATATGATCACTCAATGTGGAAATTGTGGATAGTTTAAAAAAAATTCGGTACATTCATAATGAATACTCTGTCCTGGTCTAATCAAGTATCTGAGAATTTGAAGAGGGCCCAACAACGTTTGTATTTTTTAAGAAGACTAAAATCCTTTGGTGTGAACACTGTTCACACCAAAGGATTTTAGTCTTCTGTCAGACATATTTTGATTAATTTTTATAGATGTGTAATTGAATCTTGCCTGACCAGTTCTATCATTGTCTGGTTCAATGCCACCCCTAAGTGCGAAATTGATAAACTGAATCGGGTGGTTAAAAATGCATCAAACATAATTGGAGTTAAGTTGGATGACATGAAGACAATCTATGATAAGAGAATGAAGAAGCGTGCGGATAATATTGTTCAGGATATTCATCATCCAGCTAATGAGTTCTTCCACCTGATGCCTTCAGGAAGAAGGATGAGATCCATCAGTGCAAAAACTGACTGTCTTAAGAATAGTTTTATACCATCGGCTGTGCGGGTGTTTAATAATGGGAAATTTTAAATTTAGGATATTGTAATTTTAGGTATATTTTTTATTGTATTGACTGTTGTAATTATTGTTTAATTGTATTGTACGTGTATGATGTTGCGAGTCCAATATTACAAATTCCTGTGATTGTTTTTTAATTATTGGCTAAATAAACTATTATCTTATCACGCCCGAGGCCTTAGTAACAAAACAAAACTTACCATGAGAGCATATTTTTAATTGTCATTATTGTTTTCACGGTCTTGTATGCGATAATATGACATTCAATAATTTGAAAGTCGATAATGCCAATGTACTATATGTAAGAAATATGGCAATTTAGTTAATGAAATTTAGTTCAAAATTCGCACCTAGGGAACAACATGTTTAACAGGTTACACTCCCGGAAGAGACGGCCGTAATAATACTCATTGACAATGTGGTTGACACTGAAGTCGGCAGCACCGTCAACGAGCAACACCAGCAACAACCGCCCCCTTCTTAACCTCCTCCTTCAACACTAGTTCGTCGATGTCGTTCATGTGGGTAGCAATATTACACGGCGAGTGTGGACTTCGGAGAACTATCGTTGCCTGGGGGTTTCTGCGGTAGCCTATAGGACTATTTTTGACCCAACTTAGATCAACCTTTGGTCTGTTGGTCAAGGCTTCCATGACATCCTTACTTAAAATGAAAGACATAATTTTTGCAGAGCACAATTTGATAAAGTTTTCATTGGCAAACAAATGACTTGCGTGTGGATTTATATTTTAAATCCAATGTTTTAGTATTAACAATAGACAACATTAACAAATCTGACTACCAACCACTTCCCAAGTCAAGATGCGTAGACTGGTGATAATCCGTAGCAACAAAGAGGCACCTGCGTGACACACCCAGCGGCAACCATCAAAGGCCTATTCAACCATTGCAGGTTTCTGTTTTACACCTATGATTGGTCAACTGTGACACTAGAATATTTCTTTCACATTTCCACTGCGACTCTATTAGTACAACAACATGTTTCTGAGCTCTGTGCAACCACGTCTTCTAGTAAGGTTACAATAAGATGGCTGAATGCAAAATGGTTTGGTGTTGAAGCAGAGTGAAGACTCATAGCCCACTAGATATCGGCATGGAGGTTCAAGTGTCTTACAAGTCCAGCCATCGAATAGCAGAAATTGTCCGATTAACCTCCCCCTAGGATCCCAATCCCAAATGTTCCCGCCTGCACGCCTCAACGCACTAATCCTCCAGCATCCAGCCATCGCGTGATCCTCCAGCAGCCTACTTAAGCAGCAGCATTTCCCAGAGTCCGGCAGTCTCCTAAGGACAATCAGATCATACTGATTGAAACGTCGAGTTGTAAACTCCGGTTCTTTTCAGAACTAATTACTACTCAATAGAGAATGTCACATGGTGTCACCGCAATTAGTCTTACTTTAAAGTAAGTAACCAATTCAATACAATGTACTTTATATAAATTAAACATCATTATTATTCCAAAAACACATTCTAATGGATTCGAAAATTTGTACCCTTTGCAAAATTCTACCTAATTCTAATTATTTTTAATAAAAAAAGTTATTTTGAAAGCATCACAAAAGATGATTTACTGGATTTAAAAGGTATTAATATTAATACAAAAATTATTTTCCCCAGAGAGACCACTGAATGACGACAGTGATACTGTTGGGCCCACAGTTGCAGTTGCTGCATTATCCATAATTATTTATATATATATATATATATATATATATATATATATATATATATATATATATATATATATATATATATATATATATATATATATATATATATATATATATATATATATATATATATATATGGTACTCCCCCTCCTGCCGTCGCCCAAGTGCCAGCTCCGCCTCCTGCCGTCGTCCAAGTGCCAGCTCCCCTCCTGTTATCATTGATGTTCCAGCCCCCTTCCAGCCGTCGTCCAAGTTCCAGATCCCGCTCCTGCCATCGTTGATGCCCTCAATATCTAATCCTGTGATTTTCTCCCTAGTGATTTGGACAATCCCGTCATCAAGATATTGCTCCAGCACAACGCCATGGTCCTCGCTGAGATGAGGGAAATCAAGGCGGAACTTCACGAACTTCGCCGCTGTAGTCGCCGGCTGCCGAACAACCCCTACGAGAGCCCCCATAATACATCAACATGGACGGGAGTACCTATGTTCTCTATAGAAATCATCGATGAGGCACCTTATTTAATCAACATGGACATATTCCACACCATATGGTACAATGATAATGCTAAAGATTTTGTTGTGAAACTATTACCTAAAGTTTTTTCAGAGGAAGAGTTAGCAAAATCTAATTTCAATGGCGGTCAAGTTTTTAATGGCAAAGAACATTTACATAAGGAGGCCCTCGAAAAGACAATTCATTTCCTATAGCCCTAATGACCGTGCTATAAATGGTGCTAAAATGTGCTATAAACTTAAGTTGTAGCACAATGTTTTGATCAGTTTATTATTAGTGCTTTTATTTTTGTCATAATAATGCCTTCATGAACGTTTTGTATTTAGATTTGTTCCTGTGTTCGATTTGATAAAAAGTCACAACGATTTTGAATAATAATATTGATATGGATTATACTTGGCCGTCTGGTTTCCCTGTTTTTATGACTCTGTTCCTTATTTTTTAGTTATTGTAATATTTTGATGAATGGTATCAAAATTATTAAGTTTGGTATCGTTTTGATACACAAAGCCTAATGTCCCCACAATAAGATGTAAGATGGACTTCATATCAGCACTAGTTTTCTACAAATGTCACAATAATTGTGGATCAGCATTGGGAAAAAATACTTGGGTATTAATTCCAATACATTCTCACTTTGTACGCCGCCATCTAGGGTTTAAGAATGTTAAAATTAACTTTCACAATAGGCCTAATTTTGTTTATCTATTTTCAAAGATACATCAAAGGTCGCTGCCGGCCGTTTAAAATTTCTCTCTCCCGTTCACTGCCTTGTCAATAAATTCATGGATAAATTCTGGAGCTTTATAGGGAATTCTTAATGAGCATGCTTTTAAATTTAAATCTATGTATGCATTGATTGATAAATATCAGAAGAAATATCAGCAGGTACGATGTATTCTGCTTCTATAGAAATAAGTTGGGATTTAGCTGGTAGCCTCATTTAATATTTTCTTTTTTTCCCACTTTTGGATGGCGTCGTCCATTTAATTAATAATGTAAAATTTGTCCAGATGTTGTCTATGCTCTGGTTGAATAATCCATCTTCACCGTTTTCTATCTCATAGACACCAGTTCAAATCTGAGAACAAAATAATAAAACATTAATTGGCACAAAACAAGCTTTAGTTTTACTTTTTTAAATGCTTACATACGTTTGCACTGCAAAAGATACCTTCCCGATCTCAGTGTGCCCTCCCAGGAGCACGCTCATTAACATAACCCAAAAAACACACATTGTGTGTGTGTGGGGGGGGGGGGGATGTTCCGCTCTAGCATAGCCTTAATAAAAATTCGGTACCCTTGTGATAAATCGATTGAATGTTTATTTTTTATTTTGGTCATTTAATACATTACAAATCAAACGTTTTTCAACCATTTGTGTCCTTCAATAAAAACCTCATACATTGAAGTCTAATTACGGAGAAGTTTATATGTTAATTAAACAAATTTCCGTCCTTAAATTAGTACGTCAAAAGTTCATCTCAAACGTTTGGGGATCATATGTTAACGCATACTGAAATCCTTGGACAACATCATTAGCAACTTCAGTGATTTGTATGATAGCGTTCGAATCACTTCCCCCATCGGTCTGTCTGACCATAACACTATCCTCTGGTTCCCGAAAGAGGCCCAACCCAAACAACCCAACTCAACCCGTTTTCGCTACAGCCGTCCAATGCCAGACAGCGCAATGGGAGCTTTTGGCACGTGGATCTCCAACCATGACTGGTCAGAAGTCACATCTAAACATGACGTCAACTTACAGTGCGAATGTTTCACCAATGCCATTAATTCAGCCATTAACTCGTTCTTCCCTACTCGCAAAACCAAACTACACTCAAATGACAAACCATGGATGTCTGCAGGAATAAAAGCCCTTATCCGTGACCGACAAATCGCATTTCACAATAGTGATACTTCGAACTGGAAGCGACTGAGAAATAAGGTGAAAACGTCTATTGCCAAAGCAAAAACAGAGTACTATGCTTCCCGCGTTCAACGTCTAAAACGCAGTAACCTCTCAGCATGGTACCGTGAAATTCGTGTGTTAACTGGTGGTCAACGAAACCAAACCCCAATACATGTCCCTGGAATACCGTCTGATGACTACTCCAAGATTGCTAATACCATCAATGAACTGTTCATATCAATGTCATCTGATTTGAACCCTCTTGATTTGAGCGCACTTCCAGCGTACCTTCCTGCGCCCACCCCGTGCCAAACAGTGTTTCCTTGGGAAGTTCACAAGACAATGGCCAAGGTTCGCCAAAAAACCTCCGGTGGGCCCGACGGTATTTCTGCGCGAATTATGCGTGAATTCTCTGTTGAACTAGCGACACCACTCGCCCACATTATCAACTCCTCTCTCCAACAAGGAAAAGTTCCAGATGAATGGAAACGTGCGATAGTCGTCCCTATCCCCAAAACAAGCCCCCCGTCTGTCGACAAGTTAAGGCCGATTTCCTTGACCGACCACTTTGCTAAAATTGCAGAAGCATTCATCGCGAAATGGACCCTCCAAGACATTACACCAAAACTGGACCCTAATCAATTTGGAAATCGAAAATCGCTCTCCACAACTCATTGTCTTATCAACATGTTACACCCTTTGTATGCAAACGCGGACAAGTCAAAGTCATCATCCTCTATCATCTTCACAGACTTTACAAAAGCTTTTGATCGAATCGACCACACAGTTGCAATCTCCAAGCTGATCAACCTTGATGTGTGCGAAGTGATATTATTCCCTGGATATGTGATTTCTTGTTCTCTCGTCAACAATGTGTGCGCTATAATTCTACTTTATCTGATTGGTCAACACTCAATGCGGGAGTCCCACAGGGGACAAGATTGGGACCCATCATTTTCCTGGCAATGATCAATGATGCACAATCGTCTGATCAAATGCACACTTTCAAATACGTAGTTGAATGCCGACAATTCAATCAACAATCTAATATTCAACTAGCAGTTAATAATCTAGTTGAATGGTCTGATGCTAACAAAATGAAATTGAATCCTGCCAAATGTATGAAGGTGGAAATCACCTTCATGCGTGACCCCCCAGAACTACCAACTGTCCTCATTGGTGATCATGTTCTCTCCAAAGTGAGCAACGCAAAGGTTTTAGGTATTTTTATCCAAGATGACCTTAAATGGGAAACACACGTGAAAAATATTGAAAAGCGAGCCAACTGTAAACTGTATATGTTGCGTCTGCTAAAACGCTACGGTGTACCTCGTCAAGATCTACTCACCGTACTCACAGGTTACATCAGACCAATCACTGAATACGCGGCACCTGTGTGGAGTGAAGCTTTAACTAATAATCAAAAGCTCCGTATTGAACGTATACAAAAACGTGCTCTTCGAATAGTGTTTGAAACATCATACACAACTTATGAACAGGTACTGTCTCACTGCACGCTTCAATCCTTAGAAGATCGTAGACAATTACTTTGTAGTTCGTTCATGGAAACGACTTTAAATAAAACAACTCAATTTCGGCAGTACTTGCCAGCAACCCAAAACACAAGAACTCTAAGGCGGACAGTCAAAGTTCCTGAGTTTCTTTGTAAAACTGATAGAATGAGAAACAGTGCATTGCCATACCTTGTTCGTAATTTCAATATTAGTTGAATATACCCTCTTTTATAATCTTTAACTAATTTCTAATTTCATTTAAACTGTACAGTTGTGGTATATTTGTACAGTACCTCTGCCCGTTTTTTTTTTTACTGATAGCTGATAATACCTCTATTTTTAACTATATTTATAAATATACATTTAAATTCTCCAAAAACTATTTTTCTGGTTGTTTTTAATTTCCATGTGCAATTTAAGTTGTTCTTTTTTTTTTTGTTCTTTTCCTTTTTTTGTCTTTATAACGGTACTTTCTTAATTTTTTTTATTGTAAATTTACCTGTAATTCGGCAGATGCCGCGATTTGTAAATATTTAATAAACCAGAATTGAATTGAATTGAATTAAATCTAAGTATCCTGCCTTAATTTAGTTTTATTTTTGTTTTGTTTTTGTGATAAAGTGTTCAGGTCTGACCAACTAATTAAAGATTTCTTGAAGTTTCATTTGAAAAATACATTTTGTCTATTTACGCCCTTTATTTAGTTAATTATTACATGACAATTAATTTTATCTAAAATGCACAGTGAGTTTAATTTAGTTTATGGTTTCAGGACCATAACCCTATATGTATTGTGCACAAAAACAAATCAAAGATTTAGGATCTATCGAAATATCTACCCATCAATTTATTAATAATTATTCAACTCTTTTAATATTAATTACGGGAATGTAGACTTTAATTTAAAAATCTATTCCATATATATAACTAACCTAATTAGTAGATTAATTCACAAAAACAAATCAACGTTTGGGGACCATCACAAATGTATCTACCCATAAATGTAATATTAATTATGATAAATTATTCAATTCTTGGAATGTTATTTATGGGTATGTAGACTTAATTTAAAGATATATTTCACTTATATAACTAACCTAATTAGTAGTTAACATTGATTAGTTCATCTCAAACGTTTTTGAGGACCAAACCCCCATGCATTTGTGCACAACAAATCAAACGTTTGGGGACCATCGAAATATCTACACATAAATGTATGATTAATTATGATAAATTATTCAACTCTTGGAATATTATTTAGAGATATGTAGACTTTAATTTAAAAATCTTCATTTATATAACTAAGCTAATTAGTAGTTAAAAAGTGATTAGTTCATCTCAAACGTTTTTGAGGACCAAAACCCCTATGCATTTGTGCACAAATACATAGGGTTTTGGTACTGAAACGTTTGAGATGAACTAATCAATTATTAACTACTAATTAGGTTAGTTATATAAATGAAAAAGATTTTAAAATTAAAGTCTACATACCCCTAAATAATATTCCAAGAGTTTAATAATTTATCATAATTAATAATAATTTTATGCGTAGATATTTCGATGGTCCCCAAACGTTTGATTTGTTTTTGTGCACAATATAGGGTTTTGGTCCTGAAACGTTTGAGATGAACTAATCACTTTTTAACTGCTAATTAGGTTAGTTATATAAGTGAAATAAATTGTCAAATTAAAGTCTACATACCCCTAAATAATATTCAAAGAGTTGAATAATTTATCATAATTAATAATACTTTTATGGGTAGATATTTGTTTTTGTGCACAAATGCATAGGGTTTTGGTCCTGAAACGTTTCAGATGAACTAATAATTTTTTAAAACTGCTAATTAGGTTACTTATATAAATGAAATACATTTTCAAATTAAAGTCTATATACCCCTAAATAATATTCCAGGAGTTTAATAATTTATCATAATTAATAATAACAATAATAAATATTTCGATGGTCTACAAACGTTTGATTTGAATTTTCTTTGAACGGACCCACCATTATTCCATAAAGTTGGCCGGTCGTCAGCACATGTAAGTCTGTAAATATTAATTTTTGAGATTTTCTATTGGAATATAACTGCCATACAGCGTGCACCCATCAACCATTACAATTTGTACATAGGCCTATACTCCATTAATCTATGTATGAAGGAAGGACTTGAGGAAGTTTTGCCACCCTCTTAGACAGCGCCCTCATGTGGCACAGAGGAATATTTTCTTCGGACGCGTTTATGGTTTAGCGACGAGCTCCAAACGTTTGAGAACGAGCATTCACCTCGGCTGCATAGGCCGAGTGACCATGCTTGATTATTGTGTGAAATTCATTCATGAAACAGCCGTACGCTTCGTTGAGCTTGCTATTTGTGTACACGCACACGATAGGCGCCCATGGCCGGTCAACCGGAACACCATGAACTAGAAATACCCAATACACTCCGACAAATATCTGATTCAGACCATTAACTCATTCATCAGCGTCTGGGCATGCAGCGACTGCCTCAAATGCTGACTCCAATCTACCTCCATGCTCCATCCAATAAAGAAAAAAATGTTTTGCCGAGCTGCAATTACTCCTTGCAACATACAGACCCCGAGTGTTTTATACGGCGACAACCATTCTGACAAATATCACCCTAATAATAATGTTTGCAATAACTCGTCTTACCTGTTTATGAAATTCCAGGCTGGCCTGGATTTTGTAACTAGTGTTGGCTGAAAGATGTTTGCGTACACGAGTCTGATGGGAGGCTAGCCCTGATAGGACCCTGTCTACAGTGCAAAGTACAGTTCCGATAGGGTCCTGACCAAGAGTTCTTCCCGTTCGTTGTACCTGTAAAGTTTGCACTGAATTTTATCGCGAACACCTATTGTTTTTGTACTGTTTTTAGGTGTTCGAGCGCGCAGCGCACACACCTATTGTTTTTAGGTGTTCGGGTATGTGCCCGAAACACTTTTTTTTTTTTTTTTTTTTACTTCTTCTTCTTCTTCTACTTCTCCCCCGTGACTGTCCGCAAAAAAACACATACTTGCAAACTTCACATGAACTTGAAACTTGGCATGTACTTAGAACTTAACAAGTAGATGAAACTCGAGTTGTGAGTGACCCCGATTTGACCTTACTTCCTGTCCAAACCGGAAGTCAAAGTTTAATATTAAAAAAAATCATATCTCAACAACCACAACAGGTAAATGGAAATTTTTTGCACTATTGTATAGATTGTTAATTGTCAACAAATATTTACAAAAACATGACCCCAATTTAACCTTACTTCCTGTCCAAACCGGAAGTCAAAGTTTAACATTAAAAAAAATCATATCTCAACAACCACAAGAGATAAATTCACAATTCTTTCACCATTGTACAGATCGTTAATTGTCAAAAAATATTTTCAAAAAGGTGACTCCAATTTGACCTTTACTTCCTGTCCAAACCGGAAGTCAAAGTTTAATATTTAACAAAAATCATATCTCAACAACCACAAGAGATAAATTCACAATTCTTTCACCATTGTACAGATCGTTAATTGTCCAAAAATATTTTCAAAAAGGTGACCCCAATTTGACCTTTACTTCCTGTCCAAACCGGAAGTCAAAGTTAAATATAAAAAAAAATCCTATCTCAACAACCACAAGAGAGAAATTCACAATTCTTTCACTATTGTACAGATCGTTAATTGTCAAATAATATTTAGAAAAAGGTGACCCCAATTTGACCTTACTTCCTGTCCAAACCGGAAGTCAAAGTTTAATATTAAAAAAAATCATATCTCAACAACCACAAGAGGTAAATTAACAGTTTTTGTACCATTGTACAGATTGTTAATTGTCAAAAATATTTACAAAACATGACCCCAATTTGACCTTTACTTCCTGTCCAAACCGGAAGTCAAAGTTTAATATTAAAACAAATCATATCTCAACAACCACAAGAGGTAAATTCACAATTTTTAAACCATTGTACAGGTCGTTAATTGTCACAAAATATTTACAAAACGGTGACCCCAATTTGACCTTACTTACTGTCCAAACCGGAAGTCAAAGTTTAATATTTAAAAAAATCATATCTCAACAACCACAAGAAGTAAATTAAAAATGTTTGTACCATTGTACAGATCGCTAATTGTCAAAAAATATTTATACCCCAATTTGACCTTACTTCCTGTCCAAACCGGAAGTGAAAGTTTAATATTTAAAAAAATCATATCTCAACAACCACAGGAGGTAAATTGACATTTTTGTACCATTGTACAGATTGTTAATTGTCAAAAGTATTTACACAAAGGTGACCCCAATTTGACATTACTTCCTGTCCAAACCGGAAGTCAAAGTTTAATATTAAAATAATTTCTAAATTCAGTATTGTATTGTATTCAAATAAACTTCTCGCGAGAACTTCAACAGACGTTAACATTTGACTTCTCCAACACTTCGAATTGATGACGTAACCATTTTAACTTCGACCGAACACCTTGTTTTTGTTGTGACAAAAACTTATATCTAGTTGTACTGTTTTTTGTTTTTACTTCTCCATCTCAGTGGCGCTTGTCCGGCAACAAAGGCATCCTTGCTGAGCATTTACAGCCTTCAAACTTAACACATAAACAGAACATATCAAGCAGACGAAACCGTTTGCTGTGACGTCATGATTACCTCATCAGGTGTCGAATCACGCTAAATCAAAGTTTAATATTTCAAAAAATCATATCTCATGAACCACAAAAGATATTTTCACAATCTTTACATCATCTGAAAGATCTTGAATTATGTGATTTTTCGTTTTTAGACGTGACCCTAATCTGACCTCTCCTTCCGGTCGAAACCGGAAGTTGAAAATTGCAAAATTAAAAGAAATCATATCTCATGAACCATAGAAGATATTTTCACAATCTTTTTATCATCTTAAATATCTTAAACTAGGTCACATTTTGTTTTCAGACATGACCCCAATCTGGTCTTTCCTTCCGATCGAAACCGGAAGGTTAAGTGAAACAATATGCTGAATTACTATTCCCTGTAAGTACAAATAGCCCATATCGCCCGTGTACAGAATACGTACACACAGCAATATACGGAGTTTAATATAGGCCTACAACGTAAAGGCCTTGTCACACGGGGTAATTTTCGGGCAATTTTCAGGCAATAAAAGTTGCTGGCAATGATATTGCTCGGAGATTGCCCTGTGTGGCATTTCACGCAATCCAATGGCAATGAGTAAACTGGCTTTCTACTACTTTGAGGCAATCTGTCGAGGCAATCTCCAATCACATTGCGTATCAGTGATCACGTGACATTTTATCACTAGCAAAACGTCTTCGGCAACGGCCATTTAATTCTCGGTTACATGAAAAAATACTGAGGAATTTTGCCGTTCTTTTTAACTCCAAAGCAAAATACAAGAAAATAAAATGGTTTACCAAGAAAGAGGAAAATATAATTGCATTATTAAGAGGTAAGTAGACATTATTTAGAGGTTTATTGGCCTAGAATGTGCGTTTGTAAAGTAGGCCTATCGTAGACATAATTATTGCATGCACAATCCAATGGAGGTTCGTGACGGACGAAACTGTAGTGTAGACAGTGTAGTACTACATCTATTTCGTGAAAACTATATTGAGTATGCATTTTAACTAAAAATAATGACTGAACATGGATAGATGCTATATTGTGAAGAAAAAAGTTTTAAACTGTGTAGTCAAAGTCAAAAGAGCATCCGTTGCAAAATGCTTCATTGTTGTGTAACTCGCCTACATATCGTCCATGTACGTAATTCGCCGCACTCGTGAAATGACGCACCTACATTAATTAAGCTTAGCATTTCTCGGAAAACTTACAAAACTATGGCGTATTACTGGTTGCATAAACTTATCTAAGTCGTGTTTGTTACAGAAATACAAATTATAGTGAAATTGTATGATTTACTGGAAAGTTATTGCTTGTGAAAGTGGAAAAAGTTGTTTAACCACTGATTTTACTAGATACAAATAGTAAGAGATTTACATGACCTCAATTTTTTTTCATGAACATCTGTTTTTATTGTTCTATGCCGTCAACAAGCTGTTGTCTGTGGAAACCAAAATATATGAATGCTTTGCATTTGCAATGATTTTTTTAAGAAATACTGATCCTCAAATTGGACACATTCCTTATAGAAGAAGCGAACGAAGACTACTTAATTCGTTGATGTTTATTTCGACGGTAGAGTGGCAAATTATTGAGAAAATGAATCATTAATATCATTGTTATGAAAATAAATCTTTTATTTGACAAAATGTCAACAGCAATCACATATTTCAAAGTTTTAAAGTACTTTTTGCAAGAAATGTAACCACCTTCCATTTTATTGGTCTTTCAAGAATATTTATTAAAAGTTTTGAGAGCTTCTCCAAATTATACCATTTTATTTTAAAAATCGAAAACAATATTTTTATATTCATGTTTAAAAACAATTTTACAACCATCTGGAATAAGATGAAACATGATTTCAACTGTTTTTCCAGCATCTACCTGGACATGGTGGATTCTGGGTGAGTATCTTAATCATGATCAATATTAATTTGCATTGCTATCGGTAGACATAACATGATGTACATGTGTACATAATGAAGACAATTATGTCAATGTCCCCTGGCAATTATGTGAAACCCCTGATTACATACTCTACATATTTGACAGGAAAAATGGTGAAAGGGAAGCTTCAATTTTGGTTTAGATACTCATATTATCAAAAAAAATTATTTGGTTGGGACACATAGGCCTAATGACGATGAATTTCATTTAGTTTAATGGTTGTTTATTACAAAAAATTAAGGTTTAGTATAATTTGTTATTATTTTTTGCTATAGCAGTACTGGCATTTCAGTCCAAGAGAAGGGGTGTATCTGATAACCACCTTTCCAATTCATGTCAGTTAAACAACATTTATTTAAATCTAAGCCCAATCTTAAATCTGTTTTAAAAAGAGGACAGAAACATCTTGCAACTTCAGCTATGCAGAATTGATGCTGGGTGTGATTTTCGACATAATGAAGCAGTAGTCGTCAGTCAATGGAATTGGTAATGTGGGCCCCTATACTCTTATTGCTTGTTTGCCCCTCCCCTTCCCTAGTTCTTGAATTCTATAGTGCTGCAATGATAGCCAAAATAATTTAGAAAACAAACGTGTTGGTTATCACCAGTGGCAGTACATGCCATCACCAAGAACTTGGGGGAGGAGGCAGGCATTTTATTCTAAAATTACCGATTCCAATGACAACCCCTGAATGTCACCCATTCTGAACTGTCACTAAATCGTACGTATACAGAGCATACATTTATTATAAATGCAGATTGTTTCTGTTTTCTTGTCAACAAAGGATCATAGTTGGGTTCATTTACACTGAAGTCATTTCACTTGTTACATGTGTAAGACCATGTACACTCATTTCTAGATTGGTTACAAGTAGGTTAAACAAGTCAACAAAGTAGTTTCAATTGATTGTAGGGGAGGGAAATGTGTAACCACAAAAGTCAAGTCATGAAACCCAACAGACAGTTAAAATAAATATGTATTTCATTGTTTTATTAGCAATTTACAAGCACCGATGGAACTCTTGATTATTTCAATGTCTAAACATTTATGTACAAAATGGCATCTGATCTTTAGGTTGTAATTCTGTAGTATGGATGCAGCTACAGACATTTTGCCAATCATGTGTACAACCTTGAACATGTAAAAATCAATGTAGAATTTGTTTTCAAATTTTATAAATTATTTTTGCATTGCCATCGGTAGACATAACATGATGTATATGTGTACATAATGAACACAATTATGTCAATGTCCCCTGGCAATTATGTGAAATCCCTGATTACATACTCTACATATTTGACAGGAAAAATGGTGAAAGGGAAGCTTCAATTTTGGTTTAGATTCTCATATTATTAAACATTTTTATTTCGTTGGGACACATAGGCCTAATGACCAAATTAATTTGTCCAAAGTGCTTTTATCTTAGAGAAACAAAAAAAAAACAATTATAAAAAAATTATGTAAAAATTCAAGAAGTTACCAGACATAACTTTATGAAACATGAGGGGGAGCACCTATTTTTAATAAATTTTCACAGATTTTCACAAAATTTTCAGGAGATCTAAAGTTAAAGTGTTACAAGGTTGAAGTTAATGTTCATTAAGGGCAAGCAATTATCAGATTTGATCCAGTGGATATAATTACATTTAATTTTGTTTGAATTGGGAATTATCTAATTTTTGACAACTCTTCTGCGGGGGGCAGGGGAAGATGGAAAGCACAGATGCAAGCATTCTTCCAACTTTATCATGTAGTAGTCATAAGCTTGTTTTCTAATGAAAGGCTAATTAGCTGATATCCATACAAGCTTTGAAGACTGCAGACATCAGCACACACTCCTCTCCCCCAACCCCTAGGATTCTAGTCTCATAGTCTCACAGTTTCCCGCCTGCGCGCCTCAACGAACTAATCCTCCAGCAGTCTACTTAAGCAGCAGCATTTTCCAGAGTCCGGCATTCTCCTGAGGACGATCAGAGCATACTGATCGAAACGTCGAGTTGTACCCCCAGTTCTTTTCAGAACTAATTACTACTCAATTGAGATTCCACATGGTGCCACCGCAATTAGTCTTACTTATTTGACATAAGCTTTATTGTTTCTTCTTCACCCAACTACTATACGGCTGTGCTTTGAGTAGACTCTGTGGTACCTGATACATGAACATGGATGAAATGCACAATTATTAGCTAACTTTCTATCATGTTCCATATAGGGAAAAATTAATCACAACATGGAAATGGAAATCTCAGGAGTGCAAACACTCTTCTCTCACAGGGAAACTTTTCCTTGGTAAAGTTGGAAAAACAGGGAAAGGGGAAATATTTATATGCTCTTCCATGCTTCAGTGTCTTCAGTAACCCCCAGCTCCCCCAAACAATTTAACCCACACTTGCTGCTCTTTGAATTTGCAGCCAAGTTTAATCCAGTTACTATACATGTAGTCCCCTTCTACCCTAAATCAACTTTGTGACTTTATGCCCATAATGCTGAATAGGTTGATCTGGCTGCCTACAACCCTGGCAAACTATTTTCAAAGGAGTGATTGTTGATTTATCATCTAGCATGGTTTTTGAAAAGCATGTGTTGGGCTAGTGTCAATATTTAAAATAAAAACATAGTGTTCCAAGTCACACTTGTTTATTTCTAATTTATTGCTTAAATCTCACAACTTTTCCAAGTTCAACAGCCAATATCTCAAGAACTAAATGACCTATTAGAAAACATAAAACATAATTGAATTCCTTACATTAATAGCTTGTAATTCTTGTGAAATGAGTTACCATAAATGCTTTGGCAATTGGTCCAATTAGTGGCACAGGAAGTAACGATTTTACAAATTTTAAAAGGTCATATCTCATAGCTTCAATTTGATGTATAAGTTGACAAATTTGTTATTTTTTCATAATCATGAGGTCATATAGGCTGTCAAACCACCTAATCTGACCTTTACTTCCTGTCCAAACAGGAAGTTCAAATTCAACACATTCTAATGCAAAATTGATATGTCTTATGAACATGAAATTGATATTGTTATTATAAAAGATGATAAACCCTTGCACAATATGATATTGACATCATCGTTGATAATTTGATTGAACCAGAAGTTGACTCGAACACCGTGTGTTTGTTCTAACAAACACTTAAGCTCTAGTTTTTTAGTTTTTTACTTCTTTTTCTCAGTGGTGACTGTCCGGCAACAAAGGCATCCTTGCTAAGCATATACAGCCTTCAAACTTAACACATAAACAGAACATATCAAGCAGATGAAACCGTTTGCTGTAACGTCATGATTACGTCATCAGGTGTTGAATTATGCTAAATCAAAATTTATTTAAAACGTTTCAATTACGTTGCATGAAAGAATCAAAGATCGTGTAGCGCCGCAAGGCGCAATATCAGGCGCTTCACGATCTTTGGTTACAATGGAGGTACATGTACAATCGATATCGACGCTGTTTGTGTGTGTGATGTGGTGGTGCCCATGGCTCATACGTCATTTTTTAGACTCGTAATTGGAGTTTTGACCCAATACTTGGATTCCGTGAAAGAATGGATAGCCAACACAGTCGTAAAGGGTAGGTATCTTGAAGTTAGTTTTTAAGAGGATTTCCTGTATTTATCTTCGTGTTTTTATACAAGAAAAGCCATTTTTTAAGCGTCGGTTGGCTGGCCATTCGTCGTTGCATTGTGCCTGTTTAACTAACGAGTAACGTTTAGTTACGTGAACATACTTTGGACAGTAAACAACTCGCCCCTTTTCTAACAAAATATGAACAGATGTCACCAAAGTGTATTTAGAATATAAATAAGGATAGGAAAATTCAGTTGTTAAGGTTATGGCAATTTTTCAGTAGAAACTTTATGCCATATTTTGTAATTTTTGTTTTCTCCAAAAATCTTCAGTTTGTGCACAAATTAAATAAGTAGCCTACACTGTAAAAATATTGGGTAAAAAAATGCCCAACTTTTTACCCAACGATGAGCGAATAACCAACTCACTCAACATATTGGGTAAATAATAATAATAATAATAATAATAAATTAAACATTTCTATTGCGCTATTTCCATTAAAAAAATGATCAAAAGCGCCTAACAAAAAATGAACACGCCATAGAATAAACACATATAAATATGTAAACTTTTACCCATTCATGTTGGGCACACACTTTACCCAATACTTGGGGAAACATAGCTCTTCCAACGGTTGGGCAATATGTATAACCCAACGATTTGGGTAAAGTCATTTAACCAAGTGTTGAGTACTTCAAGTTTGCCCAAGCGTTGGTTAAAATTAAACCAATTGTTTAGTAATTATTTTCACCAATTAATGGTCAAATTAAGCCTTTTTTCCCAAGCGATGGGTAAAATTAAACCAATTGTTTAGTAATTATTTTCACCATTTAATGGTTAAATTAAGCAATTTTTGACCAACTGTTGCGTATATTGACTTTCAAAGTTGGTTATTTTTTAACCAGATAATGGTATAACCCTTTACCCAGAGTTGGGCGATTGATTAACTCGCTCAACATTTGGGTAAACTGTACGCCGACGACTTATTAAAATAATTTAAAACATGACAACAATCTTGTTTGAATTGCTGATTTGATTTATTGCACTTTATTTGTAAAATCACATCTTCATGCTAACCATACAACCTTCAAATTACTTATATCTTTAATTATATCTCTCTCAATTAAATAATGTGGCCTATTTCAGTGAAATCAATGAAATATCCTGAGTTGAAGTCATGGTTAATTTTCAGTAATACTACATAACTTTTTTAAACAATTTTACAAAACAAATCACTCATTTAATGATTATTTTATGAATAAAAAAATATAAGTAACAATATTTTAAAAGTTTTAAACGTTCTTAACATTTTTTGGGAACACAAACAAATCTTTTTAGAAAGATTTTAAAAACCAAACTCCACTTCTTTGATTGCTTTTCTTTCCAGCTTTATGAAATACTGCAAACATTAATTGTCAATATGGTTAACCTTTGTGCATTAAAATACTGACATCTGAATAGCATTTTCACAGTTTTCAAAAAGAAGAAAAACAGAATGGAGTTAACTAGAACTCCAACACTTCATCTCTGGGTTTATATGGGTGCATTTCCCAATGTCCTTCCAACCCAAACTCTATTTCGTTGACCACAATGATCTACAAATCTTTGGTTAACAAAGAACAATTTGACATTCATTCGGAAACTCTTCTATTATTATTGCTTTGGTTGGCAAATTATAGTATTTGTATATGATAGAGCATTGATTTTTAGATGAGTGAGTACACTTACTCCAACCCTGTAGTTTTTAAAGAGACACAAAAGTCAACCTGTGAAAATGTTAGCAAAAAAGTGTAACTTTATACTTCTTAACAAAACACCTTGAAAGGTTAACAAGTACATGTTAAGTTAATTAAAGATTAATTATGTGGCCTTCAAAGTGCCGCAAAAATAACATCTGACTCCCACACAACTTTCTTGGAGGTGACATCATTTCAGACGGAATTATTTCTCAAGGTATAGATTCAAAGTGAAATTTAACTAAACTTGTATATCAAAATTGTAAACAGTATTTTAGAACTGATTATTTACCAATAGTGAATGCATCCATTGTAGGGTAACTCTATATTATTTTGGTTTTACCCAACAGCTATGTGTTATACAGGGTGGTTCAAAAAAGTAAACCCAAGTTAAAGGTGATTGTTCACCCACCTACAAAAGTTCAAGAGAATTTGTGTTTACGTAGTGTTGATGAGTAGGGTGTTTATAAATAATGATGAAAAACTGCAAGAACAAACTAACACTGGATCTCAAGATATGGCCCATTACAGATGGCATGCAAAAAAAATGGCTTGTCCATGGGAGCATCATTGTAAATAAGCAAAGGAATATGACTGTTAAACGTGTGCCACTTTACATGTAATCAATGTGTTCAATCATGCTTATTTACAATGATGCACCTGTGGACAAGCCAGTCTTGTGAATGCCATCTGTAATGGGCCATATCTTGAGCTATACCAAAAAAAAAATTCAGGATTATTTTGAAACACCCTACTCATCAATACTAGGTTAACACAAATTCTCTGGAATTGTAGGTGGGTGAACAATTAACTTAAACTCGGTTTTACTTTTTGTAGAACCACCCTGTAATAGCACTGTATAATCAGTGCATCCCGAGTGCTGTGAAAAACAAATCCACAGGCTGACTATTTGGCTTGGATTCGAACCCACGACCTCTCGCATTCTAGAGCAGATGTCTTAACCACTAGACAACCGAACGTGCTCTACATATGTGGGAGTCGTGGGTTCAAATCCCAACCAAGTAGTTAGCCTGTAGAATTTTTCCTCATCAGCACTTGGGAAAGCACCGAGTATACAGTACCTATCACTCATTCCTATAATATGTGACCAGCTCCATCGAAATGAGGCATTGTCCCCACATTTGAATTTTTGAGATATTCATATCACCTTAAAAAGCAACTCATAAACTTTAAAATAATTCAAAAAATATGATCAAGTGACCTTCCTTCCCAAAATTATGAGAAAATTACGACGACCATGACAGAAAATTTCCTGACCCATTTTGAAAAACCTTTCATAAGAAAAAGTGATTTTAACATCATGACTTGTGGCAATTAGCACACAAAGTCGGTTCAGAATTTGTCTTCATTTAAAACTTTTAAAAATTTCTTACAAAAAAGTAAGACCCTAGCAAGAAAAATCAAGCTTTAGGCAACCAAAAAATATACAAATAAACAAATTGATTTTTCCAACCTGTTTTGTGTGTTTTAACTTCAGTGTCAATTTACACGGAATCGTTCTTGAGGGAAAATGCCTCATTTCAATAGAGCGGGTCACATATTGTAAAAACTAACAATTACATGTATATCACAGATGCAATTTTTACAGATCTATTAAAAAGGGTTATTCTTCTTTGACAACAAAACAATAATGATCTCTTCTGTTTTTGTCAAGTTTCAAAGTGAAATATAACACAACCTTTTTAACATTACTAAACCTCTAAATCAAAAACTGAACATGTTTTTTAGAACTGATTATTTACCGGTGTAGTGAATGCATCTATGGCTTAAGGTGTGAGGGATTTATATGAAATAAATGCCCGCAGGGCCCTCAGTGTGGTCGAGTCCTTCTTGCCATGGACCGCCTGCTTGAAGATGCATGACTGGAAAAGGACCACACACCTTTGCAACTTTCTTGGTATTTGCAGTCCAGCACAAAGTGAAGTTTGTAACAACTGTCAACAGCTTTCAGCAGACTAAGCTGTGGCAGTGGCTGTTTCTCCACCATGACGAATATGTCAGTTGGTTGAAGCTTACTATTCCGATGCAGAGCCAAGATGAAAGGTTGAGGACGCACCTCTTCATCGATCTTCTTTGTATATGCAGGGATGTTAGTTATATCCTGTTAACATTTTAAAAAATACAAACAATTTCTTTAATATACATAGTACACCAGGGCCCAGCTTTATGGTGCTGCATACCACACAGTCCTGTGACACACTATTTAGTGCAACAAAGTACTGTGGAACTGTCAAAACTACAAAACTTTAGTTAATATGCTGATTTCACAAAAGCAACCAGTGAGAGGATGCATTTTTCTGCTTTCCTGATGTTGTGCTTAAACTTACACAATACATTTGGTCAATGGTTTATTCTGCATTCTTTTATGGAGTGAGGGACAGTTTACTTAAAACTGTATCACTCAAACTAAAAGGTAAAGTAAGTCAGTGTAAAACAATTTTTAAGCCAATTTGTAAACAAAATACAATTTTGAACGGCCCCGCTGCTGGGAGTCATTAATCTCACCGTAATTCTGCATTGGTAGTGGATGACAGCAGAGAGTTCAATGTGCAAACTGTTTTGCATAAAAGTATTTTGTTTAAGTTCACTTGACATGGTCACACGTGCACAGGCCTAACGTTAGCCATTGTTGTAAACAGTACAGTATAGTCAGTGAGTACAGTTGCAAACGTGTGGTACATTGCTTTAATACGGTCTGCATTGATATTCCACGCAGTCGGGTCAACCATGGAGGAATGTTCCCTCATTGTACACAAAAACATGTCTAATGACGTATCCTACTTTTGGAAACCCTACGAAATCCTTTCTATAATATCACAAAGACAATCCCATTGAACATGTGAGTGAGATAAAGAATAAACTCACCTGCAAATATATCTTTCAACTGAGGCATTCCCCACCGTTCTTGTAGTTGGTCCGCCATGACGCCGATTGTATTATAATGTGGCGGATTCGCGCGCGAACGCACGCTTGTTCTTCATGTTAGTTACCAATTCTTGGTCGAAAAGCGCCCGATACTTTCGCCTCTTCCCAACAACTGGGACTTTCGTTTGCGGGGTGTACCCAACTACGAGGCAGTCACTTTAGAATTTGCCCAACTTTGGTTATTGGTTGTTTTTAACCATTTGTTGTATAACAAATGCTCAACTTAAATGTCTGTCAGCATTGCAACCGTTTTTATTTGTTCAAAACGGAAAAATAACCATTATTGGGGAAAACATCAACCAACAATGCGTTATTAATTTTACCCAACAGATTGTTTACCCAATATTTTTACAGTGTAGTGTAGTACTAGTAGTGATTGTTTACTGCACTTTTCTTTAATTTGTTACCCTTCTCAGATACAAATAAACTTACATAGACAATTATTTCACAGGAAAAATGCACAATATTCATGACACAATACATGTACTTGTAGGTCCTGCTCCCTGAGGCCTCTCTCAGATATCTCTCACAATCACATGAAACTATATGAGACTCAGCAATTTCCTTAAATACCTTTCTCTTTTGATGTGAGTTTCGTGCGAGAACATTTCTTTAATTTATTACACATTGTCAAGAATAATTGTGTGCAATTTTGAAAACAAACCAATGCCCTTTTCAATTTCAATGGTCCAGCTACTCCAAAAGTATACACTATTTTCCCCATTCACATAAATTAGAACTTATCTGAATTTTCAAATACTTTATTCTTGGTCCATGTACTTATAAAACCTTCCTATTATTTTTTACAGAATGTTCACTGTGACATATTATTTTCACATAAATTAGAACTTCTCTGAAATTTCTCTGCAATGATAGACCAAAGAATTAAAAAAAAAAAAAAATGTGTTGGTTCATCACCAGTGGCAGTACATGCCATCACCAAGAACTTGGGGGGAGGGGGCAGACATTTTATTCTAAAATTACCGATTCCAACACCCGATACTCCAAATTTGTGTCAGTAGATATCGTCTCAAAAGGATCAATTTCATCTTGCTATTAACAAGCACAGATTATAATCTGGTAGTCTGGATTACAATTGGTGTCGTTAAGTCAGTCAGTCGTTATAATCTGGTCTGGGTGGCACATGCATTATCGCATGCTAGTACTGTTGAGTAACGGCAATTGGCAAGCTTTCCCACATCACAGATTGGTTGACGGGTTGACGACGATCGTTTCATGAATAGTCAAATTGTTTCTGTACCAGTCCGTTAATGTATTATTATCGTGTAAAAGTAGTAGCAACGTTCTAATTAGTCTAAAACTATTTTATGTTCTTCTTTAAATTGAATGTGCTCGACGAAAATATTTCAGATGAAATAGTCACGGGGCCACCGATCCAGAGTGCGCTAGCTGCGCTTGCGCTGATCATAAATTAAAAATGGCCCCTTTTGCATTTTGTCACGTTGGGTGAAGCAGTTTTCCGTGAAATGTATTCCTTCCTCGTAATAATAGCCTAGTTCGTCACTGATTCTAACTAACATGTATGTTATTATTAAAGTTAACGTTAGATAAGACACCACATGGTGTCACCGCAATTCCACATGGTGTCACCGCAATTAGTCTTACTTATCATCCTCACCATGCAAAGCTACAAGTTTTACTTAAAGGGGGACTGACATGGATTTAAATCAAACAGTTAAATATGTGATCGTTTTATTCTTTTATATCAGTAAAAGATCAATACAATTTTTGTTTTGTGTTTTTATTGTTTTTGAGAGTGTTATTTTACCATTGTAAAAATGCCCCCCACTTTTACGCCCTGCACGGAGGAGCTGTTCATGACGTCATGTCGGGAAGAGAAATTCGGCTCAA
This sequence comes from Zoroaster sp. YZ-2022, assembly GCA_029582265.1. Classification (NCBI taxonomy): domain Eukaryota; kingdom Metazoa; phylum Echinodermata; class Asteroidea; order Forcipulatida; family Zoroasteridae; genus Zoroaster; species Zoroaster sp. YZ-2022. The sequence continues at coordinate 16,479,750 of CM055825.1, read as the reverse complement.
AACTCGGCTCAAAATGATCGCTGCACAAAACTATGTGAGCCGATGGACCTGACCACTTTACTCTTGTCAGTCGAACTTTGCTCGTCCAAATACGGCGATTTTTGGGTCACTTGGGAACAGATGAAGGCTAACACCGTCTTTGGTGGTGTTGTTGCATCCTGCAGAAACACATCTTCACGGCATTTTATTAGTTCCGGAAACAAAAATCACGGAAGAAATAAAATCGACGCTACGTGTGTGAAACGTTTGTATGTACATGTACATCATGGACACATCGGATCTTCCCGACCTTACGTCACATATCTTATGCAAATGAAGCTTCCACCATGGGCGGGGTTGCCTCCCCCAAACACTTCAAACACTGTTTTAAAATACTTGTACTCACAAATCAATGATTAAATAGACACAGGTGGGTCTCAAAAACAATATTTTATTACAAAACGACTTAAGTACACACACAATAAAGGATGTCAGTCCCCCTTTAATTAACGTTAGAATGGGGAAGATTGTCGTATCCAACCGCCTCTTTTTCTCATTCAATATAACCAATAATGTAATCTTACCTACCCAGTAAGGTGGAGAATATATGGAGGATGATGGACATATACTTCAAATTATTCCATGATATTTAGGCCTATTTCAATCATGAAAATCAGGCATTTTTGGTATAGGCCTACGATGACTTCAGTCATGTCAGTCTGATCGATCTTGTCAATTCCCCTGTTAAGTGACCAACACGGTCATTGTACATGCGCAGTGGCAACTATAATAGGATTCTACTATTTTCAGAAGGGGAGGATTTTTTTAAGAAGGAAAATAAAGTCCGAAAACCATCATAAAAGTGGATTTTAAAGATAGTTTTCGCTTTCTGTACCTCCAAACAATTAAAAAAAAACACTTTAAAAGTGGCGGGCAGGCGGATACGACATTTTTTCCAAAGAATGTAATGTTAGAATACAACCGCCATTTTTTCTAACCAAATATGACAAATAGGTACAGACTTTGCTTTAAAAGATGATAGAGGACACACTAAAGGGGAAAGGAGAGGAAATTGTAGTCAAGTGAGGATAGGAAATGATATTTTGGGAGATTTTGAGCAATGAATGTAAAGTCTGTTAACACGTTAGGCTATGCACATCCAATGAGATGTTGGCCATTTTGTCGTCTGCTAAAAACACATGCTTAGACATGTTATGTTAGACATTGTGGCGGTTGAGTTCTACATTCTTTCCATAAGTTAACTGTTATTTTATTAAGTTTTAAATTTTTTATTAATTAATGGGTCATAAATTGTCCGAATGCCTCTTCCGCGCACAGTATCCTATTTTTAAAATAATGATGTAATTGTCGCTGTTTCATCTTTATTAAAAGAAATATGGAACTGTGAGCGGAAGATAGCCCCATTCTAGCGCCAATACACTAGACTCCCTCTGATACGGATTGAGTCCAGTGTATCGGTTCTAGATATTAATATTTATTTATCACATTAATATACGGAAGCCCAATCGTGCCAGATTTTTGTGAGGTAATTTTTTTTTATTGCGTTATAACGCAATACAATTGCGTTTAAACGCAATACAATTGCGTTATAACGCAATACAATTGCGTTATAACGCAATACAATTGCATTAAAACGCAATACAATTGCATTAAAACGCAATACAATTGCATTAAAACGCAATGCAATTGCGTTTAAACGCAATGCTCAATAATCACCGTGACAACCCGACTGTCTCTGTCTAAAAAGCCCGGCACTGTCGATTTCACAGATGTACAATGTACATTCTCCATGGCGCTCCACACAATATAGAGGGCGTTCTATAAAGTATTGAGCATTGCGTTAAAACGCAATTGCATTGCGTTTAAACGCAATTGCATTGCGTTTTAACGCAATTGCATTGCGTTTTAACGCAATTGTATTGCGTTATAACGCAATAAAAAAAAATTTACCTCACAAAAATCTGGCACGATTGGGCTTCCGTATTAATGCTTCCTCTAGCTATTTGGCCATTTTTCACATGTCAGCTATTTCTTCTCAATGTCATAGTAAAACCCTGGGCGCATGGAGGTGTGTGTGTGTGTGTGTGTGGGTGTGTGTGTACTGTGTGAACAATGACCAAAATCCTGACCCTTGGCTTGGGCATCATTGAGATCAGCAAATCCCCACGTCAGACCTGGGGTAGTGTGGTGGGGGGGGGGGTGTTTAATAATTATTCCTGCCTGGCTGGTTGTTGCCCCACAACAACTACACTGAGCCAAAAAAGAAACTTATAAAATTTTAACAGATCACCAAATAAAATTCTGTGCATGAAAATGTACCAAATTTGGATACAATATTACTGCAATGTATTGCTTCAAATGGCAGTCAATAACCAATTGTTTGCTTCAATGACACAAGATAAATGTGCACTGACCCAAAGGACTTGCTGTTCCACATGTCACATTCTTCAGCTGCAGCCCTGTACACACATGCATGTCAATGAATGAAACAAAAGAATTTGTAAAGGGATTTGCACCCCTTACCTGCATGATTGCAAGTCTTCATACAGGGTTGCTCTAGTCCTTCTGAGTATTGCTAATGAAACAGATATGCCAAGGCTAACATGCATGTGTGTACAGGGCTGCAGCTGAAGAATGTGACATGTGGAACAGCAAGTCCTTTGGGTCAGTGCACATTTCTCTTGTGTCATTGAAGCAAACAATTGGTTATTGACTGCCATTTGAAGCAATACATTGCAGTAATATTGTATCCAAATTTGGTACATTTTCATGCACAGAATTGTATTTGGTGATCTGTTAAAATTTTATAAGTTTCTTTTTTGGCTCAGTGTATGATGACATTCCAATTATTGTTTCTTCATTTATTAGTTAATGGCCTTACGTTTCGAACCTAGCAGTTTGTCAAAGGAACCAATTATTTTGTTATTATTTTTATTAGGCCATATAAAAAATATAATTGTTTAGCATCCTTCCTGATCAATTTCTACAGGGAGGGAGGTTGTTTTTTTTCTTCTATTTTTCCCCTCAGCACTCATCCAGCACTTCATGAATCAATGTGATGAACTAAATTCAGATAACATGTAGGTGATTTTTTAAGCCTCTCCATTCAGAGTAAAAACCACGCACTATGATCCATTCCTGGCTTTTATAAGAAAACAGAAAAGGTATTTATTTCTGTCAAACAAATGCAATAAATGATTTAACTAGCCTAGACAAACATGTTGATCAAATCAGTTTAGTCCTTGGCAGTGAATTTTCGGCCATGCCTTTGAACCCTCTCCTTTGTACTGCAGTCTTCACAATATGGATAGTAGCATTCATTTTTCATGAGACTGTCAACTGTGTCGCAACGAATACATATATCCTCATACCCAGCAGAATAATAGGTCAGTTCTATTCATAATCTACAGTCCAGATTAGCACGCACATGAATGGTACTCAAAACGGAGTCGGGCGCAAAGGTTCGTGACATTCCTTGTTCATTATTCTCAATACATCGCCAACACACATAGCACTATCGCACACACACAGCTATTTACACACACTGCTAAGGGCGTCACGAACCAAGACTATTCTTTGTGACGTATAGCGAGCGCCTGCAAAACAGGCTGGCATCCAGACTACCACAACAGAAAGAAAAGTGTAGTCAGGTGCTGACCAACTGGCAGCAATACCATGCCCGATAATGGGTATCGCATCGCTGGTAAACACAACTTGCCCAGTACCACACGATTGGCTATGGGGCCAAAAGTGAAGGGATAGGAATTCTCTACTGTTATTGGCCCCATACATCGTGTGGTACAGGGAAAAAACTTGCGGTCGGTTGAGTTCGGTATCACACCGCAATATGCGGACAATGAAATTGACAAGTAAACCGTCAATTTAAGCTTCTACATTGCAGTGCCATTTTTAAAATAGTTTCTACGGTAAGGGTTTAACAGGTTTATAAAAAAATTAAATAGGTCGGGGGCTTTTTTGATGGCGGGTGGGGATGCGAAACAACAATTTTTCTTTTACACGGCCTTAACATCATTTTTGTCTCCTTTGTTTTCCCTGATTAAGTATAAGATGTAACTGTGTATATTTAAGGTGTGATTACTGGTGACTGTGATGTTGCTCTCCAGAAAAATTGATCAGCTAGTGTGGTGCAGAAAATTGGGTAATTATTTCTAAAAATAAACTCTATAATATAAATGAATACAACCAGAAATCCATTACTAACAGTAAGCCAGCCCACTATAGAGGCAGCATTGGTAGCATATCAGGCATTCCACATTGCGCACATACATGAAAAGTGAGCCATTGTGAGCACTGCGTGCATGGGCGTCCATCGGTGGGTGCCTGAGGGACCCCTTTTAGAGTGGGGGTACAGTATATCAAAAGGCCCCTCCCCACTTTTCGATGGCCCAAAATAATTAAAAAGTAAATAAATATGTCAGCCTATCCTACCGTTTTTTCTTTTTCGTGTACCGTTTTGTCCAAAATATGAACAGCGGGGGGAAGCTGTGCGACTTGGGTTGTGCCCCAATATTGGCTAAATCCTGGATCCGACACTCCCTGCATGTCCCCCACCCACTTCTAAGAAGCAATTGATGCAGATGCATGTATCACATGATGCATTTTACCGAATTGCTGTGAGAAGCTTTTTTAATTTTTGGATAAAGCCAAATATTTCGAATGTTTGAGGCGGCTTGTAAAGCAGTACTTTGCGGTAGCCTAACTTACAGGAGACTGGCATACTTGATACTTTATGTTAGTAATAGGCTTCTAACGCAACTTATATATTGCACTATTTGTGCGTGTCCAATTTAAATCACTGGCCACCATTTTTCAGCTGTCTGTATATCCATGATGAAAACAGTAATAAGGCACTTTGACAAGATGAAGATGCCTGTGTTAGGCATTGTTTTAAACTGAAGGACACACTTGTGTCAGGCATTTCAACTAAAAGATCAATTGTGTCAGGCATTACATGTGTAAAACAAAAAAACATTGTAATATAAGAAGACCACTTCAGCCAGTCAAGATATCATGCAGAACACTTGTGCTAGTCATTGTAACTTGAACAATAATAGTGCTAACCTGGTGTTTTTAGAAATAAATTAATACTGTTCATTTCATATTTTCATATTTGTTTTTCGTGTTATTTTTGTTATTTTATTTTCCTGATAGGCATGAAGGCTGGTATCTATTGAAGATGTGATAACCCGGGACTGTGATGTTTCTGCTGTCCATAAAAATTGATAATCCATAGAATTGTATGTAAATAAAGTAAGCATAATTAGCATTTTGCCTTTGAGAAAGAACCTGATAGATTCGAAATGTATGGCCATTACCAACTATTTTGCATAATTAGCATCCCTAACAAATTGAAAAACAATAACTGGCAATAACTGGTATTTGGGGTATTTGTGAGAGATAGTACCTCTGATTTACTGTCAGTCACATGCATGCGTGTCTGATATGCTTGGATAGTAAGCTTGGATAGTAAGCCTTGGTTCTCCACAAATACCCAAGTCTCACATATGGCTCCAAGAAGTGGTAGTACACGCCACGGCCATACCCAGGTACACTGATTTGACTGTCAGACTAAAGTATGTGAGGCGAGCATCACCCTACAGCTGGATGATGTGAGGGATCGTCAACCCTTTAAAGAAATTGTACGAAGTCCTTAGCAGCAGAAGAGGCAGAAGATCACGGCATAGTGACAATGGCTTTGAAGGTGCATAGGCATGGTGAAGTGGCTCACAGGGCACAGTTATTGACGCCAAAGTAACTTGTGGCAAGTCATATGCAGAAGAGATGGGGCCTCACTGCATTATTATTCCCCATAGTCAACCATGGATCTCAAAAATAGTATGTGAACGATTGATGGAGGAGTTGGGACCCCTGCAACGAATCCAGATATGAATTACAGGGAAGAAGCACCTAACCTAGTGACTAGTAAATCAGCAGATGGCTAATGGGAGGCTCTACTCTGACGGCGCTGTTTTGAAGACCCGGGATAGGTGCTTACGTTTTGGTACTTGGAATGTGAGGACATTGCATCAATCTGGAAAGCTGGATAATGCTTTGCAAGAAATGAAAGCATTGGAACTGGACATTCTGTGGATCGCAGAATGCAGATGGACAAACAGTGGAAAAATTGTCAAGGATGATTTTACATTTATATTTTCAGGAGGCCAATCACACAGGCACGGAGTTGGTCTCATAATGAAGAATAGCATTGCCAAATCACTTTCTGGATTCTGGCCTGTATCAGACAGAATTATAATTGCAAAACTGATTTCAAAACCCTTCAATATATTTTTGATACAAGTGTATGCACCAACACAGGAACACGAGGATGAAGTAGTGGAAAGGTTTTTACGCAGAGGTCGAAAGTTGTTTGCAGTATGCAAAGTCTGATGACATTGTATGCATTATGGGGGACTTCAATGCAAGAGTTGGCTCAGGAGAACTAGGAAAAGCTGTCGGAAAATATGGTTTAGGTAGCAGGGATGAAAGAGGTGAAAGACTTATACAATTCTGTCTTAAGAACAATCTTACTGTCACTAACACATGGTTTAATCATCACCCAAGGCGACTTTATACTTGGATAAAGCCTGGGGATACCGGTCGTAGTCAGATTGACTTCATCCTGATGAAACAAAGATTCAGAAATACAGTAAAGAATGTTAAAACTTATCCGGGGGCGGATATATATTCTGATCACAACCCGGTAATCATGAAAATCGCAATCAAGTTAAAAATACCAGCCAAAAAGAAAAGTCAAAGGAAGAGTATGTTTGATTTGGAAATGTTAAAATCTGAAAGGACAAAAATAGAGTACAACATAGAGATAGCAAATAGATTTGAAGTGTTCAATGAAAATGAGCCTGTGCAGTCTATAGTGAATGAAGAGGTTGTGGTGGAAAGTAAGTGGCAGGAATTAAAAGATTGCATTAACTCATCTTTGAAGGCAGTTCTTCCGAAATTGATCAAAACAAAATCTTCAGTCTGGATGACAGACGAAATTCTGAACATGATGGAGAAAAGAAAGAAGGCAGCGCATTCGGATAGGTCTGAATACAAAAGGCTTCACAGAAAGATCACAGGAGCATGTAGAAAGGCTAAAGATGAATGGCTCAAAAAACAATGCAAGGAAATAGAACAGTTGGAGAAAGATTTTGAAGTGAAGAAGATGCACAAGAAAGTAAGAGAAATGACGGGCAATAGCAAAAAGAAAGAGGATGGATGCATACGGGATAAAGATGGAAATGTTCTATTCGATAAAGAGGACGTTCTGGAAAGATGGGCTCAATATGTGGAAGAGTTATATGAAGATGAAAGAGGAGAGATTCCAAAGATTGAGCCAGATGTTGGGGAGGAAATTATGCAAGAGGAGGTTGAGAAAGCAATCAAAGGGATGAAAGATGGGAAAGCTGCTGGGCCAGATGAAATACCAGTAGAAGCACTCAGAGCATTGGATGACGTAAACATCAAACACTTGACTAACCTCTGCAACAGAATATATTTCAGTGGTTACATTCCTGTAGAAATGAGGAAATCCATCTTCATTCCTATAGCGAAAAAGATCAAAGCAGAAAATTGTACAGATTATCGAACCATCAGCTTAATGAGCCAAGTAACAAAGCTGATTCTTAAAATCATACAACAACGAATCTCTATCAGGGTCGAAGCAGAAATAAGTAGATTCCAGTGTGGTTTCAGGAAAGGCACCGGAACAAGAGAAGGAATATTTCACCTGAGGATCATCTGCGAACGGGCTTTGCAAGTTAATAGGGAGGTGTTTGCATGTTTCATTGATTACAGTAAAGCATTTGACTGTGTTAAACATGATCATTTAATTCACATTTTGAAGGAGATTGGTGTGGATAACAGGGATTTAAAGATTATTGCTGGTTTGTATTGGCAACAAAGTGGAAGCGCGTCAGAACAGAGCATGGATTATCCAGTGAGTTTCAAATTAAGAGGGAGTCAGACAGGGCTGTGTGCTATCACCTAGCTTATTCAATTTGTATGTGGAGCGCATTTTCAAGGCTGTTGAGGATAAGAAGGGAATCATAGTTGGAGGGATAAATATTAATAATCTACGTTACGCAGATGATACGGTTCTCATTTCTGACAGTGAACATAATGTACAAGTCTTATTAAATGCTGTTAACGAAGAAGGTGAACAATGGGGAATGAAGATAAATGTGACCAAAACAAAAGCGATGGTAATCCATAAGAGAGAGGTAGCGCCAAACATCAATGTAAGACTAAATGGGAATACATTGCAACAGGTGTCAAGCATTGTTTACCTAGGTCACCTAATTACAGAAGATGGTAGGTGTGAGAATGAGATCCTGAGGTGAATAGGGATAGCAAGGGTTGCATTTGAGAAAATGGCAAATGTTCTCACTTCACGGAGTATCCATATTACAACAAGGTTGAAGCTGGCACAATGTTACATCTGGTCCACACTACTCTATTCTTCTGAAACATGGACACTTGGTACAAATATAATTAACAGAATAAATGCTTTTGAGATGTGGGTATACAGACGCATCTTAAAAATCTCATGGAGAGACAGAACCACAAACACTGAAGTCTTAAGAAGAATGAGAACAGAAAGGTCACTTATGAATAACATCAAGAAAAGGAAAATGGGTTATTTCGGTCACATAATAAGAAAAGGAGCTTTGCAACGAGAAATTATGGATGGAAAGATAGATGGTAAAAGAGGAAGAGGTAGACCAAGACAAAGTTGGACAAGTAACATCAAGATGTGGACAGGAATGGAGTACAGGGAGTGTGTGAGGACGGCGCAGGAGAGAAAGGAGTGGAGATCTGTGGTAGTCAAACTGCTGCGAGCAGAGGACACCAACAGTTAGTTAGTTAGTTATGAACAAAGCTTATGTTTTGACAGATTCCTTATGCCCTAAGACTTGTTACTACAAGGTGACACTGTGTGTGTATGTGTTTGTGTGTGTTGTGGGTGGGGGGGGGGTTGACATGTCAGTTGGATCTAATCTTACACCTTGCATACATGTAAACACCCCCCCACGCACTGCCACCACCCGCAAAAAACATAATACAAAACATAAACATCAATAAATAAATAAACTGTTCAGTTTGTATAACTCCTTTTTGCAAATTTAATGTCTGCTTTTAAAATTACATGCATTTTCTTATGTACATGTATGGTTGGATTCCTGTTACATTTAAAGGGAGCTTAACAGACCAAAAGGTTATTCCATTAATGTTTTTGGATTTGTTACAGCTCTTTCATATGGTGTTCTAAAAAGGACACATGCACATTGCAAGAAGAGTGTTGTCGCGTCGCACTAGAAGAGTGTCGCGTCGCACTAGAAGTGTAGTCGCGTCGCACTAGAAGTGTGTGGCGTCGCACTAGAAGTGTTGTCGCGTCGCACTAGAAGTGTGTCGCGTCGCATTAGAAGTGTTGTCGCGTCGCACTAGAAGTGTAGTCGCGTCGCACTAGAAGTGTGTCGCGTCGCACTAGAAGTGTAGTCGCGTCGCACTAGAAGTGTAGTCGCGTCGCACTAGAAGTGTGTCGCGTCGCACTAGAAGTGTTGTCGCGTCGCACTAGAAGTGTTCACCATTGCAGTTTTTTCTCATATGAAGAGCCGTATGTGACTAAATTTCGACTAATATAAATATATACGACTAAAATAAATGTAAATCCATATATTTACTAGAAAAACCAGTTATACAAAAGCGGCAACCAGACTGGTTGGCAGCTAGCATGCATACGGATTTATATTCCTTTAAAAAAGTCCTCCACAGCCCATACATTATTGTTTTACAGAAAGGTTTTGTTTATGAATTAGTGTTGTAGTTAACAAAAATGTTGCTAATCCTGTTACAAATATTTACAACCTAAACCTAGTCTCGATCCCAACTACCTACATGGAAGGTGAGAATTCTAAACCACAAGACTACCATGCCACTCGAATTTGGCGGTGAATTAAGTACAGAAGAACCTTTGTAAAATTGTATTTATAAAATAATATAAATTGTTCAGAAAAATATTGCGCAGGCCTACAGGGTTCACTCGCCCCCACCGCCCAGGGCCGTAGCGAGCGGGGTCAGGAGGTATGGGGTGTGACACCCCAATAATTCATCTCAGTCGGCAAATCAAAGGTACTAGAGCAAGAGTTGGTCCAAAATAAATTTTAAGTCAGCAACATTTGTATGTTTTATATACTGATGCCTCTTTTCACAACAAACTATTTTAAAGCAGAACCTTACCCTAAATTCATGGTCACACAATAATGTAATTATATGGGGTGGGGCTAGATGACAGATAATTAAAAGCAAAAAGGACACAAACAGATGATTTTATTTTTATAAAAACTTGTTTTCAATCATCAACCATTCAATATTGTGTACATGTGCAACACTGTCCCAAATAATTATGTCCCACAAGTTGCATTTTGAGATAATCAAATTTGTTACACAACTAACTGTATTAACTCTAGGCAGGAACACATTTAAATATGTTATGGAATACGGTACGTCATTCATCAAATGTTTCTTTTGAAGCATTTTTGTCTATAATTTCAGTATAATTATTTTTTCAAAATGATTTTTTAAAGTTCATGAGACAAACATTTCACATAATAAACAACCTGAATTTATTTTCACTATTGCTGAAGCTTTCATATAGGCTGGAGTTATGCATCAACAAAATAATACATTTCCTTACAGAAAAGAAATATATTTTACTACAAAAAAACTTTCTTAGTAGGTAGATATTCACAGGTCAGTAAGTCTGACCAAGTTCCAATTTTTCAGTGTAACTTTGACTTGTGTCACCATAAAATGACACAGACTCAAGGTTTGAGTAATACGTGTCTGCTATGAAAGTTTAATACATACTTAATACAAAGTTGATGACCAGCTGTAACAGTTGTAATTAAAGAATTGCCAATCATGAAGAATTGTTTTGACATTTATTAATATTTCATCAGTAGTGTTACTTTCCTTCTGTTTCTCTGATTTTTGGATGTTACGAACCTAGAATAGTGACTGGATTATTTTAATTTCTGATTATTACTTATTTCCTATTATTTTACTTTATTGCATTTTCCACTTTTTTATTGTTGGTGATTCCTCAGTTAAATCAAATTCACTCGTCCCCACCAACCAGGTCCTCACTGGCAGCAAGCGGGGTGGGCGATTTCTTTCTGCCAACTAAAATTACCATCCCGCGATATTTCAGCCAGTGATATGTTTTATACATATTCGTGGCTTATTCCATCAGTCCCAATTAAATATCTGGCCAGCCCTAACATATTAATGAGCTACCATACCAAACCAAAGTCCCTAGGCAGACCAAAGGTCTCTGCCAGAATGTAAACAAACCCACCCAAGGCCATACCTTGGCTGATGATAAGGAGTGACACTGTACTATGGCATGAATAGACAATATGTGACCGGCTCCACAAAAATGGGTATTATGGGACAAAATTAAAAAATTGAGTTACATACATAGCTGAATTGGTTACATTATAAGCTTTAATTTGGTGTAAGTTTGAACCCTGTGGCATTTTGCATTCTGGAGATATACTGATTTTTGCATATTCATATTGTACAAATTAACGGAAGTGCCTTCAGAGATACAGCCCTTTAAACACAGCAAGTGGAAAAAGAAATGAGCTAAGAAGAAACTCTCTTGAATGGCAACAGTTATGTTCCTTTTGAGCTCCTTTAGGAATGCTTGTGCAATATACATTTGAATTATCAAGCATCTTGAAGTATTTTTTCAAATATTTTTGCTAATTTGCATAATGTGTAAAATTTTAACTTTTGTTTTTTCATCTTTACTCATCAATAATAATATTTCTGTAAATAAATTATGAAAGTATTGATATAATAGAAGCCAATAAACCAAAAAAAAAAAAAATCACGTTGTGAATTTTTTTTTCACCCTCTCCACATAGAACAGCCCTTTACGGGTAATAGCCGGCATAGCGTCCCTTAATACCCTTTTTCGCAGAGCGGGTCACATATACACAATGTTCGTTTGTATCAAAGAATTCGATAGTGCGGAATTTAATAATATAACGACCGGTACTAACACAATTAATATGGAAACCAAGAAAATTGCAAAACTGGAGGCATAAGTCCAGATGGTCTTCATCTGGAATACCTGCAACCAGTTGCCGCTTTTGTATAATTGGTTTTTCTAGTAAATATATGGATTTACATTTATTTTAGTCGTATATATTTAATTAGTCGAAATTTAGTCACATACGGCTCTTCATACGATAAAAAAACTGCAATGGTGAACACTTCTAGTGCGACGCGACAACACTTCTAGTGCGACGCGACTACACTTCTAGTGCGACGCGACTACACTTCTAGTGCGACGCGACACACTTCTAGTGCGACGCAACTACACTTCTAGTGCGACGCGACACACTTCTAGTGCGACGCGACTACACTTCTAGTGCGACGCGACAACACTTCTAGTGCGACGCGACACACTTCTAGTGCGACGCGACAACACTTCTAGTGCGACGCGACACACTTCTAGTGCGACGCGACTACACTTCTAGTGCGACGCGACACACTTCTAGTGCGACGCGACAACACTCTTCTTGCAATGTGCATGTGTCCTTTTTAGAACACCATACTTTCATGATGAAAATAGTGTATTACAAAGTAACAACAAATGATAACAAACAACTCCCTGGGAAAACATGTAGCTCTAGGTTTGCCAACTGAACATTTATTCTGGATCAACCCTTGTTCTAGTACCTTTGATGCTTTATTTGCCACCTGAGGCTCTAAATGCTGACTGAGAAAAATTAATGGGGGGGGGGTGTCACACCCCTGCTTGCTACAGCTCTGGTAATGACCCAATTACAATACTGAAATATATTTACATAAAAGCTGACTTGGTCTGAAGATGTATCAATCATCCTGAGAAATTACACCATGTTATGGTTTTTCATTGATTTCTCAACAACGTGACCACCTATTTTGATGAAATTTTCAGGGTTAGTTAATATTTATTTACAAAAGTAAGCACACTCATAGTGACTGTTTGCTGTCATCACCAAATCTGTCCGTTATCTTTAATTTGAATGGAGTGCTGTTTCGGTGTTGGGGTTACAATAATTAATAGCATCACATTTTTTGCCTGGATTTATTTAAAAAAATTCAAGATAAATTTGGGCACATAGATTAGATTGACCAATTGTAGTGTCCTAGGCTTGTGTTTTTCTATAATATTGTTTATTTTATTGTACTTTTTAACACACTATGAAGGCACTGTAATTTGAGTTTAATGTTCATTAAATTTCCTGGTGGAAAAGCTTATTGAAATAAATTGTTTACATCCTCATTTAATAAATTTGTTCTTGTCAAGTGACTTGAAGCTTGCCATTGACTGTATACATGAACACGTACATGAACAATTTATTACACACAGTACATGTATATATGTATATTTTATTTTGAAACACCTTGACACTACTGGTATTTAAAAAAAAACTGATAAGAGTTTGACATCAAACTAAGTTGTTGTAAAGTTGATGGTGGTATTATTAACCATGAGATTTTTAAATGGATCACGCAGCGTGATCAGTTTCAACTTTATAATGCATACAAACATAGCTGATTTCAATATACATGTATTATTTAGGATACAACTAAGTACATGTAAGGTCAAAATATCACTGATTGGTTTTATAAACATATCTCTTCATTATTATTGGAGATATGGTACAGCTTTGGTAATGACCAATGACACTACTGAAATGTATTTACAGAAAAGCTTAACTGGTCTAAAGTAGTTGAATTCTGAAGAACGTAACCAGCTATTTCGATGAAATATTAACAGGTTATATTTGAGTTTATTTGTATTCACCAAAATGAATCACGCTCATACTTTTAATAGCTAATTTTGATAAACATACATGTAATGGAAGTATTTACTTACTTTTTTCCAAATAGAGTATACCAGTTTCATTTATAGTGTAAACTCTCTTGGAAGACCTACTTTTACATTTTACAATTCTGCTTATTGTTCTTACCATCATTGCTGGTGCTGTTATTAGCTGCTGCTGTGGTTGCTGCAAAAACAATAAAGTTTATTATTTCAAAATTGTTTGTTCAATAAAATAAAAATATGAAAACTTAATGTTTTCCTTATCAACATTTTCGGGTGTTCCTTGCTAACATGTACAGTGTGAGGCAGAACAAAATTGTAAGCAAGAATTGACAAGATATTAAACCAGCTTACACTCATGGCCTTGGGGCATTGTTTTCTTTATAAGTGTTCTACTTGGTGTAGTGTTAATTTACAATTACTTTAACAATAACAGTTGAGATTAAATGGGAGCTAAGCTTTTTGGCCAATGGAAGATTCACATAATAAACTACCAATAGAAATTGCGTAGCCAGCATGGCAATGGTATGATAACATTTATGTAGATTTGCATGATATACATTGTGTAGCTAATAAAGGAAACACTATTGTAATATTTAAGTTTAAAGATAAGGTAGGGCCTAAAGCATTGATAATGTTTGTAGTATGCTCACTCTGTTTGAATCAAGAACAATTGTCGTACTTTGAAAGTACATATATCAGCATATAATGTTGTTTTGTTTTCAATAAAATGATGGAAATGCATTTCTATTTTTTGTATTTATTCTAATTTGGAATTTCATTCAAATGAATATGACCCGTTATTAAATTTCCTTGAATATTACAGCCTTTCAGACGAAACTATACAATATATTTCTATGGGAAAATTGATACCATCATCAGCTACAAGGTGGACCTACAAGTTTTACATTTTAGAATTGTTCTTCCTTTTTTCCATGAGTAACCAATAACCCCTTCTAAAAATCCATTGTAGTTTATACTAAATCTGTAATTCTACTCATGTAGTATGTTAAGTTTTACAATAATAATTGTAGTAAAAATGTAGTTTCATACAGAGTAGGCCTAAAGTAACAGTAGTTTTATTTAAGTTAAGTACTGTAGTAAAAACTACAGTTTAAAAATAGTATATTAGAAGTAAACATACAGTGTTATATTTCACATTTAATGTAGTTAAAAACACTGTACTAGAAATAAAAATAAAGCATTGTCACAGTAAATTTGAAGATAATTGATTAATAACAATTTATTTTTTACTAAAAATGAGGTAAATCTGTAGTAATTTATACTTCTACAATATGTTAGCAAAACTGTTGTGAATTACAGTTTTCTTGAATATAACCACAGTGTAATACTAATAATAAAATGGTGAATGTCAAGTACAAAATACCATAGTAAAACTACAATAAACATAAGTCCACTTCACAATAAACATAAGTCCACTTCACAAGGCGCTATATAGACTCTCATAGATTTGTCATTAACTAGTCTGCTAGTGCTAGTCTGTGTCTTTTCATGCGTCTGACTTAAATAGTAACTAAAATTGTGTGGAGTGTGTGATCATAGAGTAAGGACCACAGTCCTTGCTCTATGGTGTGATTTATCAGCTGCCCAATACCATGATCATTTTACCACATGTCTGAGCTGTTTTAACACTACGCCAAAAACGTAGCACAGCTAGCTCAGGGCATAGAGCAAGTCCATGCTCTATTTATGCGATGCTCGCTCAGTGACTGACCACTAACACTTGTCTACATGTAGGCCTCGTTGAGAAAAAAAAAAAAAAATGCTTTCCTTACCTAACCTGGCGCTGATTAACGTTGCTACTTGTAGTAGTACTTTCTGATGGAGTGGAGGTCATTTTAAATTGATAAACCTAATTATTTCACAGACTTAATGATGCAAGACAATTCTTTAAACACTCAAAAACACTCATCCACGTACGTCTGATGTGAATGAGGTACGCGTCGAGCTACTAGCTAGCCTAGCCAGTAGCCGGCCTCGGATACCTATAATCGGGGCGGTGATCATATACAGGAATATCATGCATCAGCATTTTGGGATGTAAAACTGTGTATCTTGTTTCTGAACACTCATGAGTAACCAATGCTGTTCAGCATTATCTTTAAAAGGATGGTAGGCCTACAACATTGTCAGGCAATTTTTATCATTTCGGCATATGCGCATTCAAGTAATTTTTTCTCCAAACATAAGAGCATTTCAAGCGGAAACATTTCTCGGGGTGATTGGTGTTTGTACCAACTTTAAATTAAGTAAGAGTAATTGCGGTGACACCATGTGAAATGCTCAATTGAGTAGTAATTAGTTCTGAAAAGAACTGGAGGTACAACTCGACGTTTCGATCAGTATGCTCTGATCGTCATCATTCTCCTGAATGGGGGGGGGGGGGGGAGGGGAGGGCACAGACCTCGGCTGGGGGAGGCACGTGCCCCCCCGTTCCCCCCATAGTTACACCACTGTCCCTACCATACTGTCGTCCTGATGTTGCCCTAATATTATTATTATTTTGACCCAATGCTATTTTTCTTTTAATTAAAAAAAAAAAATGTTTACCCTTGATCTCCATTATGAAAACACACAAACTCACACGAAGCCATAAACATAGTATCTAAACAACGATGAAGAAAACATTCACAATACAGTAAATATAATTATTGTCTCAGTTGGCGTCAAATTTATTTATCCAATGAACATGCTTCGACCATACAATACTTATAAAAAGATTCAATATGTAATATTTTCTATCAAACTTACAAACATTATTTTACATTTGTACAATAATACTATTATACATATTACTTGGATCCGGCCATAATAAATTTCAAAGAAGATGTTTCATGTAATGTAATGAACATTTCTACTACAATTTATCTTTAGGTATTCTGACAATCTCTTGATTCAATCTCATGAAATTTCTTACTAATTTCTCAAAAACAATAGCACATAGATCGGTATTTGTTTTATACAATTATCGACTTTGTTAAGCAGATTTTGACTTTGTTTCCAAATGTAAAATGTAAACAAAGTCAAAATCTGCTTTACAAAGTCGATAATTGTATAAAACAAATACCGATCTATGTGCCATTGTTTGAGAAATTAGTAAGAAATTTCATGACATCAAGCCCCAATTTTACACTACTGTATAATGTATGTTAATACTTATATACTTTATGAATCAACAGATAAAGAGATTGAATCAAGAGATTCTCAGAATACCCAAAGATATATATTAGTTGATAAGTCTGGTCAGGGAGAGAGAAAAGTTATGAATCTAGAATTCAGGTAATATAGTGGTACTCTAGCAGTAAGGGATGGATTTTGTTAGCTCAATATGAAACTATATTGGTGTAATCAACATATTTTATTCCGTATACAAACCAGATAAAATGTAAACTATACTTTAATATAATAGTCCATTTGAAAAATATCAAAATCTACTTTACAAAGTCGATAATTTTATAAAACCAATACTGTTTGCCCGATCTGTGTTATAGTTTTTGAGAAATTAGTAACAAATTCATGACATCAAGCCCCAATTTTACACTACTGTATAATGTATGTTAATACTTATATACTTTATGAATCAACAGATAAAGAGATTGAATCAAGAGATTATCAGAATACCCAAAGATATATATTAGTTGATAAGTCTGTTCAGGGAGAAAGTTATGAATCTAGAATTCAGGTAATATAGTGGTACTCTAGCAGTAAGGGATGGATTTTGTTAGCTCAATATTAAACTATATTGGTGTAATCAACATATTTTATTCCGTATACAAACCAGAAAAAAAAAAGTAAACTATGCTTATATATAGTCCATTGGAAACAAATTTTTAATAATTTCTCAAAAACTATAACACATAGATCGGGCAAACATTATTTGTTTTATAAAATTATCGACTTTGTAAAGCAGATTGATATTTTTCAAATGGACTATTATATTAAAGTATAGTTTACATTTTATCTGGTTTGTATACGGAATAAAATATGTTGATTACACCAATATAGTTTCATATTGAGCTAACAAAATCCATCCCTTACTGCTAGAGTACCACTTTATTACTTGAATTCTAGATTAATAACTTTCTATCTCCCTGACCAGACTTTTCAACTATACATGTATCTTTGAGTATTCCAACAATCTCTTAACAGTACATTCAACTTCAAGTATTCTTATATCAAAAACACAATTTCACCAAACTTAGAATACTCATAAACGACATAAAAAGAAATACATTTGTGAAGTTAAATACATTCATCAAACTGAAATGGAAGTTATGATCTTCTTAATATATATGACAGAGCTGGGAAAGAGTTCACCCTTGTATGCTCTGAGATGAAGCAGACACTTCATTACATGACCTTAAAATTAACTGATGTGACCTTTACTTCCGGTCCAAACAGGAAGTTCAAATTCAACACATTCTACAATACAAAATAATTGAAAGTTCTTTTGAAGGTGAATTTGATATTATTATAATAAAAGATGTTAGACATTTTCAAAAAAATATGATTGTCACGTCATCGATGACCATTTCATTGAACCGGAAGTTAACCTGAACACCTAGTGTTTGTTCCAACAAACACTTGAGCTCTAGTTTAAATCTGTTAAATCTTTAATCATAACTTTCACTGTCCTCTGAAAAGTACTCTGTGTCAGTGATTTCTTCACTGTCAATATCTTCACTACGTAAACCACTGAAATTTTGCACTGGAGTTACCGAAGGAGCTACAACATAACTTGAACATTTATTAACTAGTATTTGATAGCGCTGCTCAGTCTGTAAAACCTTGTCTACCAATATAAGTGAAGCCTTTTGCTTGCTTTGAAGATTGTTTAGGTGGGTCTGGAATTGGAGGTCGCAATTCAATCAGCGCTGAAGACCATGCTTCTGTTCTATCCTCTTTAGATCTCTGTCCAAGCTGCCATGAAAATGGAAAACATAATTTCTTAATATATATGAATGTAATTTCATAGCTATAATTTAATTATGTTGTGAAAGGTTTTTTATTGTGTTGTGTTTACGAGATTTTAGAAACACATTTTTCTTTGTACATGTATGCATTATAATAGTAACTTGAATGTTTTTCACATCTGTTTAAAAATGGCAATCTTTTTTTGGGTGACAAATTTACAAGTTAGTTAAAACTATTACAATATTTAATTCCAGTTGCTGGTGGTGTAACTTAGTTTATATATTTAAAGCCACCATATAATATTGGTAAAACATACAAAATGTGACACATGGAAATTTCGGCTCATTCCGTTGTATCAACATATTTGTATTCCTGTTATAAGTTGAATTTATGTCTTGTTGAGACATAAAAATCGTTTTGTGAACTTATTTCAATAAGTTCACAAGAGTGATAGCACATCAGGCAGAAATATTTCAAGGGATGTTTTCTACCATCTACACACTGTGAAAGTTTATTATATTCTTCTGTGATCTTTTCTATTTTTCAACCTTACCAATGGTGTAGCTGAAGGTGTTGTTGTCATCTATACTATCTTTTCCTTTCTTCCAACTGGAACCCTTAGCTCCAAATGAAGATACAATGTACCCTTACTGGGAAAGCCTCAAGTGACATCAACACCTTCTGCAAAAGTTTGTATGGTTTTTACATGCAATAAGTTTAATTTCACTTACTGCTGACACTGTGTAGCAAGCACTCCTGCCCTGTTGTCATCAGTACACAGTCTCAAGTGGTCCCTAAGTAAATACAAATTTTCATGTTACATACAGTATTATTAAAAATAAGCCATGACACACCATATGGCATCAGATGTGCATCAGATCACATTGTTTATTTGTATTTTTGTCATAAATTTGTCTGAAAAGTGGGACCTTTTAAATAAATCTCAAAATAAATTTATTATATCAGAAATTAATATCTCCAGACCAAACGAGCAAATAATAAAAAAAAACTATAAAATATTTTGAACCTATGAAGTTTTTAGGGTTTAAAGGCCACATAATGTTCTGTTGCAATGGTTCAATTACATAGGTTTTAAACCTTTGAAGAACAGATAAACAACTTACATACACATGTTGTAGGTCATCAGCTTCTCTACATACATCTCTTGCCAAGGTGTTGGTTCTAAGAAATATAAATTCATCTTACATATCAATTATATGACTTACTTTTTCAAACTACTGAAAGCAGTAAAAATAAACTGAACTGAAATTGATGATTTCTCATAAACAGACGCATTCCAAAAAATGTTTGATACTGGTACCATCTTTAGACCAAAACAAGCAGAATACTAGAATTACCAATGTGTTATGATTGTGGCAGAAGGATATAGGCCAACAGGCAATGTCATATCATATGGCTTATCAAAGTTCATTATGCAGATCACACACAAGCGATTTATTTTGGATTGATATCAAAGTGTAGAATTATACCTTTGGACATGCAGGGCACTGAAATCCATCATCAGCTAAGGTAGAACAGACGGAAAGAAAGTTATCGCATCGATAACGGAAATGTCTATATTCATCAAACGAGTCATTTACGAGACTACGATAAAGTTTGTGCCTGCAAATATAAATGTACATTATAGTAGTCAGATTTAAACTCTAACCAGGGTCTCACAAAGCTTGGCCATTTGTATTTAAGTAAACACTTTTTGTCTGTATCCATTATCATGTACATGTATGCTTTGTGTATGTTCTGGTAATTAGCACCGAATACTCAAAAGTAATGCATGCTTGTATGTCCGCCATTGCAGTTTCCTGTCTTTTCTTTTGTCTGTCTGTCTGTCAATAGGTTTAGAAACGAGGCATTTGCTTCTCATTATATATTCAGTGTATCAACAATCAAATTACAATGTGTACTTTATAAAACATGTATATGGACTGTGATAACTGCTATACACAAACATTATTTGTTGTTTTAAATTGAATGTGTAAACTGTAGGATAGAAACGGCAGCTTGTAAAATAATCTAAGTAAATTCAATGTACCTCGTGCGCTTTCATTGAATTCCTCCATCTTAAACTCTGGCAAGCTGCCTTCAGGGACATGTGTCCCTCTAACAATAACATTTCAAGCATGTTCATGACTGAAAGGCCACTTTGGGATGATCCGGGGTGGATGGCCACAACCGCAGCCTGATAAGGGTGACCGTCTCTGGTTCACAAGGGCAACATGTGAAAAAAGAGTCATGAAGCCGACCTGTATAAAAGAAACAGAGAGAGAGGTGGGGGGGGGGGTGGGGAGGTGGGAGGGAGTAATGGAAAGAGATGGCATAGGACAGGATGGAAAATAAACAGGAAATTATTACTTTATCCAAATTGACATTGGTAAAAAAAAAAATTATATTGCAGCTAATGACAAAAAACAGGTCTCTGGTTTCTGGTCTCCATACGCAGACCCGCGCGTCAGCATTTAAAATGTTTTGTGCCTATGAAATGATGCCCAATGATGATGCCTAAACATAGAGATATGAATGTTTGCCTGATTTGTGAGGCCTCTCTATAGGCACCGTACTTTGTTTATGTGATTATTTGGTCTGATTCCAATAACCACTTATACATGTTAGCATGGATAACTTAAAAATAATTAGGCAAACCTATAATCAGAAACCAGATCTTTTTTTGTTGGCCTAACATAACATGCATGCTTTTGTTACATTGGACGTAGACTTGATAATTCAAATTTATGCTATTGCATATTTTTAAATACAGTTTTACAGCTATGTATTTTTTTTTACACTACTGGTAAAGATTAATGCAAAATGCTTGCCAATAATTTGTTTTAATTATTAGAGTGTACTTACTTTTGTCCTCGAGAAAAAAGAAAAGTGGCCTATTTCTTATTGTCTAACGCTGGCAAACTTTTTAAAAACAAACAGTATCATTATTTTTTTTTCTCCATGAGAGAGTAACTTTTATAATGATACAATTTTGTACCACTTTTAGAGCAATTAGGTTAATATGTTTCAGCTTTGTATTTTGTTGATTACTATAACTATGTGCTGTGACGTTATCACAATTGTAACAAATTAGGTTGAACCCTTTTTCATACAAGCTTACCCTTCTCATCAACTACCTGGATGGGTTTCTTGTGTTGTAATTCACACTCATGATCCTTCCTAGAGAAATCTGGATTGAGTTCATATGGCGCAGCAATTTTTCCCTGAATAAATTAATTAAAAAAACAAATATTGTAGATTCAAAGCGGTTGATATTTTAGCAAAACATACACCGTAGATCTACCTTTACCACAATTGGGAAATGTATGATGAACAAAAATGAAGTGGGACACTAAAAAGGTTTGTCATCATCCTTGTAGCACTTCAGTGTGCATGAAGTAAGAAAGTGTATCATTTTTTTTTTTAATACGGTATCATTTATAACGGTATAAACATTCACCAACATTTTTAAAATATTTATAAAAATTGTTCAGGTGGTCTGGTTATTTTTATGTAATATATAATTTAAATTTGTTACAATTTCATGTAATATCTGTAATGAAGATAGTATTGTCAAGAACGAAATTGAACATCATGCGAATTTGTGAGTCTAAAAGAAGAAAAACTAACCCCTTTAAAACCAAATTGGGGTCATGGATATTGGGCCAAGTTTATATTTCATTCTTCTTAAACATTCGCGATTGGGGCGAGGGGTGTTGATGCCACATAACAGAATGTATATGTCACGCCCCAACTGTGTGAATTGTCCAAACAAAATTGGGCCTTCCCAACTACATGTATAGAAGGGGACAACTTAGTTGGGACAATTACACAGTAGGGGCATAACATAAACATGTAATTCTTACCAACATTATCTCGGGCTTGTGAAGCATGTTGTTTGATGTGTGAAAACACAAAGTACAATGCAAGCAACGAATAACATTTGGTCCACAATCAAAGGCACCGGATAACTTCACCCTCGGTATCTTGGCAGACACAGCAAGCATTTTTCACAGGTATTTGACTCTCAAAAAAAGGCATCATCAAATAATACATGTTTGTCTTGCCAGCTGCTACATTCCTGTAACTTTCTTGCTGTGTGGCTGCGGGAGTTGGATAAACATTCTTGCTTGGATGGCTCAACATTTGTTTGCCCATGTACTGCATTGACCTTTATAAAAATAATGAATAATAAACATATTAACCAGTGTTAATACATGACTTAACAATAAGGGAACACACGTCGCACGCAGGCTTAATAGAATGGCTGGCAAACAGCTGGCACGGCAAACAGCTGGCACATACACGTTGCTCTGATTTTGATATACCGTGTCTTTACCGTCTGTTAATACATACCCCATGTGATTATGTTTTGTCCAATCAGATTGTCTAAACTGTCTTGGGCATTTATGAATGTTAAATGAAGTACAAACTTATGAATAAAAACAAAATCTTGGTCCGACATATGTGCAAGAGATGAGTTACATTTGGTTCACACATGGTACCCTTTGTTCACACATGGTACACATTAAATATTAATAAGGAGATGACTTTCTTCAAAACAAAAAAGGACTGAGCACTGTTATTCAACATACATAACTTGTCCATCTAGTTGACATTTTTACAATAGGGCATTTTAAACTTAAAATTGGTGAGTAATCCCTTTTAATTAAAAAAGAAAAATTATAACAGAGGGAATATAAACTCAAAGGTAACTCAAGATCATTACAAATAGTGTACAGTTAACCCTCCTATGTATTACAAGGACATTTTTTATGAAATTGTGAGGTTAGTCAAAAGTATTTTTCTTGACTGGGGAACGAGCTCAAATTTTGTAATTTTAAATTCCTTTAAAAAAAAGACTCATATATAATATCAGAAGTCTATTACTTACAAGAAGTGTGCCACCCTGCTATAACCCACAGTCACCATGGCATTGTACTCCCAATGCGTGCAGTGGCGTAACTATGGGGGCGGGGGACACGTGCCCCTCCAGCCGAGGTCTGTGCCCCCACCCCGGGTGCCCCCCATTCAGAGTTTTGAAACAAATAGGTCCCCATTTGAGGCTGCAGAATGAAGTATTGACATGCCCCCTAGAAAAAGTGGTGCACCCCCTAGTGCTCCCCTGAAAATTGGACCCTAGTTACGCCACTGAATGTGCGTACAACGAGCTTGGTGACAACAAGCTTGGTTACGAGTTTTGCTCCCCCTGCGCGGCCTGCCGTGGGGGAACATGGGATAGGCGTTTCCACACGAAGCTAGTTCATGGAGAACTCAAAGCAATCTTAAACTATAGAAGCAGGCGAACCAATCCGTGTGGCGATCGAACAATGGGCGCGTTCAATTAACACCCTGGGTAAGTCTCCCAGACTTCACTGCTTTTTGAGACCTTGTACATCAGTCTGAGCATGGAGGTAAAGATGGTCTGAGGAACATAACTTTATGAATATGCCAAATCCATTGCTCTTGGAGTACTATGCTGTGGACTAGATTAGTAGATGAGTGGCACACTTCATGTAGATAATAGACTTCTGATAATATACAATGTATATAAACAATCATACCACCCTCAAGCTTTCGCTACCCCCTCTGGACCTTTCGCAACTACATGTACCCCTCTCTAGATTTCATGACTACCCTACGTCCCTCAAGCTTTTGCAACTACCCCCTCCCCCCACAAACTTTCCAAAGTTTCTGGTAAAAACTAGCGGGGTACATGACATATAAATGTACAATCTTACCTGTGAGGATGTTGCATGTTGACTAGTTGGCTGATATACATCGGCAAGTAACACCTCCTTGGTGTGAAAGTGGCTACCCTCGCCCCGCTGCAAATTTTGTATCTTATGTAAAGTAAATTGTTTGGGAAGTTTACGGTTAGGCATCTGCAAGAACAATTGTAAGTGTGAGAAAAAATATATAAATAACATTTTAAAGAAATACTGATCCTCAAAATGGACACATTCCTTATAGAAGAAGCGAACGAAGACTACTTAATTCGTTGGTGTTTATCTCGTCGGCAGTGGAAAATTATTTGAGAAAATGAAACATTAATATCATGGTTATGAAAAGAAATAATTTATTTGACAAAATGTTAACATAATTTTTACACATTTCAAAGTTTTAAAGTACTTTTTGCAAAAGCTTTAACCACCTTCCATTTTATTGGTCTTTCAAGAATATCGATTAAAATAAAAGTTTTCAGAGCTTCTCCAAATTATACCATTTTATTTTAAAAATCTAGAACAATATTTTTATTTTCAAGATTAAAAACAATTTTACAACCATCTGGAATAGGATGAAACATGATTCAACTGTTTTTCTTCTTGGGTACATTTCCTGTGCCCCCATCAACTTTAACAGTTTGGGGTGAGTCATTATACCAACATCAATTTTTTGATGACCACAATTCTGTGTGTCTCAAAAAACGGCGCTCAAGACATCCACGCATATGATCATGCATTGAAATTCAGCATTTTACAAGAGAATCCTTCACTGAAACAAACTGAAACACCAAACTGCTAATTTCATTTGTAACTGTAAGTTACCATCCAGTTGATTATAACCTTAGGTGCGTCATTTAGGGTAAATTGAGGATATATATAGGCCTAGGCCCATAATCATACAACGTTAGGTGCATACATTAAAATGTCAAACTTACCATTCAGCGATGTCTGATATAACGTTAATAATTACATGTAACGTTAGTGTACGAAAGGTGATCCAATGACTCCAAAAATCAATTGCTAAAAACATAACAATAACATTAACTAACGTTGGAAAAAATAGAAAGAATCAGGGAGGAAAAGTTCCCGCGTCGCGATCGGCCAGCCCCGTGACTATTTTATCTTAAATATTTTCGTTGTTAACAATTAATTTAAAGAAGAACATAAAATAGTTATAGCCTAATTAGAACGTTGTTACGACTGTTACACGATTATACAGAAACAATTTGATTATTCATGAAACGATCGTCGTCAACCCGTCAACCAACCTGTACTGTGACGTCCGTGTGAATTAAGCGTGCCATTGCTGCATGCTACGCGATATGCATGTATGTGCCACTCACTTAAAACGACACCAATTGTAATCCAGACTACCAGATTATAATCTGTGCTTGTTAATAGCAAGATGAAATTGATCCTTTTGAGACGTTATCTACTGACACAAATTTGGAGTATCGGGTGACTAGATTGATGGCGCTTTACAAATGCAGATTGGATCGTTAACTTCCTGTTTTTGTACCTTACTACTCATTGTACCTTGTGAGGGCCCCGGACCCCACGCCGTTGTGAATTCCTACTCTTGGCTGATTTCATTCCACAATAATCACAATGGATTTTAGGGCAAGAGTTTTCCCGCATTTTGGCCTGCAATCGAATGTTCATGTAACACTGTCAATTCATTATTTATTTTGATATTTTATACACTCGAGTCGTTATTTTAAAAACAAATACATAAATACAAATAAATTGTGGTTAAAATTAAGAAAAATGGACTTAAACAAAAAAATAAGTAGATATAGCTCTCAGATGCTAACACGGAGCCTCCTGAATGCAAAATTATCCCATGACCATTTAGGCCAATAAATAAATAAATAAATTTAAAAAAAATAAAAAGTGCGTCACCGCTCCGATTTTGAAGCTGACCTGTCAACAGAAACTAGCTATTTTTTGGCCTAAGGGGAAAACATAAAGTGACATGACCATTAGTTTGGTTATTTAAAAAAAATAATAATATACATTTTCCTTAGCAAATTAACCCTTTTTTGGGGAAAATTAATGCTTCTTTACATCATCATTCAAGATACATTCAAATTCATCTGTTGAGCATTCTATCGTCCTTAACCCAACTCATCACCAAAAATAAGTAAATTCTAATTGAAAGTGTCACTAATTTCATACAATTTCTAGGTTGATGAAATTTTTGCGTCGAGTGCCCTACGCCGACGTGTGTATAGCACAGTATACGACTTGGACGGGATTCGAACCCACGACCACCTGCTTACAAGTGCAAACGTCTTAACCTCTGACCGCTTCAATTTTCGTCAGAATCAGTCGTAAGCGGTGAATTTTGATGGTTCTTTACACACAATTTTGAAATTTCCAGGGAATAAAACCTATAATAAAAAAGATATATTTTTTTAGATTAATTAAATATATATATATATACTTTTTAATTATTATTTAAAACTAATTTCTGCAGAAAGTTAGTCAGAGTGATGACCAGGCATTGGGGAGCGTTGAATCTTCTAGGCGAACCCAGCGTGATATTCCACCTTAGCACCCTTCGGGGGGAATCGGCAGACCCCCGGTCGCTCATTTACTTTCTCGCACCGTAACCAACTATCGAATAGGGGAGAGACATGGCGGCCCCCAAACCATTGCTGCTGCCGCAGCTGCCATGTCCCTGAATTAGGTCTGTTCTACGGCTTCGAACCGGTGCGTCCCAGCTCTGGAAGCCCCGCGATTGACACTTCCAGTGGTCCGGCAAACGTGCTGCGCCATCTGGACCATGTTGGTATGAGACAGGTTAAATTAAACCTACTTAAATAAAGGGTTTGAATTATATTGCAATATGCAATAAAAGAAAAACGCTAGTGGGATTCGAACCGGGGTCACTTGCATGAAAGTCAAACGTGTTATCCATTAGACCACCGCTTCAGCTGACTGATTGTAATGAACGGAGATTCAACATCATTTGATATGATGGAAAAATAAAGAGAACGCTCATTGAGTTTGGGTCTATCAAATAATTTAAAACAAATTGGGGTTATATATTCAGTTTTTGAATATTTATTTATAGTGATACAACAATTGGCGGATTCAACACTTTTGCCGTTTGAACGGGTTTTGGTGGGTGTGTACCTATACTTCCAAGGACTTGATTACAAAAGGGAACAATAGGAAGAATAATCCCCAGATTAAGTCCTCACGGTCCTCTGAATTGTCTTTGCTGGCAGCATTCATCAAGGGCCATTAAGAACGATACTTATTGGGGGTGGGGGATTGCCTTTACCGTTATCTGTATGGGCCTATAATAATGATGTGTTGTTGCATTATTTTGTCAGATGAATCCGGAGTTCGTCTGGTTGCCTTTCACTACAACATTGGGATGCCACTAGAAAATATGGATGCTGGTCAATACAATGTCGATGTCAGATCTCCATCAGGTGAGCTCATTTTGGTACATACCTTAAACAGTGATGATAATCATAATGATAATGATGATGGCGATGATGGTGATGATGATTATGAATATGGTGACTAATTTTGATGGTGATGGAGATGTTTATTACAGTGACGGTGATGGTTGCGATGGTGGTGGTGAAGATGGTATTAGAGGTGGTGAAGTTGGTGGTGGTGATGATAGTGTTGATGATCATAAGTAATGACTGCTTCCAGTAGTAATTAGTTCTGAAAAGAACTGGTGATTACAACTCGACGTTTCGATTAGTATGTTCCGATCGTCTTCAGGAGGATTATCATGGTGATGATCATGGCGATGGTGGTGATTGTGTTGATGGTGGTTGTGATGATGGTGATAGTGATGATGATGGTGTTGGTGATGATAGTACTGATAATGACGGTGGTGATAATTATGGTGATCTTTGGTAATCATGGTAATGATGGTGATGGTGTTGTTGTTGTTGATGATGATGGTGATGATGGTGATGATGGTGATGATGGTGATGATGGTGCGGTGATGGTGGTGATGACGGTGATGAGGGTGATGGTGATGATGGTGATGATGATGAGGGTGATGATGATGATGATGAGGAGGGTGATGATGATGATGAGGGTGATGATAAAGATGGTGATGATGGTGATGATGAGGGTGGTGATGATGAGGGTGATGATGATGATGATAATGATGAGGGTGATGGTGCTGACCAATGTTTTCCAAAAATAATTATGATACACTGTATTAACATAAACGTTTGAAAACCTCTTTCTGTACAGCTACACAACCCCCAGTCGTCATGACAACCGTAATGCCAAGTGGAGATTCAGATGGTAATTTATTTTAGAGAACATGAATCAAGCCATTGTTTGGCAGTTAATACACAACTTGGTAGGATACCAAGCGGCATTTAGGAGAATAGTTGATATCGACCCCCTTGAGCCCCCATGGCATATCGTTTTCATATTGGACAACTCGCCCAATATGAACACCGTGTGTGAATAAAGTTAACATCACCGTTGTTATTTAAACATATAGTTTTTGGAGGGATATTAAGCGATCCAATGTTTCTAGTGGTTATTTCCTTATCCTTTTGTGCTTTGGGTTCAGCAGCGTAGCCACGGGGGGCCTGTGGTAACGGGCCCCCAACAAATTTCCAGTGCCCCCCACCCCCCGAAAAAGTCCTGGCTACGCCGCTGTTTGGGTTTCTGATTAGTTTTCCCCTTTTTGTGTGTTTTGTCTGGGGTTTGCATCCAACCTTTAAGGTCGTGAGTTTAAATGTGAGTTCAAAACCCAAGATTCACGCGAATGGAATACCGTCAGGGGCGGATCCATGGTCTCACAAAAAGGGGGAACACTGACACAAAAGGGGAACACGAAAAAAGGATGGTAAATTTATATGCACGGCGATAACAACAATTCTCAGTTTACAATTCCACCCTCCTCATTGTAAATCGCTGCTAAGTGAGTTATGGAAATAATCAAGCTTCCATGTCTAAGACCTACCCAACCCCCTAAAAACAAATTATAATTATACATAGACAAAATAAAGAAAGAACAAATGTTGTGTTTTATTGACCTGCGAAAACGTATAGGGACATATATGCACGGTTGACCTTTCACCTCTAGAGTTTTGATTACTCTTTGACGAAAGACCTAAAATAAAGGGGGTGGATAAATAAATAAAATAAAAAATGCGCATAATAATGTTGTATTATCCTGGCAAAACTGTGGTGTTAAAATAATTACACCAGTGGTGTCACCAGTGGCTGATGCAGCGTAGTCATCACTGGGATAGAGGGGGGACTACAATTAACGCTGACGGCCTAAATATATTGCTGTAAAAAGACGAAATCCCCCTCGAGAATTATGGATGCGACCCTTTTCATAACTTAGTTTTTCATCGTTGGGTACATATTAGTTTCTTTTAAAAAAGCTAACTTCAGCAATACTTTGTTTAAATGATTTTTCCAGGAATTTGGCAATCGGGCAAGTAAGTAATGATTTCCCATAGCGAAAATATAGGGTAAATATATCTTCTTTCCCCAAAACTCAGTACAAAATAAAAATGTCAATGGAAATTATGTATAGGCTTAATTATTATCTGTTTATACTTGACAACCAATTTGAAGGGTACGCATTAAAAACAAGTTCGACGTCTTAAATTGGATTTGATTCATTTGGTTATAGTTATGGGTTAGGGCCTACATGTAGTTTTAATAATTATAATATAATTGTACGGAATTATGGAAAAAGATACAATCCCTGAAACAATATTTATATTTGGATACGTATATTCATTTCATTCATCTAGTTTTCCAGAGATTTGTCATAAAACTAGCCTGTAAAAGTTTCATTACAATAGGTGATCTCGTTAAAAAAACATTACGAAACTGGCCTCCAGCAATTTCTTTTGAAAACAATTCGACACATACATTTTCTTTTTGCTGAAAGATGTTTGATATTTGTGTACTGACATTAAACCAAGCTTTAGATAAAGTATAGGCTTGTTGCGTTAATTTTATAATCTGGCAAGTATGTATATTGTACTATGTATAATATTGTAGTGGTGTTTCTTTTCCAAATCAAACATGCCCCCAGACCTGCTTTCAATTACCAAATCAAACCACCCTAATCTGTCCAAGAAACCAGCTAGGTTAAATCACGTTCGCTCAGAAGCTTTTGACATGGGATCAACGATCCTTTTCACCACAGGTTCTACTGGGGGGAGGAAGGGTTGGGGCAAAAGTGCGTCACCAACGCAGCTGCTACATGTCTCATTCGCAAACGCCAATGCGCGTGGTGAACATCGTGGTACGCGTATAGACGACGGGTACATTGACTGTTGTAAGCACGTATGCACTGTTCAAATAGATAGTGTGCGTCAATAACATTAGGGACCATTAGAAATCCATGTGCGTACGGGATACGTATGCAGCTCGCAAAAGATGTGGATTACGTCATCAGTTTGTTCGGTCAATCGTTCAGGCACTCGCATCGCGTAGCCGCACCGTACGTGAAAATGGTGAGTTCGCGTATGATATTCTCTGATGTATAACAACTAAAATAACTATCAAAATAACTCGTATTTTTCCCAAGACTTTCAGTAAAATGTGTAGTTATTTATGTTTAATACTAAACAGATAATTTATAGCGGTGAGTCGGAAGTTTAACACATTTTCCGAATGCAGTTTAACACATGCAGGGCAATCGAAAGCATCGCGAATGTATAAGATTTCCCGGTGCACGTGCATGCTACTCGCGATTCGTGAAGAAAGAAAATGAAAATCAAAACCCAAAAAAATAATTGCCCCATAGCCTGTGATCCCGGTATTATTTGGGGTCGCTGTTTTCTGTTTTTTTTTAAATTCTTACTTAACTGTTAGTCTGAAATTTTGGGACTAGGCATGTTTGTAAGGGGGATAGTAGTTAGACTTGGAGTCCCAAGACTTAAGATAGGACCGTATTCATGAAACCTACCCTCCCCAGACGTCTTCATGGAATTTATGATCATGCAGGATTATGACTTACCAGAGGCTTAATTGCTTTGATTTTATTCAGCTTATGCATCGCTTGCGGAACGTCGCAGATAAAACGCGTACGGCAGAAAATTTCGCATGCTGTGGCACATGCGCGTATACACCACGAACGTGCGCAATCTAATCCCCATTAGCAACGTATGCCACTCCAGATACGGAAGCGCCGCGTGACGTCATATACGTATACGTATCCCGTACGCGTACGCGCGCTGCAAACGTATACGTGCACGTACGTGTATTATAAAGGCTTGGCGACAACATTTTCTTAATCGTTTACATTAGAAATATCAAAATATCGGCTAGGGTCAACGGACATATTTCCGTAAAACTCTCTTGAAAGGTAAATCAACATTATTCAGATTAAGGGGGAAAAAGT
Source organism: Zoroaster sp. YZ-2022 (assembly GCA_029582265.1). Taxonomy (NCBI): domain Eukaryota; kingdom Metazoa; phylum Echinodermata; class Asteroidea; order Forcipulatida; family Zoroasteridae; genus Zoroaster; species Zoroaster sp. YZ-2022. Next base: position 16,447,811 of record CM055825.1, on the reverse strand, counting down.
CAGAGGGTCAACGGTAAAATTTTATAGAATCTTCTGTTCGTTGACACTGTTTTTGTTATAATTCATGGGTGTCATTTCATTATGAGTTTCTGTGAAAAAAATACATTAAAATGTTTACAAAATACATAGAAAATGTGAGAGTAGTATTTTTCATTGTGATTATTAATGGTAAATTAAATTATGATAAAAAGTATGAAAATTTAAATATTAAACCGTTTCGCAGTTTTTTTTGCATTAATAGTATGGCCTACAATGCGCGTCAAGCCTCGGATCAAGTGATACCCTTCCTTCCCCCTGGGTTCTACGTGGACGAGGAGCTAATTATGCCTTTCCATGAAATATGTTAATTACATTCACGCATGCGCTTAAGCCCAACTTATTGGCAAACTCAAAAGTGGGATCGTCACGCAACGCCTAGCGTGCGTTATAGCTTGTACTTAGCCATTGGTCCCCATTATATTGACTCAGCATGCACTAGGCGCTATAGCGCGCATGGCGTTGCATTTGAGTGCCACCCAGTGGTGTTTGAGCGCATGTGCGAATGCAATTAGCATATTTCATGGGAATGGTTTATTCTAAATGCAGATCCTGGATCCGATGGGTTCTATGAATATGGTCAGTTCGTGACGAGCGCTCCTGGCACAGCTAATCCTGACGGACTTCATTTCACCATCACCTACAAGAGTTACTCCACCCTCGAAAACAGTATTTTTCTCTTCATGTTGTGGTTTGTTAAAACAAAAGTCACAGCGATGGAGCTGTTAGAACAATCCATTATTCTGGCACAGCAAGCTTTGTTATATACAATCATTAACACCTCATCTTTTTACAGTTTTACATCGTACTTAATGTTGCCGTGGACTCCTTGACCAACCAACCCTACCCGAAGCCGAGGTCTAACAACTCTCCAACCGCTGCACTCGATTTCTGGAACGACAAGAGCGACTAGTACCCAACCTGGAACCCTGATGTCGGCACCGGCAAGGACGCGGCCGTACAGGTCAAGTCGGTACGCGTCTGGGCTGTGTAAATGCAGTTTACTTCCACAGCGTCATACTTCAGTTACATTTCAAACAGCAATTGAGCCTACGTGCTATTTTTCAAGATTGGTTTTGAATTTGAAAAACAAAGAAAAAACAAACAAATAAACAAACCAGTAAACAAAAACAAGCCCTAAACAACAAACAAACAAACAAACAAACAAAAAATAGAATTTGAAAACTTCTAGTCACAATCACCAACAAGACTCACCGAATTGGAAAACCTTGATAAAGCAATCTAAATTAAATATTACAAATATTGTTACAAACTGCAGATGTTTCAAATTAACGACTTATTTGGAAAAAAGTAAAGACAATATTGCTATTTTAAAAAGAAAACGATATAGTTGCTCTAAGTTTTATTTAAAGAACTTACTTGGCGTGAAGTTGTCGTTGGCATCAAAATATCCCTTAAAATGATTTTAGTCGGAGCTGTTTTTAAGAATATAAAACTATTTTTGAGTAAAGACATAATTTGTTTACATTTTTAATTGATTGATTTATTGATTTACTTTTTGATATTTGTTTGTAATTTCCACTTTCTGAATACAGAAACCAATATTAAATCCAGTATACACTATTGGCAAAATGCCTGTAACTATAGGCTACTTCAATTTGTGGTTTTAGAAGCAAGGATTATGTCTAGAAACCAACTTGTGTAACCTGTTTTGTTGTGTCGTTAAGAAGAAATAGTGACCATGCATTCAGATGATTTGTATTAATGACTGGTGACCAATTTCAGATTTGAATGTTCATTCATATTTTCTATAAATTTACTACATGTCAGACGGTCTTCTCTTGATATTTGATAGTGGTGCCATCTGAAAATCAAGTAAGTTTTTAGATAATAATTATTTTAGGGTGTACACCCGGTCTTGAATCAAGACTCGGGAAAACAGACTCCCTTGATGCTATATATAAAGACGAATAACAAGCTGATGTTAGTTTGCCTACTCGTTAAATTCTAAGCATTGGTACAACGATACAGAAATTGGATATCTGTCTTAGGGATATCCTTAAGCTTGGAGAGTTTGTTACGGCGGCCATCGAGAAACGTTTCCATGACTCGGATCCTCTCCAGGTCAAATGGATCCACGTCGTACGGGTTCTCGGACAGCACTACCGGGTCAGCCTTCTTGCCGATAGTGATGCTGCCAATGTCGTCTTCCCGGTGGAGTTGCCAGGCCGCGTTGATGGTGTAGGCCTTGAGAGCCTCGTGGATGGACACGCGGTACTCTGGGCCGTAGGGCGTGTTTGGGTCATCTCTGGTACAGCGGGTTACGGCTGTCTTCATGCTGGAGAAGGGAGTGGCATGTCCTGGAAAGGTCGGATGGTCCTGAAGTGGGGACATGTATTATTTTCATACATACAAAAATATATGTAAGTAAAATTTAAACAGGTAGGCCTATAATTAACAATAGGCATATGTAGGCATATAATTATAGCTAAGCAGTTTTGATAGAGTTGCGAAGACGTGAGTCGCGATTTTCGTTGATTCGACTCGAGTCGCGTCATGACCATAAATTGGCCCGATTCGAATCGACTTTCTGCACTGAAATTTTTGAGTTGATGATTATAATAAAATAAATATCTCCCCCCCCCCCCCCCCTGGCTACGTGCCTGGGTGTGCAAGAAAAAAGAACAACAATCTGATTTAGGGAAATCCGAGGCATGGCATTCCAATATGATCTCCTTTATACCTGGTGAATGGTCCAAGTGACTCCACTTTTCGTTGCCTCAGACAGCGGCGTCCAGCGGTTGACTCGGTCACCGAATATGTCCGTCTTGTAGGTCATTGCATAGAAGCGGAGGTGGTCCACAAAGAAGGAGAGAGCCAAGTTGATCTTCCCAGCTCGGGCGATCTGCTCCGAGGTCATGAGGCCAAGATGTTCCATGCGGTGACGTATGTCCCCGGGGCACTTGGCTAGTACCTGCAATTATTTAAAGCTTCGGATTTTGTTAACGTATTTATTCTAGTTTAATTAGCCAATACAAACGTTCGGTCAAACAAGTTAAGAACAATTTGTTTCATTGCACAGATATAAAATAAATATGTTCAATTAGAGCGCTCGTACGGTATTCGAGAGGTCGTGGGTTCGAGTCCGGCATCAGCCAATTTTTCTTTGCTCGCTACCCGTTTATATAATATTCAGGTCAGTTTCTCCCTATTAATTTACTTTGTGTACAACCACGTAAAAGGCTTGTGTCCCAAGTTGTGTGATCCCCGCTACTGCCGTTACCCAGGTTATTTGCATCTGACCGGGGCTTGATCCCTGGCTACTCGGCAGATATGCTTTGGCCTCTGACCTGGCCCCATAGAGCAACATATAATTGGCATAAGTGGACCGCCTACCAACATAGGGGCTGGTTAACTCAGTTGGTAGAGCGCTCATGCGGTATTCGAGAGGTCGCGGGTTTGAGTCCGACATCAGCCAATTTTTCGTTTCATATGTGTGTGTGTGATATAAACATGACTGACCTCTTCATACGCTTTCAGAACCTGTTCGACTGCTCTCTCCCCGTGGCAGTGGATCGCAAGCTGCTTTCCTTGTTGGTTGTACTTCTTCACGGTATCACACAGAGCCTTCTTGTCGTAATTCAGCTTGCCGTACCCGGGTGCCTTGGGAAAGCCAAGTGTCTCAGTCAGGGGCGTGTTCAGGTATGGCTCGCTGATCGCCGCGGTCCCGCTGTGCGGCGAGCCGTCAGCGATGATTTTCGTACCGGCTTCCCAGAGTTTACTGCTGTAGTTACCGACGCCGTCCCATTGAGGTCTGGACTGGAGCCCCATGTTGCTCGTGGCACCATACGAAGTAAAGCGAGGACAGCATGACGACTGTGGAGATACAGTGCACGACTGTGTACGCAACTTACTTTCACCCTCTTGTTCTACGGCATGCGTGAGGCGGTACAGTGCTAAAATAAAACAAACAAGTAACAAATAAAAAACGCTAAAACTTCAAAAGTAACAAATAAATTAAAAATCCTGTGGCGGAAAGGGGTTAGGACGGAGTCACAATCAAGGGCGGTCACTGGAATTGAACGAAAAAAATACTAACTTGTGTGGATTCTTTGTTTCTTATCTAATATTCATAAATGCCCAATACAGTTAAGATAATCTGATTGGACGAAACATGATCACGTGGTGGTGTATTAATGGCCGATAAAGACCGGCTGCCTACGCACTACCCGTACTTAACTATAAGGCTGATCTTCATAGAGTACGAATGCATTCAATGACCGTTTAACAAGAGTGTACATATTCTTGCTTCAATCTGCCAGCCACATTGCCATCTTACCGAGACGGATAGGGCAACCTTCCCTATCAGCAATATTAATTTTGTCAACAGCTCATCGAAGAATGGATTCGGAATGTACGCTAATTCAGTGACTGTAGTGAACCCAACGGAGGCGTAGTACTCCCACTGGCCCACAACCGACGCTATGATCTCTTGGACACTCGGTAGTGGTGCCTTGCCAATGACTCCCAGGATGGCGGGTTCTTCTAATAGCTGTCCAGTAAGGTTACCCTCCTCGTCTCTGACATACGTCCCTCCCGGAGGATTAGGAGTGTTATTATCCACCTGAAAATAAGAACAATGAGATATCGTTAAAGGGAAGGTACAACATTGGTTGTGAATGAAAAACTACTTCTAAATACGAGTACATGGTTTCTTTATTTATCTTTGAATCAATATAGGTCATGCTGCTAAACAAATGGTTTTGGTAAGCATTTTATGAAAGGTATATCGCCCGTGTTTGGGCCAATTTGACGGTAAAAAAAAATAGATTTAAATGTGTAATTGCCATTTTTCTGAGGTTTTATGAGCTTTCATTTGAGATAATGAACGAAATACTGTCAAGGATCACACAATATATTGTACGTAATCATTATCTTTCAAAATTCGTTCGTTTTTTAAATTAAATTTTTGGGTCTCTTGGGTCAAAAACATAAATCTGTCCAAAGTTAACAAAAATTCACTCACATTCGCCACTTTAAGAGCTCGACTATTGACCCAGGCCACGTGACCGCTCTGGCCAACCACTGCCATTGCAACATCCTTGGGGAAATGTTCATCCAGGTAGGCTGCGCTGAGTGTCGGGAGATCTGGGATGAGCTCCGGGTCCCTGCCAAAGAGCAAACCCCATTTCTTATTCCCCGGAACATTGGCGAGTTCTTTCATAGTTTTTCAATAATCTCACGAATTTCTTCGTAGCTCCTGTATAAATTATAATAAATCATGGTATTTATTGTTGACATTATTAGCTATTCATGGGCAAAATGTGGCTGAAATTAAACGAAATTAGCCTTTATGAAATGTTATGAATTTTTATCTGGTAAAACAAGCACATATCTTTGTTATATATGGTTTAAAAGTAAAGTCTATGCACGTATACTGATATAATGTAAGAATATTATTGGATCAAGATATAAATTTAAACAATCATTTCACTCAATATGGAGTCTAAGACATGAGAAAATGTGAATCATATTTTTTTTATAGAAAACACTTGGAGCGATAAGTTGCCGTTAAACAATGTACATAATTTTATATGTTCCTGTTCTGGAATGAGAATGCTTCAGTTATACTATAATGTTGTTGCAACTGTCACAAATACAGCAGTTTGTTTTGTATTGCTCTCACTGAAAAGTGGGCAAATCTTACCTGTAATTGAGGGCACTGATGTTGATGTGTTGGCTCTGTACCTGGGCCGTCAGGATGGCGTGTTCATGAGGCTCAATGAAGCCGGGCATCAGGGTCTGCTGGCCCTTGAGGTAGATGACCTCTGTCTTGTTTCCCTTGTGGCGAAACACATCCTCAATGTTACCGACGTTCATGATTCGCTGGCCAGAGATGGCCACCGCTTCCACCCTGGACGGGTTCTTCTCGTCCATCGTGATGATGTTCCCACCGTAGAATATGAATTCTGCTCTGTCTCTAGGCATGTTGTTGGCTTCATATGAAAACAAAAATATAAAACTGTGTTGTTTTGGAGGATTTACTGTTTGATATACTGGAGAACAGCAAAACTAAATCTAAAAGAATTCTTACTTTCTTTAAATCGAGATCTACATGTAACAACAACTGCAAAGTTTAAACTTATTACGTTGTGGCGTTATCGACGAAATATCTTTTCCAGGTGTTTCATATTCATTTAATTTGTGTTCCCCCTGAGTACAACAAATTAAATTGTTTTACAAATTTTACTTAAATGATAGTACCTTAGACAGCTTTCAAATGATATTGCATGTAAACGTGACCAATAATGGATATAAGGGTCTCTAAAACTATCCTGTTCGTAAGTCGCTACGTAATACGAGCGCACATTGGTGGTACACACGTTCTTTTTGCTACATCCGGTTCCAAAGCCGGCATAACCGTTGTGTGTAATTTAACATATATTCGTTGATTTTAACGTTCAAAAGCGATTCTTGAGGCAAACTTTGACTTAGTTAATCAGATTTTGAATCTTTACAACGCACACGTTAAAGGCAAGTCCCGAGCTTTGTAATTTCTTGCGTAAATCCTTAATGAAAAAGATGGTCAATAAATGTCCAATGGGCTTCTGATGATCACTGGAGCCAGCACGTGCGAAGTGGGCGTGGTTTATGTTGAAATTGCGTCACACTTACAAACAGGATATTGAACAAGTCACCCAATATGAAAACAATGGTATAGCAAGTTGACATATCAGTTAGGGAGACTATCAATCTCATTTTCCCCTTCATGTCCACAATCATAATTTGTTTGATTTGTAATTTGCAGTTGTTAATGTTATTGACGTTTCAGTACATTTCGGTTTCCAAGGGTCATTAACCCTTGCCTTGCATACTTAACGAGATTGCGCGCCTTTATTAAATGTCGGTAAATGATCCTCATGGTTTATAAGAATCAAGAGATATGTATCCAAACCAACCTATGAAGGTTTCAGCTTATTTCATGGTGTCGTTTCTGAGAAAACAGTGAAAATACATCCCGACTGATCGTGTTTATTCCAACGTTGGATTTCTGTATTCGGTTGACAGAAATCCATTTTGGAAATTCAAAGGATTTTTGATACTATCATAAACCAAATAGGTTTTATGTAATTGTTATCATTAATTTTTTTTTTTTAAGATTACCAATAGTGTATACAGACTAGGGACTTTAAATTCAAATGTACATAAAGTAGTGTTCGTTACAATGGTACGTCGAGTTATAGCATACTCTTTGCAATACTCGTTATTATTAGGGCAAAGCGCCACTTTCCCGTTGATGGGTTATTATTTCCTCGAAACTAATTTATTTGTTCTTTTTTTGGAGGTCAATTATTAGTAACGAGTTGGCAAATGTTGGTTTTGTTGTCATAGACTAGCCACTACGGATAATGGTCTGCACAGAGTACAGGGGTCAAAGCTAGACACAGTCCACTGCTGTGTAGTGCAGTTGCACTTTTGAAGGCATCATTTTGAAAACACGTTTGCATTGTAACTTTGTATGAGTTTCCTTCCTTGTTTAAAACATATTTCAACACAAAATTGGAGGCTGCATGTATTTCGAGGGGATCGCACCAGGGATGTTTTCCCCACCAATCCCCTTTCACCAAATCGTGAATCTAACACTGCTGTCCATGTCTAAAGGTATTTTGTGTCCATGGTGTTTGTTATAGATATAAATATAAATGGATGTGTTTTTTATGTTTGTACTTTGTCAAAGCCTCTGATGAAGGTCCGGTTTGGATCGAAAACTAAGGCCACCCTCCCAGTGTGACACACCCAATGTTATATATGTAATCTCATGTAAAATATGTGGTATACAATATCTAGGGGAGACAAATACCAAGAAACTGTGTATCCGCTTTGCCAACCATGTTTCCTCTGTGAAAACTAAAACCCTACCCTGTAGCAATTCATTTTAACAGCACTAATCATAGCATTAAGGATGTTGAACTCATTGTATTTGAAGCATGCACTAGCAATGATACACATCGCAAACTTAGGGAGTCACACTGGATACATCAACTCCACACTATTCAACCGTATGGTCTCAACATCAACACAGGTATTAAAGAACCCAGCTACCTTTACCTATATCATTCTCCTGAGGACGATCAGAGCATACTGATCGAAACGTCGAGTTGTACCTCCAGTTCTTTTCAGAACTAATTACTACTCATTGAGATTCCACATGGTGTCACCGCAATTAGTCTTACTTATCATCCTCACCATGCAAAGCTACAAGTTTTACCTATATCATTATCATTACTATTCACCTATATCACTACTGGATTTTATCAACTACCTTGATATGTATTTTTTACTTTATGTTACCTTATCCTGTATATTATTACATTTTTTCCAAATGTCTCTTTTAGGACAGTTTTAATTTAGCTATTTACACCCACACACCAACTCCTCAATTTGTATGGTGTAATTAACACCCCCCTTTTTTGTTGTCTTATCCCTTTGTGTATTGTCCTGTTTACCCTAGCTTTTACCACAAGCTGCCTTTGTTCACTTCTGATACTCCTATTGGCTTTTTCTAGACTGATGCTTATCTTTAATTGGCCACTATTTTCCCGCCTTTTTTGGATCCCACCCCATGATCCTTTGCTTTCCTTTTTCCTATAAATGGATGAGCTTTTATGTTGTACTTTGTTAAAGCCTCTGATGAAGGTCCGGTTTGGATCGAAAGCTACGGCCACCCTCCCGATTTAAGTTTGTAATTTCAGGAAGAAAAACTCTGCATACCTTCTAATAAGACCAGCAAGCTGTTTCTTAACATCAAGAATGGCATGGTAATCAGAAGAAGGTAAATGAGAGGCTGAACTCTGTACTCAGCCAGAATCATTATTGGTCTTCATTAGATTTCATTTAAGAATTCAAGCGACAGAAAACGTCGATAGTTTTTAAAGTTGTAGAATGGCCGATTATTATTTAATGAACTGGTGCTACGCCTTGCGTGGCGCTCCTGTTTAAATTTTTAGACATCAAATGACAAGGATTTGTAGATAAATCTGTCTGTAAACATTGGCTTTCATATGCAAATATTAAGTGCGCAGTCAGTATTTCGTCACTCGGTCTCTCTGTAAAATCTGAACTGATCTAAAATACATTTTAAGTTGTTTTAAGGATCTACTAAACAGTAATTGAGTAAGTGGCATTATATTGTCCAATCAAGAGCTTTAACACATTAACTGGACTGTTCCATTTTCACTTGGTTTCGCCTTGTGAACAGTCCAGATGATACTGTGGCGGTTTTATTATTCGACGCCGGGGGAAACCCAAGGGACTGATCTTAATGAACCAGGGACACCGACCAGCGATTATTATCCAACAAAAATATTTATTAACCTTGCGCATGGGTGAGCGGCTACCCGAACACAAGGGGGATAATTAACGAACGGCGGACTAAGCCAAGGGGCAGTTCGTTTTGGTGGAAATGTACCACCGCCTAGGAAATGATTATACCTCAATGGAATTAGAGCAATTACCAGTAACCTCAATAAACCTCACACGGACACAGTGTTACCAAAGACAGTAATTAAATGGTTTATTCTGATCAATGATTCTTTTATAAAGTCTTGTATCAATTACAATGGCAAAGATAAGGTAAACCTCACCTCGTTGCCTTCTTTAAATACAATTCAATAACTTTATATACACAATCCTCACAATATACCTCAGTGAGAATAACCTCGTGGTAAACCTCACCACGAATCTTAAAACCAGTATACCTCAACTAGGCTAGCTCACTGCCAGCTTAGCCCTGCAACAGGTATACCTCACAACAGGTTATAATATTAACCACAATACAGATCAAGTGAAATATCGGTAACAGATTATCTAACGGGGTTGATTACACCTGAGGATTACCATAACCCTCACAGGAACCCAGAGCGCTACAACCAATGAACCTCACCGGGTTAGCAAGCACAAAGGTAATAGGAATACAATCCAGCCGTCAATCCCACCCAGAGGTGTACTACAAACAGCATGTAATCCTCAACCCTCCTATGCTCCTCAGCCTTCCCAATAATAGGTCCAAATCTCACGCTCACGCACGTTCCCAAAACAATCCTACCCCAAACAGTCCTAAAATCTGCCTAATTGTAATAATCTACAACGAACCTCACTGATCTCGTCTGCTGTAGCTCTGGAATAAACTCACAACTCGCTCCGCAACAACTCAACGAAACAGCACAGCAACCAGATAACTCGAACGTTCACCACCATCAGCACTCAGCACCAGAACCAGAATGCCCGCGAAACGTGATCACGCCACTTTCTAGCTCTCACAGGACCCCACGCAATGCTTGCTGCGCGCTGCCAGCGCATGCGTGATCAGAGCCCTAAACTTACATATAAGTCTACCACTGTTCCGTCACACAGGCCCCAGCTAAGCTTGGACCGTCCCGGTCCAAACAGCTTACAAAATCCTAACAAACAGTGGTGTTTACTTAACTTTATACAATATTAAATAATAGTCTTTCCTATCTAAATGGGGTTCTCTTACAATTTATACAACCTCCAATAATCCTCACTGCATGTGAGGTTCACACACTATTTATACAAGTTAAATCATTGAGGTTTACTTTAACCTCACATACTTTTAGCAACATCAAATAAACATTATGTCTCATGAGGTTCACCTAAACCTCACAACATCACTCTTATCTACATCTGTACATTATTTTCTTATATACAATCTATAAATAAACCTCATGCACTCTTCATGAGGTAGCTTAAGCATTTCTTTATACAATGGTAATCAAAAAGTCTTTGGTTTTAACTTACAAAAACAAAGATATAAAAGGTTATAAAACTCTTTAGAAACTTGTAGAAATATACGAACAAAATATAGTTTTATATATAACGGTGATAACACTACCCTTGGCAACCTCCAGATATGCCTTAAAATTTAGAAGAATTAATGTCCAATCAAATATTATGCACACAATTACAAGAGTCATCAGGGGCAAGATTCAAAGTCAGTCATCTGGTTACTTCAGGCTAAAAGATGACATGCATTTTGGTTCTCATCAACAGGTTTCAGGTAGGACTGATGAATGTTCTCATGATGGACCCATTTTCCATCTTATTTACATACAAAAACACAGTAAGCCTCATACCCAATGAGGTACACTTACCGCTTTATTTATACATTGGAAATACCAAACTTAATCCTGCTGCGAGGATTACCATTTAATTATCTACACAATAATCAAATCAACCTGATTCCTAACGAGGTACATTAGTTACATATTTATACAACAAAATTAAGTGTCTTTGGTTTTTCTCTTAAGGAACACAATAACAAAATATAAACTGCAATAAATCTTTTAGAAAACTTTATGAAATACAAAAATATAGGACTACAACTCTGGAGTCTTTAACAAAATTAACAGCCTCAACACAAATATACCTCTGAAATTTAACAACAATCAAAATATGAATTTAACGAAGTACTGCACTGATTCAAAGTTATTAATGGCAAGATTAAAAATGGTTGAACTATATTTTGGAAATGGCTGGTTTCCTCAGGCGTCCAAGGTGTACAGACTTGCGTCCACCGGCTTCAGGAAGGCTCGCTGAGTGTTCTCTTGATGGACTAACTTCCCGTCAAGGTAGGTATTCCTGAAGATTTTCTCTTCCACGGTCGCCATCTTCATTCGCTTAGCAGGTGGCTCTTCGGTGGCCTCATCATCGGTGCCTGCTTGTTCATCACTAGCCACTGTAACTGGACTCAACGGTGGCATAGAGTCTGGAGTGGACGAGTCGCGACTGGGGCTCACCGGCTTCTTCATGAGGTCCAGCATCGACCGCGCCTTCCCAGTCAGCTTGACGATCGGGGACAACCGAGCAACCAGGGGCGAGATGGGGGTCGGTGACAAGCTGATAACAGCCTCTCTGGTAGGACTTTCAGGGCCGGGACTTCCTGGAGCTTCACTTGCCGCCGCCGGGACTGGCGACCTCACTGCTGACTCGCGAGCCAACCTCCCTACCAGCATGCTCCTATTGATGGAGACGGGCATCCTGATGCCCCCTTCACGGTTCTCATCAACTTTCGGTCGGATGGTGCTGTACTCTGTGAGGTGGTCGGGATGACAGGACTTGTAGTGGCGCTTGAGATTATCCCGTCGCTTGTCCCGGTAACTGCAGTGCCCACAATGCAGGAATAAGGGTGGCCCGTGGGCGATCTTCAGATGGCGCCACAGACCCTGCTTCGACGTGAAGGTGCCTTTACACTCATAGCACGTAAGCGTCATTTTCCTGCATCAAGAAAATAAAACAAACCACCTTAAGTTTATCAACATGATCAACCTTACAAACGGTACCTCGCAGGGAGCCTACGTTCCCTTTTCGGATACCTCATGGGGGTCTTCTCATCATGGACGACTACCACCGTGTGGTCTACCACAACTTGATCACTATCTACATCACTTGGACCAGTTTCGGAACCTACAGTAGGTTCAACCCCCTCATCTGGCCTTTCACTCACTTCCTCACTATTACCATGCCCCTTCTTCCAAACATCCTCATGTTTGTCACCTCTGGGACTTTCCGATCCACTAGTCGCTTAGGCTGATATGTCCATGGCTCTAGGGCTTCACCCTCATACGGCTTGAGCCTATCCGCATGGACCACAAAAGCCTTGCCTCCACGTCTTAACTGTATTCTATATGTCACATCGGACAGTCGCTTGACCACCAAGTAAGGTCCTTCCCAACGAAGCTGCAACTTCGGGGACCTACCCTTTTTCCTCAATTTGTTGAAGAGCCAGGCAAACTGGCCTTCCTTCAACCCTTCACCATGCACCTTACGGTCATAATTGCGCTTCTGCCGTCTGGCACTCCGCCTGAGGCACTCCCTCGCTCGGGTATGGGCCTCTCGCAGATTGTGCCTTAAAGCTTCTGCAAAATCCGTCCGCACTCTGTCCTCCACAGCGGGACATTCCACTACCAAATCTACTGGCAACCTCACTTCTCTCTCCCAACACCATCATGTTGGGGGACTCACCAATAGATTCCTGGGAGTGCATCTATATGCGAATGATGCATAAGGTAAGCACTCATCCCAGTCACTCTGCTGTCTCTTTGGCTCAATCATCATGGCCACTATGTTTATCAATGTTTTATTGAAACGCTCCACCATCCCATCGGACTTCGGGTTATACGCCGTTGTCCGAGTCTTCGAGATGCCAAGGACTCGACACATCTCAGCAAAAACTGCTGACTCAAAGTTGGTTCCCTGATCGGAATGTAATTCCAAGGGAACCCCAAACCGACAAACAAACTCTTTGACAAATTTGTCAGCCACATTCTCCGCCCTAGCATCGGGAAGAGGGTACGCCTCCATCCATTTTGAGCAGTAGTCACCGACTACCATAACCCAGACATTGCCACTGTCACTTCGTGGCAGTGGCCCCAGCAAGTCCAGAGCCACCCTTTCCATTGGCTCACCGACCCTGTACTGCTGCAAAGGAGCAATACGCCTCTTCGCAGGCGACTTCCTCCTCCCGCACTGCTCACAATGTCTGAGGAATGACCTCACATCAGCGACCATGCCTGGCCAGTAATACCTTTGTTTTACTTTGGCCAGCGTCTTTGTAATGCCAAAGTGACCGCTAGCCCGACCACCATGCAACTCTTGGAGAACCATCTCCCTTAGCCGTTCTGGCAGTACAAGACGCCACCTGATCGACCTTCCATCGTCAGACTCCCAACTTTTACAAAGGACATTGTTTCGTACTTCGATCTGATCCCATAAGGACCAGAGTGTTTTGTGCACCGAAGAGGTATCTGACACAGTCTCCCAAAGAGGTCGACTGTCCAACTCCTCCTTTGCCCTTACCATCCAACTGATACCTGGGTCATAGTTGCGCTTCCCTGATCGTTTCCATAGGCATATATGGCTCAGCAAGAATGCCCTTACTAATACCTCAGGAAATTCAGAGTCAGCTACAACCTTCTCGGGGACCTCAATAACCCCAGGTTGCACATAAACCTCAGTACCATCTGATACCTCAAGGTTTCTGGTACCTTACCGATGTCCATATCACTGCCACATTGTTTACAGGCCTTCCGGGACAACCTGTCAGCATTTCCATGCTTACGCCCAGGCCTATGTTGAATGGTCATGTCATATTTCCTGAGATAACTTCGAGCCACCTTGCTAGCTGGCCCTCAGGGTTCTTGAAGTTAAGTAACCACCCTAAGAGCAGCATGATCAGTTCGAACAGTTACCTTGCGACCATACAAGTACTGTTTAAACTGTCTGAGGTATACAACTACTGCCAACAGTTCCCGCCGAGTAACACAATAGTTCCTCTCGGCCTTGCTGAGTTTGCGGCTAGCATAGGCCAGAACCTTCTCCTCCCCATCATGGATCTGGGACAGTACAGCACCTATTCCATCCCCTGCTAGCATCAGTGTCTAAAATGTAGTCACTGTCTAGAATGGGTACGCCAGTATAGGGGCCGTTTGCAGTCTGTGCTTAAGTTCCTCGAACGCCTCTTGACAGGCATCTGTCCAGAGAAACTCCGTGACTTTTCAGTCAAAGCATGTAGCGGTGAGGCTACCTCAGCAAACCCCTTGACAAACTTCCGATAATAGGAAGCGAGCCCCAGAAAACTTCTAACTTCCTTGACACATTTAGGTATTGGCCAATCTGCCACAGCCCGAACCTTTTCAGGGTCAGTAGCCACACCTTCGGGCGACACAATATGTCCCAGATAGCCAACCGACTTCTGAAATAAGAAGCATTTACTCGGCTTCAACTTCAGACCAGCCTGTCTCAACCGGGTGAAAACGACCCGCAGTCGCTCTATCTCCTCAGTCACCGTTCTGCCAAACACAATGACATCATCTAGATAAATCAGCAGGATGTCCCACTGTAAACCTCTCATTACCTTTTCCATCAACCTCTCAAATGTAGCCGGGGCATTGCAGAGGCCAAAAGGCATGCATTTCCACCGGTACAAGCCGTTGCGGACAACAAAGGTTGATTTCTGACTGGCCTCCTCATCTAGGGCTACTTGCCAGTAACCGGACGCTAGATCAAGCGTCGAAAACCATTGAGCGCCTGACAGCGCATCAAGCGTTTCGTCGATCCGAGGGACCGGGTATGCATCTTTGATGGTAACCGCATTCAAACCTCGATAATCGACGCAAAATCGCTTTGTCCCATCTTTCTTTCTCACCAGAACTACGTTAGCAGCCCAGGGGCTATCAGAAGGTTCGATCACCCCTCGCTGCTTAAGTTCCTCAACTTGTCTCATTATTTCCTCTTGGTTACACAAGGGGTGGCGCCTTGGCCTCTCTTTAACAGGCCTTACCTCACCAGCATCACCATGACCAGGCAGAATTACTGAGTCTACCTCAACTGCTGCAATCGTACCAACAGTAGTTCCCTTTCGTATCACTCGCATCTCACCACTGGGATTGAGGATGCGTAATGGGAGAACCTCAACCCGAGGTCCTACTAGCGATCTGGCCAGAACTAAACCTCGCTGAGCCAACTCGCCTCCACCTTCCACCGGCTCAATGATCGCAGGCTGCTCTAATGCCTTACACGTACTCGCTATAGTACCAGGCACGACAGCCTCATAACCAGATGGAATTTCGGTGGTCTCGGCCACCAACACTCTCCCAATGAATGGTTCTCCTGCAGAATTGGTGCACTTTATTCGTTCCCCATTCAACCTCAACTCTAGGCTTCGGAAATCTAAGTTCCCACAAGTCGGCAACAAAAAATTCATGCCTAGTATGTCAGCACACTTCATATCTGCGAAAATTGCTTTGACCGGGTAGGTTGTTTTACCGACCTGTACATCAACCCAGGCAACGCCCATCACAGACGATGGACTGCCATCAACCTGTTGAATGTTGGTCACATCCGTTTCCAACACGGGTCTCCGTTCTTTGGCCATTTCCTGATAAACTGAGCGGCTAATAAGTGTTTCAGTCGACCCAGAATCAACCAAGAACTGACATTTTGTACCTCGCACAACCCCATCAACAAACAGGCCAAATCTAGCCTGGCGAACAGAAATAGGCTGAGCAACTAGTGGCTCCCTATTCGCTGTTCCTCGCCTCTTGTTGGCTCCGTCTGCTTCTGGAGTTCGTCTACGTTTGGACCCTTGGGACCATCCAGCCTGCCCGTGGGTCCCCCGGTCGGCGTTTCCCTGACGCCAATTTTTCCGAGGTTGAGTACATTCCCGAAGGAAATGGCCAACCTCTCCACAATTGAAACACCTCACGCCACGAGGTTTCCCCTCTTCGGGCTTTGTACCTAAGTTACTTTTCCACTCGGGGCTCTTTTTGGAAAGTACCGATAGTAACTCTACTACCATGTCCAATTTTCGAATTTGCTCTCCAGCACCACTCTCCAGCTTCTGGAGACGTTGCTCTGTGCAAGTATCCACGGCCCTCGCGAACTTTGCAGGCCTCCTCTCGGCCCTCCTTTCGCTTTCAATTTTCTCTACACTTTCAGTCTCTAGGGCGGCCTGTATCGCTTCGTCCAAAGTCTTCGGGCGAGCGCGATATATGCCCTCTCTGACAGCCTGGCTGTCAACCGCATCAATGAAATGGTTCTTCCCAAGGCGCTCTCGTGCCTCTTCGGTAAGTTCTGGATAGGCCTTTACGGTCAAGTCTCTGACTGCCTGACCTAACTCTTGAAGAGTTTCTTTTGCACCTTGTCTACGGTGTCGTAGCTCAACCAAATAATTTTCGGCCTGGCAGCTAGGGCCGAATCTCCGTTCCAACAACTTCACTAGTTCACTATAAGTGGACTTCTTCTTCGATCCATCACCAAGGATCCGGAGCGCATCGCCCTGGAGGCTTGCGGCCAAAAATTCGGCTGCTTGCTCCTCGCTCCATTGATTAACCTTTTTACAGGCCTCAAAATGTCTGTGATAATCGGTCCACAGAACCTTACCCTTGTAACGGTCTGGGGTGATCGTAGGGCGGTGAGGCCTCTCTTCATGAGGTTTATTGGAAACCTCGTCACCGACCAACCTTGTCTCTCTTTTAAGTGGCCAAGGACCAGCATGAGGTTTACCCACCTCGATGTCCTCTCGGCACCCATTCTCCACAGTAGGATGAGTCAAGAAGCTCAAAACCTCACTGTGTAAACCTCGTTCACTTGCCGGGTCAACCTCAGTGTTCAGAAAAGGGTTTGTATGGGAACGGCGCACATGGAAGGGGATGGACCTCTCATGAGGTGTACTCCCCATGTGCCTTTCCCCCTTTTGAACTAATTCTGGTGACATACCAACACTCGAAACCTGTCGTGCCTTTAATGAGGCATACCCAGAGGTATCCTCTGGCAACTTAAAAAACACTTCTGAGTCAGCCTCACCCTGAGGATTATCCCTACTTTTAAGGTAAACCTCATCTGTGCCCTTTGGCTGAATCTTTCGCCTCGTGGCCTCTAGTTCGGCGGCAAGACGCTCTTTCTCCCACTTTAACCACTGCACCTCCATTCTGGAGCGACACAGTTCCTCATGGAAAGAACACTGTTCATCATCACTCTTAGAGGCGACACTATTTGGTTCCCTCTTTCCACTCATACCGAGGTCTCATCTTCACTAAAAACCTCAGAGCATACAAGACTCTGTAAACTTGGCCACTGGCCACTTGGTGATAGTGGTGTTTCGCAAGAAAGTTCAGGCTGTGGAACCCTCGGTCCCAAGCCTTCCGAAATTACTACAAAGTGCGTTCGATCTACCACTCTGCGAATTCCCAAAAGAATCGAAATTTGCTCCCTTGCGGCAAAACGCAAGGAGTGCAAATCTGATCGATTCCTCAACAGAATCCACACATCAATTACAGCTACAGCTAACAATAAAGCAAGGAATACAATAATTACCCAGGTCAGCATACCACAGTGTGACCTTATTAAATTACACGTATACGTGAACCTCAATGAGGTGCACCAGCAACCCTCAAGATGAACAAGAATTAAAACAAATTCTTTATCAAAGCAATGCACTAAGCACAAAACCAATAAACCTCCCTGAGGTTTACAACAGAATCTTAACCTTAAAATACTGCTTTAATTACAAGGTAAAATTGCTCTAAACGATCAAAGGAAAATCAAACCTAAGGATCCCACTTCTGACACCATTTGTGGCGGTTTTATTATTCGACGCCGGGGGAAACCCAAGGGACTGATCTTAATGAACCAGGGACACCGACCAGCGCCTATTATCCAACAAAAATATTTATTAACCTTGCGCACGGGTGAGCGGCTACCCGAACACAAGGGGGATAATTAACGAACGGCGGACTAAGCCAAGGGGCAGTTCGTTTTGGTGGAAATGTACCACCGCCTAGGGAATGATTATACCTCAATGGAATTAGAGCAATTACCAGTAAACTCAATAAACCTCACACGGACACAGTGTTACCAAAGACAGTAATTAAATGGTTTATTCTGATCAATGATTCTTTTATAAAGTCTTGTATCAATTACAATGGCAAAGATAAGGTAAACCTCACCTCGTTGCCTTCTTTAAATACAATTCAATAACTTTATACACAATCCTCACAATATACCTCAGTGAGAATAACCTCGTGGTAAACCTCACCACGAATCTTAAAACCAGTATACCTCAACTAGGCTAGCTCACTGCCAGCTTAGCCCTGCAACAGGTATACCTCACAACAGGTTATAATATTAACCACAATACAGATCAAGTGAAATATCGGTAACAGATTATCTAACGGGGTTGATTACACCTGAGGATTACCATAACCCTCACAGGAACCCAGAGCGCTACAACCAATGAACCTCACCGGGTTAGCAAGCACAACGGTAATAGGAATACAATCCAGCCGTCAATCCCACCCAGAGGTGTACTACAAACAGCATGTAATCCTCAACCCTCCTATGCTCCTCAGCCTTCCCAATAATAGGTCCAAATCTCACGCTCACGCACGTTCCCAAAACAATCCTACCCCAAACAGTCCTAAAATCTGCCTAATTGTAATAATCTACAACGAAGGTTCGTCTGCTGTAGCTCTGGAATAAACTCACAACTCGCTCCGCAACAACTCAACGAAACAGCACAGCAACCAGATAACTCGAACGTTCACCACCATCAGCACTCAGCACCAGAACCAGAATGCCCGCGAAACGTGATCACGCCACTTTCTAGCTCTCACAGGACCCCACGCAATGCTTGCTGCGCGCTGCCAGCGCATGCGTGATCAGAGCCCTAAACTTACATATAAGTCTACCACTGTTCCGTCACAATACCTTGTGATATAATAAAAACTCCCATTGGACTCTAAGGCAAACACAATACCTTGTGATATAATAAAAACTCCCATTGGACTCTAAGGCAAACGCTAACTGGCGATATGCTAAATTACTATTACTAAAACTTCTTTACCTAAGAATATTCGCCAAGAGGTTCGCGCGTTTCATTATTCACGAAACGGAACACACCTTTAACAATTCAACTGTGATGCGCCGTTGATCACTTAGCCCAATACTAATGGGACACCTGACAGACTCAACGTTGATCCCGGACCTATAAGTCAGTGTCATTGCAGTTGCTATCTTTTGTTGACACACTGTTTTGTTGACTGAATAGAAAGCTTCCAACAGAAAATAAGTGGGACAGGTGCATCGCATCCGGCAAACTGTTCACTTTAGGTCCAAAAC